>SJYX01008764.1:190275-200480 GCA_006410675.1 Oreotragus oreotragus | reverse complement strand
TTCACTTTCATCAAGAGGCTTTTTAGCTCCTCCTCACTTTCTGCCATAAGGGTGGTGTCATCAGCATATCTGAGGTTATTGATATTTCTCCCGGCAATCTTGATTCCAGCTTGTGTTTCTTCCAGTCCAGCGTTTCTCATGATGTACTCTGCATATAAGTTAAATAAGCAGGGAGACAATATACAGCCTTGACGTACTCCTTTTCCTATTTGGAACCAGTCTGTTGTTCCATGTGCAGTTCTAACTGTTGCTTCCTGACCTGCATACAGATTTCTCAAGAGGCAGGTCAGGTGGTTTGGTATTCCCATCTCTTGAAGAATTTTAAACAGTTTGTTGTGATCCACACAGTCAAAAGCTTTGGCATAAAGCAGAAGTAAGCGTTTGTGTGGAACAGTTTTGCTTTTTTGATGACCCAATGAATGTTAGCAATTTGATCTCTGGATCCTCTGCCTTTACTAAATCCAGCTTGAACATCTGGAAGTTCACATAATGTTGAAGCCTGGCTTGGAGACTTTTGAGCATTACTTTACTAGCATGTGAGATGAGTGCAATTGTGTGGTAGTTTGAGCATTCTTTGGCATTGCCTTTCTTTGGGGTTGGAATGAAAACTGATGTTTTTCAGTCCTGTGGCCACTATTGAGTTTTCCAAATTTGCTGGGATATTGAGTGCAGCACTTTCACAGCATCATCTTTCAGGATTTGAAATAGCTCAACTGAATTCCATCACCTCCACTAGCTTTGTTTGTAGTGATGCTTCCTAAGACCCACTTGACTTCGCATTCCAGGATGTCTGGCTCTAGGTGAGTGATCACACCATCATGATTATCTTGGTCATGAAGATCTTTTTTGTATGGTTCTTCTGTGTATTCTTACCACCTCTTCTTAATATCATCTGCTTCTGTTAGGTCCATAACATGCCCATCTTTGCATGAAATGTTCCCTTGGTATCTCTAATTTTATTGAAGAGATCAACAGGGTATATTAATTGAAAAAAAAAAAAAACCACAGAGCAGAATTGTGTAAACTGTTTTAAAAATTAGCTTTGGGAGGCAAACCTAAGGTGGCAGAGGAATAGGATGGAGAGACCACTTTCTCCCACACAAATTCATCAAAAGAACAATTAAATGCTGAGTAAATGCCACAAAACAACGTGTGAATGCCAGCAGAGGACATCAGGCACCAAGAAAAGCAGCTCATTGTCTTCAAAAACAGGTAGGAAAAAATATAAAAGACAAAAAAAAAGAGACAAAAGAGATAGGGATGGAGCTCTGTCCCGGGAAGAGAGTCTTAAAAAGAGAGAAGTTTCCAAACACCAAGAAACACTCTCACTGCTGAGTCTGTGGCAAGCCTTGGAAGTGCAGAGGGCAACATAATAGGGAGGAAAAATAAATAATTTAAACCCACAGATTACAAGCCCAACGGTAACTCCCCCAGCAGAGAAGCAACACAGATGCCTGCATCCGCCACTAGGAACCGGGGGCAAGGCAGGGAGGCGCAGGCTGCATTGGTTAGAGTAAGGATCGGGCGCGAATGCCCTGAGGTAAATCGGAGCGAACTAACTTGGGCTAGCAAACCAGACTGTGGGATAGCTACCACGCGAAAAGCTCTAACGTAAGACACCACCAAGACCATGCACAGAACAAAAGACAGAACAGAATTAGCCAGCTGCAGACCATCCCCTCCGGTGACAGGCAGCCAGAGCCGGAAGGGCTGGAAGGGGGCAATCGCAGCCCCAGAGAGACATTATCTACCAAACTGCAAGCAGGCTTCTTTGCTAACTAAGACTTCTTGGGGTTCTGGACAGTCAACAACTGCCTGAGAAGGTGCGCCAGTTTTACACCCAGAAAAGTGAGCGGCAGGGACAGGAGAGGTGATAAGTCGCAGCAACCCTGCTTGCCAAACACCTGACCTACTCGGACCTGGGAAGGGCACAAAACGCAAGCCCCACCGAGTCTGCACTTCTGAGGACTACCTGAGTGCCTGAGCCTGAGTGGCTTAGACCTGGGAGGTGCATGCAGCCCAGGGCCAGCCTCGGACGGTTCCCGGAGGAGCAACCTAGAGCCTGAGCTGTGTGCACCCTGAGCGGGGGCTGTCCCAGTGTGGCTGAGACACTGCAAGCACATGCCAGTATTATTTGTTTGCAGCGTCCCTCCAGCAAACAGAGGAAGTTAAAAGAGAGGGAACCGCCTTGGAAGTAACAGGTGCAACAGATTAAAATCCTGTTGTTAGTACTGACTACATAGGAAGGGGCCTACAGATCTTGAGAAATATAAGCTGGACCAAGGAACTATCCGAAAATGAACTGACCCCACACTGCCCACAACACCACCAGAGAAGGTCCTAGATATAGCTTTACTATTTTTACTATCATTCTTTTTTCTTCTTTTTTTTTTAACTTTTTAAAAATTTTAAGTCCTCTATTATGCCTTTAATTTTCATTTTTGTAACCTACTATTACTTTTCCAAAAAAAAGACACTATTTTTAAAGCAAACTTCATATTTTTAAAAAATAATTTTTGAGACTTTTTTTTTCTTCTTTAATATTATATTTTTGAAAATCCAACCTCTACTCTAGGTTTTTAATCTTTGCTTTTTGGTAGTTGTTATCAATTTTGTACCTTTAAAAACCCAGTCTTCAGTACCAAAATGGGAGCGAGATTACTGGCTTGACTGCTCTCTCCTACTTTGGACTCTCCTTTTCCTCCACCAGGTCATCTCTGTCTCCTCTCCCCCTTCTCTACCCAACTCTGTGAATCTCTGTCTGTTCAAGACAGTGGAGAACACTTAGGGAACTGATTACTGGCTGGATCTGTCCCTTTCCTTTTCATTTCCCCCTTTTATCCTCCTGGCCACCTCTGTCTCCTTCCTCCCTCTTCTCTTCTCTGTATAACTCTGTGAATATCTCTGAGCAGTCCAGACTGTGGAGCACACATAAGGAAGTGATTGCTGGCTAGCTTGCTCTCTCCTCTTTTGATTCCACCTCATCTCATTCGGGTCACCTCTAACTCCCTCCTCCCTCTTCTCTTCTCCATGTAACTCTGTGAACCTCTCTGGGTGTCCCTCACTGTGGAGAAACTTTACATCTTTAACCTAGATGTTTCATCAATGGTACTGTATAGAAGAAGAAGTCTTGAGACTACTGTAAAAATAAGACTGAAAACCAGAAGCAGGAGGCTTAAGTCCAAGTCCTGAGAACATCAGAGAACTCCTGACTCCAGGGAACATTAACCGATAGAAGCTTATCAAATGCCTCCATACCTACACTGAAACCAAGCACCACCCAAGGGCCAACAAGTTCCAGAGCAAGACATATCATGCAAACTCTCCAGCAACAGAGGTACACAGCCCTGAGCTTCAATATACAGGCTGCCCAAAGTTACCCCCAAACCACTGACATCTCATAACTCATTACTGGACACTTCATTGCACTCCAGAGAGAAGAAATCCAGTTCCACCCTCCAGAATACCGACACAAGCTTCCCTAACCAAGAAACCTTGACAAGCAACTGATACAACCCCACCCACAGTGAGGAAACTCCACAATAAAAAGAACTCCACAAACTGCCAGAATACAGAAAGGCCACCCCAAATGCAGCAATATAAACAAGATGAAGAGACAAAGGAATACCCAACAGGTAAAGGAAGAGGATAAATGCCCACCAAACCAAACAAAAGAAGAAGACATAGGGAATCTACCTGATAAAGAATTCTGAATAATGATAGTGAAAATGATCCAAAATCTTGAAATCAAAATGGAATCACAGATAAATAGCCTGGAGACAATGATTGAGAAGATGCAAGAAAGGTTTAGCAAGGACCTAGAAGAAATAAAAAAGAGACAATATATAATCAATAATGAATAAATGAGATAAACACTATGGAGGCAACAAACAGTAGAATAACAGAAGCAGAAGATAAGATTTGTGATGTAGTAGATAGAATGGTAGAAATAAATGAATCAGAGAGGAAAAAAGAAAAACGAATTAAAAGAAATGAGGACAATCTCAGAGACCTCCAGGACAATATTAAATGCTCCAATATTCAAATCATAGGAGTCCTAGAAAAAGACAGAAAGACCATGAGAAAATACTTGAGGAGATAATAGTTGAAAACTTCCCTAAAATGGGGAAGGAAATAATCACCCAAGTCCAAGAAACCCAGAGAGTCCCAAACAGGATAAACGCAAGGCAAAACATGCCCAGACACATATTAATCAAGTTAACAAAGATCAAACACAAAGAATAAATATTAAAAGCAGCAAGGGAAAAACAACAAATAACACACAAGGGGATTCCCATAAGAATAACAACTGATCTTCCCATAGAAACTCTTCAGGCCAGGAGGGAATGGCAGGACATACTTAAAGTGATGAAAGAAAGTAACCGACAGCCCAGATTACTGTACCCAGCAAGAATCTCATTCAAATATGAAGGAGAAATCAAAAGCTTTACAGACAAGCAAAAGCTGAGAGAATTCAGCACCACCAAACCAGCTCTCCAACAAATGCTAAAGGATATTCTCTAGACAGGAAACACAAAAAGGGTTCATCTTTCAGGATTTGAAACAGCTCAACTGGAATTCCATCACCTCCCCTAGCTTTGTTCGTAGTGATGCTTTCTAAGGCCCACTTGACTTCACATTCCAAGATGTCTGGCTCTAGATTAGTGATCACATCATTGTGATTATCTGGGTCAAGAAGATCTTTTTTGTACAGTTCTTCCATGTATTCTTGCCACCTCTTCTTAATATCTTCTGCTTCTGTTAGGTCCATACCATTTCTGTCCTTTATCGAGCCCATCTTTGCATGAAATGTTCCCTTGGTATCTCTAATTTTCTTGAAGAAGATCTCTAGTCTTTCCCATTCTGTTGTTTTCCTCTATTTCTTTGCATTGATCGCTGAAGAAGGCTTTCTTATCTCTTCTTGCTATCCTTTGGAACTCTGCATTCAGATGCTTATATCTTTCCTTTTCTCCCTTGCTTTTCGCCTCTCTTCTTTTCACAGCTATTTGTAAGGCCTCCCTAGACAGCCATTTTGCTTGATATTTAAAATTTAGCTCAGATAGAAGACAGTCAGCAACAAAAGAACTCCATTTTAGTGTCCACTGAGCTTCCAGCCCGTGGAGATATGTTTTGCTTCTTTATACTTGTAGCAATATTTACTAATATTACTAGACTGGAACGTATTCTTTTCACTCAGGTTTAACACAAAATAAATCTACATCTAATTTCCCAGGCAATTTCACATCAGTGCTAGAACTCTTTGGGCAAAACACTCTGAGTAGGTATGTGCAGCAACTGAAAAAATAGATTTTTGTCCTATATTGCCTCTTATAAATTTTACCCTCAAGTCTGTCAGAGAAACACTTCTGCAAAATAACTCAAAGTGGAAATTTTACATGAACAGTTTCCTAACTAATCATTTTTTAAGTACAAGGTTTTAAACAGGCAAATATGAAAGAATACCTCTCAAACATTATATAAGCCAAAAATGAATTTCATAGAACATTATGCCCTAGACCTGTTCTAAATTTTCTGGATCACATGATACTTTGTGTATGTGTTTTTTTGTCGTTGTTGTTTATTTTTGCTTTGTGTGTGTGTGTCTGTTAATCAGTCAGCTATACAATGTATTTCATGAGCATTTAGAATAAAAAGTAAATGCTACATCATTAACATAATTATATTGATGATTACTAAATAAAAACTATTTGAATAATTAACTGTTCAAGTGCTGGAAATGACTGCTAAGAATAACTTTGGTACCTACCTCAGAAACTGAATTTATGGCAAATAATCTCAAATTAGGTAAATTAGAAAGGATTTTTCACAGTTTAATCGGAAAAAATTTAAACTTACATGGAGCTAAAGAGAAAAAAATAGAATGAATGACAGAGTACCTGTCACCCAGTTTCAACAATGATCAAATCTCTTCCTATTTATACCTTCCCACTCACTGAATTACTCTGAATCAAATCCATACTTCATGTATTTTGTCTACAAATACTTGGCAGTCTTTAAAATATAAGAAAGCTTTTTAACTTCTCAACCACAATATAATTATCATTCTAAAATAATTAAATAACATTTACTATCATTAACTATTATAAGGAGAAAATTTAAGAACAAAATACCTACTAATTGGCAATTTAAAAAATATACTATATGTTACTGCTCTATGAAAGACTATTCTAAGTATCAGGCTTCCTAGGTGGCACTAGTGGTAAAGTACCTTCTGCCTACGCGGGAGATGTAAAGAGACAGGTTTGATCCCTGAATTGGGAAGATCCCGTGGAGGAGGAAATGGCAACCCACTCCAGTATTCTTGCCTGGAGAATCCCAGGAACAGCGGAGCCTAGTGGGCTACAGTCCATAGGGTCACAAAGAGTCAGACACAACTGACTTTGCATACAATCTAAGTATCACCATAAAAACAATAATTGCCCACAAGTCTTAAGACTTTTGGATGTATGTATAGACAGAAAATAAAAATGCTACAATAGAGGAAAGAATGTTGTGTGCCTTTGGAGGGCAGAAAAAGGATATCAAACCCACCAAGGGATGACAGTTAAAAGGCAGAGGGAAATTTAAATAAGTTACACCTAGTGAGAAGAGATGAATCAAATGGAGTGCTGTGATGGAGGTGCCTCATACCAGCTGTGAGAGCTGACTTCACATATCTCTACCCCACTGCATATTCTGGTCCCATCCCACTGGTAACTTGGTCATGGTGGGAGTATTACACCACAGTTATCAGTAATCACCAGTACTCATTTTCCCCTCAGAGAGCTGGTTGTTAAAAATCCTATAAGCATGGTGTGGGCTTCCCTTGCGGCTCCATAGTAAAGAACCCACCCGCCAATGCAGGAGACTGGGTTCCATCCCTGGGTTGGGAGGATCCCTTGCAGTAGGAAACAGGAGCCCACTCCAGTATTCCTGCCTGGGAAATCCCATGGACAAAGGAGACTGACGGGCTACAGTCTATAGGGCTGCAAAGAACCGCAAAGGGATACGACTTGGCAATTAAAACAACGTAAGCATGGTAACAGACATGAAAGGGTTTCCTAGGGATAATGGCAACTTCTGCCAAGTCTTACAGGTGAGAAAGGACATGAAGGGGTTCAGTTCAGTTCAGTTCAGTCGCTCAGTCATGTCTGACTCTCTGCGCCCCCTTGAACCGCAGCATGCCAGGCCTCCCTGTCCATCACTAACTCCCAGAGTCCACCCAAACCCATGTCCATTGAGTCGGTGATGCCGTCCAACCATCTCATCCTCTGTCGTCCGCTTCTCCTCCTGCCCCCATCCCTCCCAGCATCAGGGCCTTTTCTAATGAGTCAACTCTTTGCATCAGGTGGTCAAAGTATGAAGGGGTTGGTTCATCAGTAACATCAAGCAGATTTGGTGAGACCCCGTTATCAGTATGTGAGTTATCCTTCCCTCGGATACCTTAGTGACTCATTCCCTTACCCACTTAACATCTTTGCTTAAGCATCACTTTCACACCGAGGACCTTGCTGACCACCCGACTTAAAACGATAAACACCCGAGAAGAGGTGCCTGAGAGGGAGAGTAGAAAAGACTGAACTCTCCTCCCACAGACATGTCACAATTACAGCCACTTACAAAGCAACTGTCTATGAGAATGACCTGAAGGCCAGCAGAAAAGGTTGCCCACAGCTAAAGCTATCAAGAAGGAACCACAACCAGATGGACAGGAAGGGTGAAGATGCAGTACAGTCAGGATACAGCGGGATGGTGAGGCACAGATGGGAAGGCTACCACAATTGTGATGGTCTTCTCCAAGGAACAAGGGGCCCAAAACCCCACACTGGTCTTCCCAGGAAAGGGGCTCTGCAATGGGAAGACAGGCCCCCAGAATGTCTGGCTCTGAAAAAAACAGTGGCGCTTGTGTTTGAGAGAGCCAGACAGCTGTAGGAAACAGAGACTGCAAGAGAGACAGGAACACGTGTGAGAAATACTGTGGAAGAAGAATCCATAAAACTTGGTATCAAAATATGGAGGGAAACTATGTCAAGAGGTTGGGTGAGGGTCACAGAGCTTGTCCTTAACTTTCAAACCTAGATGACTAAGGAAAAGTAATACATTTCAGAGACAGAAAGAAAAATGTTAGTCAAGACTATTTTGTCATAGATTTGCCTATAAGTAGAGTCAGCTCTATTCTTAGGGGAGACTCAGAGATCCATGATCCAGTCTCTGAATCTTGAATTACAAAAACTTCAAATATAAAACATCTCATAAATCACTCAAAATTATTTCCCTTTTCCACAAACAGAAAGTCTTGCTACTTTACATAAAATCATTTGGCCAAGCAGCTCTTTTAAGGATATTTAGACATTGCTAGAAGGAGAAATTCTTCAATCATTAAGAATTCTCCAATTCTTAATGACTTACTCTAACAAATGCAAAATTAATGAAATTTGTTGTGGCTGGTGACAGAATAATGTATCTCATTTTCCTTTGAATAAAAATACCAGTTAAAGTGGAAATTAATAAAAATAAATATGGTCTATTGTAGACTGCATTGGAGAAGGAAATGGCAACCCACTCCAGTGTTCTTGCCTGGAGAACCCCAAGGACGGGGGAGCCTGGTGGGCTGCCGTCTATGGGGTCGCATGGAGTCGGATACGACTGAGCGACTCAGCATCATCGTCAGTCTTACAATAGATAGCTGGCTTATCCTCAGAGCATTAGGTGTAAGCAGCCACAGAGAGCATATGTTACCACAGAGTTAGTGTATGGATTGTGGATGTAAGAACTTGACAAATACAAAGTATCGGTTGCTTATAGTAGCAAAGGGCAAAGGTTCTAAAACCAGTTATTTTCTATGACTTCAAATTCTGACTATTCTGGGGTAGGTTTAAAAATAAACATATCTTTTGTTTACCCCCATATATTGAGAAAAATATATTAAAATTTCATAATTTTTAAATTCTCAAATTTAAAAGTTCACATCAGGCATATGTTTTACCATTCTCTCGTTCACAACTATTTGTGTTTAGTAACACCAATTCAAAAGTCCTAAAGTTAAAAAAAAAAAAAAATCTATTTCTCCAGGATGGCAAATCCACGTTCCTAAAGGGAAAAAAGTACATATGGATGGGGTGGTAGAAAACCTGTATTCTTCTTAAGGAATGTTTGTGGAAAATGTTCCTTACAAACCCACATGTCTTCCCATATGGGGAGCAGATTTGCAGCAAAAATGTTGCCGAGTAGATAGTGAGAGCAGCAGTCAGTCATCTGGGTAGCAGGCAACTGTCATCCACTGATGCTGACAGCGTGACCAAGCTCAAACACTCAGGAATATTCTAGAAAACGGAGGACAGCCATTACACCTTACAGGACAAACTCAATACCCACACATCTGGGCTGTGGGATAGTTTAGAAAAGCTTCTATCTGGAAAAGGTCTATCTGCTCTAAAATCACTTCACTTAACAATGGAAAACTAGAGCTTTCAGCCAAGATGAACCCAAAAGTATTTTTATGCTAAGTGAGCCTCTGTCATCTAAATGATGGGGGATTGGTAGAGGACACATGTCTTGTATATCTCAGAAGAGTATGAGCAATGAGAAAATAGGAAAAAGAAAGGCAGCAATATACCTTTCTCCCAGGTACTATTGTGATGTTACACCTAAATTGGGTAGGAAAAGGTGACAATAATAAAATGAATTTCCCAAGCACTGAGAACTCCATAGAATGTCCATTTTGTCTGACTGGTCACTGTTGCATGTAACTGTAGTAGAGTTTACTGAAAAGGCAAAGGACTTTAGTTGAACCCCAGCTTCTGGCTGACTAGCTGTTTGTGCAAGTAACTTAAACCTCACCAAGTCTCAGTTTTTCCACATATAGAATGGGGCCAATAATGACTGATATAAATATGAAATATAACATATGTAAGAGTATTTTGCACAGTGTCTTGGAGCGCAGTAAATCAGTCTTATTTACCGTGAAACACCTCAGCATCAAACTATATTACAATACATTTTTGCTAAGAGTGACTAGACAAATTTAAGAGAGTTAAATTAAAGTGCATGTACCTGCCTAGCTAGCTCAGTCAGTAGAGCATGACACTCTTAAAGTGCAGGCTGTTTAAGTTAAAAAAAATTACAGTGTATAATTCCGGGAACTCAAACTGGGGCTCTGGAAAGGGGGGTGGGAAAGGGTGGGAAGTGGGAGGGAGGTTTAAGAG
>SJYX01008764.1:170254-183582 GCA_006410675.1 Oreotragus oreotragus | reverse complement strand
AAAGGGCCATAAAATGCTAATAGGCCTTCTGGCCAGAAGATGATGTAAATCACCTAAGACCTGTGTATACAGCTAGGCATGCAGAGAGAAAGCCTGGTCTTGATAAGGGTCAGGGCTGCTGACCCTGCATGACTTTGTATTATCCATTGATCTCTATGTACAAAAAAAAGTATAAAAGCTTTCCTGGAAAATAAAGGACAAACCAGTTTCTTGGAAATCTGGCTTCCCCTGTGTCTTCCTTTTCTCTTTTTCAGGCTGAATACCATCTGGAGCGCGGAGGCTCACCATGTCTACTTATTTGCTCTGGCTTCTAAGACCCACACAAGAGGGAGCCCAAGGCAGGGCACCCTCCACTATTCAAGCGGGTGCTGGTGACCTATGTAGACGGTGCAAACCCCTTGCCTCGTAGTTTTATTGGTTCTCGGCGTAAATCAAGTTATTCAGCCTCTTTTCTCCACTAATTTTCCTACTACATTATTCTTTTCTAATCTCTCTCCATATCTTTAATTAAACAATTTTCCTCTAGATGCTGACTCTGTCCCCGCTTCGAATTACCCTGGATCCACCAGGGCTGGACCCCGACAAGACTGGACACAATGACCAATTAGAAGGAACTACAGTAACTGAGGTGACAGAGCATTAATCAGAACTAATCAGCAGTGGCCATAATCCGAAGAGTGGCAGTGAGAATGGCAAGACAAAGGTGATGTTGAAATTATTTAGAAGGTAGAATCAATAGGATTAGTTGTCCATCATTAGGATATTTAGGAAAGAAGAGAGTCAGGGATAGTTTCCAAATGTCTGGTTTGAGAAACACTTATTGGAATAGGATCACTTGAAAGAAGAGACTTGGATGGTAGTAGAGAGAAAATGAATTCAGTTTTGTCTCAGTGCCATAAGAATTGATGCTTTTGAACTGTGGTGTTGGAGAAGATTCTTGAGAGCCCCTTGGACTGCAAGGAGATCCAACCAGTCCATCCTAAAGGAGATCAGTCCTGGGTGTTCATTGGAAGGACTGATGTTGAAACTGATACTCCAGTACTTTGGCAAAGAACTGACTGATGCAAAGAACTGACTCATTTGAAAAGACCCTGATGCTGGGAAAGATTGAGGGCAGGAGGAGAAGGGGATGACAGAGGATGAGATGGTTGGATGACATCACCAACTCGATGGACATGGGTTTGGGTGGACTCTGGGAGTTGGTGATGGACAAGGAGGCCTGGCGTGCTGCGATTCATGGGGTCGCAGAGTCGGACACGACTGAGCGACTGAAGTGAACTGAACATCTAAAGTAAATAAGAGATGTCTAAGTAGATGTGCCTATAGACATGTCTAACTCCAAGTCTATTGTGGGTTCAGAGTTTAGGAAAAAGCTTGGGGATGGAGATATAACAAGAATGATATGACACTTTGGGATTCTTCCACAATATCATTGAGCACACTCTCTAGTTTCCTGTTTAATCTGTAAATCCTCAACAACGAAGAAAGCTGAGACCAGAGAACTGAGGTAACTAGTTTTTTTGAGACCACTGCTCTTCCCAACAAGCCAAACTCAGATACCCCTACTTGTCCCATCTTATGGATGAAGGAGTGATACTAATAAAGCAATTCTGGCTCCTCCCAGTCAGTTATGCTGAATGAGGCTGGCCCTAGGTACTGACAGCTTTTTAGCTTTGGACCTTTTAGCCACAAATCCAGGACAACAGGAGAAAAATCCCACTAGACATTCTGTTACATTTTTCATAGGTAATCCATTATAATCCTCCAAAAGAGTAATTTTCACTAAATTTTCACATGTTAATCATAATCCTTACCACACAAAAGACAAAGAAGTAAAGAAAAGGAAAACCCTCAAAGTCTCAGGTGCAGGAAATCGAGAGGAGAGGAGTCCTATAGTCAGAGAAATGAGCTGGAACTTTGGCAGAAAAGCTCATGAGGGGCAGGTGAAGAAGTCCTGCTATGACCCAATCAAGACTGCAGCTGGGATGGAGCCCTATATAAGTCCTGGAATATTTCTTCACACAAAACACAAGTTTTAGATGCAACTCTGTGGGTTGTTACAGGTAAGCCTCAAAAAAGGTTTTCCTTGAGAGAAACAGAAACCCAAGCCTGCAACTGAAAAATCTAAATTCTCTCTATTCTGTCTTCATGGTACAGGGATGGGATCAGGGAAGGACAGTATTGGGGGAAGAGACGAAAGAGGCTTGGATGGTATCTATAGCATTTCATTTCCAAATCAATAAATAATAATCAGATTCAGATACTGCAAAATATTAAAATGTTGTGTCCACAATTTGTTATAATTTGTATTGTTATTTTATTAATTTTTTAAAAAGCAGATTAAGAAATGTTAGTTAACTTCTAATACAAATATCTGTTAAACTGGCTTGGTTTATTCATTTTTAAAAAATTTAATTGTAGGATAATTACTTTACAATATTGTGTTGGCTTCTGCCATACATCAACGTGAATCAGCCACAGGTATACATATGTATACCTGAACCCACCCCTCCCTTCTGAACACACCTCCCAGCTTCTACCTCGGCACACCCCTCTAGGTTGTCACAGAGCACTGAGCTGAGCTCCCTGTGTCACACAGCAAATTCCCACTTGCTGTCTATTTTACATATGATAACGTACATGTTTCCATGCTATTCTCTCAATTTGTCCCACCCGCTCCTTCCCCCACTGTGTCCACAAGTTTGTTCTCTATAAAACAAAACCCTCAGAATGGGAGAAAATAATCGCAAATGAAACAAGAGACAAAGGATTGATTTCCAAATATACAAGCAGCTCACGTATCTCAGTATCAAAAATATAAACTATCAAATCCAAAAAAAAAGTGGGCATAAGACCTAAACAGACATTTCTCCAAAGAATACATACAGATGGCCAACAAACACATGAAAAGATGGTCAACATCGCTCATTATTAGAGAAATGCAGATCAAACTGCAATGAGGTATCGACTTGCCCCCCTCAGAACGGCCATCATTAAAAAATCTACAAACAATAAATGCTGGAGGTGATGTGAAGAAAAGGCTTATTCTTTTCTGTATTAACAAGGGAGGGCCTGGCATGCGGCCTAGGTGTTCAGAATGATAGACAATAGTTGGGGTAGTTCCTGGAGGGAGGAGTCTTCCTGGCAGAGGTCTGCCATCAAATATCACCATTTAACAGAGTGGCCCATGGCTGCATTTGGCAGCCAAGGGTCTGTCCCAGTTGAAGAGGCCAAATCTCAAGAGAATCAGAAGCTGTGACCTAAGGAAACTTAGGTATCATCTACTTCAACTGCCTCAGTTTACAAATTCAGACCCAGAGAGATTAACTGGCTTGCTCAGTAAGTGGATGATTCTAAATCTGATGCTTATGCCAACTCTACCAAGTGTTCTAAACTTGAGTCAAGAAGTAGCAGAACATTCTTGGGAATAGCAATGCTGATGATAAAAGTAACGATGATGGTGGTTGTGGTGATGATAGCTAATATTTTTGAGCACTGATCTAAATTCTAAGTACTCACTTTAATGCTTTATAAATATCCACTCGATTATTCCTCACAACAACCCGCAAAATTAGGCATAATCATCATCTCCACATAAGATCAAAGGAGAACCTCTCAGGGACTCAAAAGGACAGAGCAAATCCCAACCAAGGCAGTCTGACATTTGAGCTGGAACTCATAAGCATATGCTGTGCTAAAGACTCAAGTGTTAGGGGAAGGGGCAGGATGAGAGGGATAGGGCAAGAGGGAGATCAATCTTTTCTCTCTCAGGTTCAACTAGGACATAAATATTTCCCATTACTACAGATGCAAAGTGTGTATTTGGCTTAGAATTTGACATCACCTGATGCCAGTGTGAATTCTACATGATTTTAAGTCAGGTAGAGATCCTAAAGCAATGATATGTCAGAGTGTAGAGGGATTGACTTATTGGACTATACCTGAAGTAAATTCCCCTAAACACAATTTTAGTTTTCATGTACATAAAGAAGTACTTCTGAAAAGAGTAAAACATTTTGCCCTCTGGTGTAGAAAAACCATTAACATGGCAAAAAAATAATGCTTAATCCAAGCTATACTCGAATAATTCACTTTATGTCGACCAAAAAAAAAAAAAAAAACCACGGAAAGCAATAAGCAAACCAAATTTTTCCAGAAGTTAGATTCTATTGGTTAGTGAATGTCAATAATGTTGACTAAGGATAGCTAGATTTATGACTACTGTTCTCCATCCAAAAAGAAATGAAGCTTGTTAATTTTAGAGAGAGAACTGCCATATCATAGGGGGGTTCTGGAGTTGGGTTACTGAGGTTACATTTCAGCTCTGTCATTCAACTATATACTGTGTGTGTTTGATCAATCTAGTATTGCTATTGCTGCTGCTGAGATGCTTCATTCGTGTCTGACTGTTTGCGACCCCATAGACTGCAGTCCATCAGGCTTCTCTGTCCATGGGGTGCTCCAGGCAAGAATACCAGAGTGGGTTGCCATGCCCTCCCCCAGGGGATCTTCCCGACCCAGGGACTGACTCCGCGTCTCTTATGTCTCCTGCACTGGCAGGTGGGTTCCTCACTACTAGTGCTGCCTGGGAAGCCCCAGTACTACTATTTGGCACTCTTACATTTAAAAAGAATGGTCAAGGATTAATTTCAATATTACCAATTTGTCAATACTGATCCTTGGAACATCTTCACTAAAATAAAACAAAAATTCCTAGTACATATAAAAATTTATTTGTGAGAAAATGAAAATCTGAAATGCCATGAGACACCAACATAGAGAACGCTAACTATAAAACTTGTCTTCCATGGATAAAAATCATAAGGTTTCCAAAGAAGCACAGGTATTACTCAAAAGGATATATACACAGCTGCTCAAAAGACTTTATATCCTAAAGTTACATAACTTTTTAAGTTATTTGCAGGGAAACAAGTAAAACACATCAATCTGATTTGTGAAAAGTCAGAATTTCTCGTGTGAAACATTGAAATTCAAAGAAAAGATCAAAAACGAACACAGACATACAAGGAAAACCAGGTTAGTAACTAGAACATCAAAACATTAAAATGTCAAAAAATAATCAAAACAAGGAGATAACAAGGGTAAAACTAATAGGCCTCCTTCACTGGAATCTAGTTACAGAGCTTTAAAGAGGCATATCTGATTGACAGAAGTCACAAAATGGCAACACACAGGTCAAACCATTTGCAGAAATGTTCTGTTTGATAGCAGAGCTATTTTTTAAGTTATAAAATCACATATCTTTTTCAGAATCCATTTTTTCTGTTTTTTTTTTTTAAAAAAAAAAAAAAAAAAACAGCAACGAACTGGAGCTCAGTAATTGCTCCCCTCATTGTATAAGGGTTTCTGGTTTGCACTGGTTTTACTCACCTCTTTTTATTCCTTTATAATATATGACCAGCCTGCCATCTATAGTCAAGTGAGTTGATAAACTCTTGTTAGTGTTAGTTGCTCAGTCATGTCTGACTCTTTGCCAGACACATGGACTGTAACCCACCAGGCTCATTTGTCCACCGAAATCTCCAGGCAAGAATACTGGAGTGGACTGCCATTTCCTACACCAGGGAATCTTCCCTACCCAGGGATCGAACCTGGGTCTCCTGCACTGCGGGCAGATTCTTTACCATCTAAGTCACCAGGGCTGGGACAAAGTGCAAGCATTAGTTGCATTTGACTCTTTCCGACCGCATGGACTGTAGCCCACCAGGCTTCTCTGTCCATGGAATTCTCCAGGCAAGAACGTTGGAGTGGTAGCTACTTCCTTCTCAGCTTTTTTTATAGTCCAACTCTCATGACACTGGAAAAACCATAGCTTTGACTAGATGGACCTTGTTGGCAAAGTAATGTCTCTGCTTTTTAATATGCTGTCTAGATTGGTCATAGATTTTTTTCCCAAGGAGCAAGTATCTTTTAATTTCACGGCTGCAGTCACTATCTGCAGTGATTTTAGAGCCCCCCAAATGGACTGTCATTAATTTAAATTTTGATATCAAAGTTTAGTAACTTTTCTGTAAACCATATCCCCAAGTTCACTTCTTGAGACATATTCTGGAAAGGTGTTTTCACTCTAAAACTTTCTTTAGTTTGCACCAAAATTCACTGACAATAAGTTACAAGAGAAAATCTGTCAATAATCAGTTATGTTTTATTTTCTGGTGTTTCACTTGTGATTTCAATCAGAAATGATTGAAATGTTTCTATTTCTTTGCCTCTGCTTGAAATGGACATTTTCCACAGAGGCATTTAATCCTGGACTAAAAAAATCAGGTAATATTATTCTTGAGAATCCTCTATATATAATAATAATCAAGAGAAAGCAAGATTAAAGTACAAATGGTATGTTTTTTTCAGTTTATATTAGGATGATGATACCTATTGCCTTCCTTTGTATATTCACATTGAATATGGTATTTCTTTCAACTTTGCCATTGGAAATATCTAATGGCAAGTACCTGTTCATCAAATAGGGCTCAAATGGTCTCAGTAAAGAAAAAAGAAAATCAAGTGCATTTAATTCTTAATTTTCATAAGGTAATGTGCCCTGAGTAAGATGACTTATCCGGATCTGTTTCAGTTCTGTAGCTGTGAAACGGTAAGAGAGAAAATAAAACCTGCCGACTGATTGTGGTTTTAAAAATAAAAACTCCTGAATACTTTTTAGCAAAATGTTTATAATGCAGTTTCTTAAGCAAAGGCATAATTTGAAATGGAAGCAAACCTGACTGTTCTAAATATTTTAGGAATTGTCCTATTGCTATCTCTTTAGTAGACACACCTGCGCCTGGAATTTGATACAAAACCAAATGTTGATTGGTTCTTAGTTACTCAAGTGCTTGATGTAACTTGAAAAGTCTCATAGATAGACATATAGATAGACTTATGATTGAAATGTGCTGCTTACTGGGAAGCCTTGGTAGCTATCTGTCTTCTTGTCATGCATTCTGTAAGATGCATGGTTCAAAGGCAACTGGGTTTTTTCAGTTGTATATGGGAAGACATTCCAGATGCGTGCTGTTGAGTTTACAAGTAGAATTTCAGTGACCCTGCAGTCACACCTTCATGAGTCCAGCCTTTCAAGCCCATCCACAGAGAATGTGAATATTCATTACCTTCCCTTGCAACTCCTCCTCTGCCTCCGCTACCACAGCCAGAGGTGACAACCACCACCCAGGACCCCAGAGGTGAACCGCAGAAGGCTTCACTGCTTTCTGATGTACTGTCTGCACAGTCAGGTTTAGGGATTTCAAAACTCTCAACCAGTCATCTTCCTATATGATTCCAAGTAAAACCATCATACCTAATAGGCTTTGCAGAGACTTCTCCCAATCTTTAAAGTCTTTATAGAGATTACAATTGAGGAGAATTGTTACCAAATCAAATGAAATAAAATAATTTATTACATAAATTAACCATCAATTCCAAAGCCTACCCAAACAGATTCTAAGTTCAGCTGGAAATGGGTAAAACTGGATCATCAAGGGTCTTGTCTGATGGTAGAATCAGAACTAAATACCCATTATGCTGCTGCTAAGTCGCTTCAGTTGTCTCTGACTCTGTGCGACCCCATAGACAGCAGCCCACCAGGCTCCCCACCCCTGGGATTCTCCAGGCAAGAACACTGGAGTGGGTTGCCATTTCCTTCTCCAAACCCATTATACTAGAAGTTCAATATGTAAGATATTTATGTAGCACTCAACCAAAAACTTTGTAACATGTAATCTACTTACCCTTGCAAGGCTTTCTCTCCAAACCAATCTCCCTTTCCTAAGGTTCTAAGAAAGACTGGGTCTTCATTTGGCGCGTCTTCACGAGTGACATTAACCTAGAAAGAGAAACAATAAAAACCTATATCCACTGCATACATACTGGATGATCAAATAAACACTAGTTAATGATGTTCACGTCATTTCTTATCTTTTTAACTTATTTGTATGAAGAGAAAAAGTACATTATCACTAGAGGGGACAAAGAATAGTATCACAAATTCCCATGCACTCCAAGAAACCACCCCCCAATATTTTGTTATACTTTGAAGCTTTTGTCCAGAAATAATAAATTATTCAGAAATTTGAATTTCACTCAAATCCTCTTCTCTATTCCCATTTCCAACTTCCTAGGAAGCAATTACTATGATGAATTTAATGAGTGCTCCTTCAGTCTTTTATCCACGTTTATATGCATGTGTTTTTAAAATTTACGAATAGCATAATACAGTATGGATCATTCTGCAACTTACACTTTTCTCTTAACATTTTAATTTTTCATACCATGCTACTATATGTATAAATCTAGTTCATTCATTTTAATGTTTCAGTGTCTTCTTTCATCACATATTTATTTATCAGTTGCCTTGCAGATGTACATTTATACTGTCTCAAATTTTTGGCTTTTTTTAACATACACCTTTACGTGTACATCCCAGTTTCTCTAGGATATGCTTATCTCTTTGCTAAGAAGAATCCTTCATTAGGATTCATTCAAAGCCTGCATTCAAAGGCCAATTATATTTTCATAAAGACTTCCTGCAGGTCTCTACCTTTCTATCATCCTCATGATCTACGTTTCATTCAGTAAGATTTCTTGTCTTTATTTTACCACAATAAACAGTATGCTCATCAAAGAAATGAGTATTTCTTGGCATTCTCTATAATTTATAGTAAGCACTCAATAAAAAAAACAGTAAATTACATGAACAGAAAAGCTTCATTACTATTGTAACAAGATTTCTCTACCCATATAGGACTTGGGAAGCAAATGTTTTTGTTGCATGAATGAAGTTCATGGAAAACAAATGTATTTGTTGCATGATGAAATAAATGCTGTAAATTGTACCTTTGTGTTAATTCACTTCCCTCTAAAGCTCTACAGATATTCATAATACTGGCTATGTGTCGTCTAGAAAGGTTGAAATTCACCTTCCTGAAAAATGTAATGAAGTAGAAAAACTAATTTCTTGAGACAATGCCAGACACTTAAACACATTTAAAAATACTATGCTTCAAGTTTTTGAATTTAGAGATTGGATGCCAAAGAGCAGAATTTTTATAAGTATTAAGAAGGTCTATGCAAGGTAGAGGGAATTCAATTATTCTTCTCCACTGATCCATTTGATTACTCCTCCATAATGTGTTTCAAAACCATAGGAATGTGGTTTTTAACACTTAACCACTAAGCTGTATCAGAGAAATATTCATCTGCATACTAATGAGGATTTCATGGATGTAAATGGAAATAAACTAGCCTAGTGGGTCTCAAATTTCTATGTGTGTGTATCTGTGTGTGTTGGAGCATGGTGGTCTTGTTTAAAATAAAGGTTACCGAACTCACTTGACTCTTATTCCTGAGGTTCTGAATGAATGGGTTTTGTAAATCTGCATTTCAAAAGACTAATGTCTGACAAACATTGATACATTGCTTCATTTCTGAATCTTAGTTTGCTCTTCACAATGAAACAACTCAGAAAAATTATTTCTGTCAATCCTCCTGGCTGTTAAAAATAAGTCATGCACTAAGGTGTAATATAACATAGGTTAAGCTCATTAATTCAAATTAGATATAAGAACACCTATAACTGTATATTACCATTTGGGTAACAAACGATTATAAATTCAAATTGGCAGACTTATGCAAGCCATGGAGAAATTTCAGTGAGTTTTGAAATGTTCTTTAAAAACATGTTACCTGAGGATTTCCCTGGTGGTCCAGTGGTTAAGAATCTGTCTACCAATGCATGGGACATGGGTTCTATCCCTGATCCAAGAAGATCCTACATGCTGCAAGGCAGCTAAGCCCCAGCACCAAAACTGCTGAGCCTGTGAACCCTAGAGGCCCTGCTCTGCAGCAAAAAAGCCACCGCAATGAGAAGGCTGTGCCCTCCAAACTAGAGAATGTCCCCCTGCAGTGCGTAAGTTCCTGCTCACCATAACTAAAGATAGCTTATGCACAGTGATAAAGACCCAGTGCAGCCACACACACACACACACACACACACACACACACACACACACANCAGCAAAAAAGCCACCGCAATGAGAAGGCTGTGCCCTCCAAACTAGAGAATGTCCCCCTGCAGTGCGTAAGTTCCTGCTCACCATAACTAAAGATAGCTTATGCACAGTGATAAAGACCCAGTGCACACACACACACACACACACACACACACACACACACACACACAACATGTTACTGAAATGCTAGAGACATAAAAAAATGGTTCACTTACAGAATAAACCACTTTTTGCTTCTATGATAAAGATGAGAAAAATCTATCCTCTACAGTTCATATGTGTGAAAAAATAAGCATCTCAAAGAGCCAGAATAAAAGTTTAAAAGTTGTAGTTTCCATAGTTTTTCTTTGTATTAGTGTGCTGTGTTCTGTGCTTATTTGCTCAGTCATGTCTGACTCTTTGCAACCCCATGGACTGTAGCCTGCCAGGTAGCTCCTCTCTCCATAGGGATTCTCCGGGTAAGAATACTGGAATGGGCTGCCATGCCCTCCTCCAGGGGATCTTCCCAACCCAGGGATGGAACGCAGGTCTCCCACATTGCAGGGAGATTCTTTACCATTTGAGCCACCAGGGAAGTCCATATACATAGTGAATAATTCTAAACGTTTGCAGACGCCAGTTATGAACGTTTGTATCTTTAATTCTTAAAAAAAAAAAAAAAAAACAATCCGAGGTAGAAAAAGTTATATTATACAGAGATAGCTTCCTAATCTTGATCCGTATACGTAGTCTTTTTACCTAAACTACAAAGTACTTTACGGTCCACAAAATTGTAGAAGGGAACTAGTTAGGGAGCTTTAGAGATATTTAGTTTATTTGAACCACCTTGCCCCACAAATGAGAGAGTTATCTCATTTGGATGTGTTTTTGCTGTGTGTTACTTAAATGAGAACATCAATGAAGAGCATCCTAACTGTTACTGCCCCCAAAAGTTGGTTCTTTTTTCCTTATTTTCCCCTTTGTTCCATTTCTCTCATTTATTTCAGAAATTCCATGCTTTTGATTGTAATTATCCCATATCTCAACTAATATTCTTATTGCCATGAAGTGCTTTTTAGAACAAAATCACTTTTAGTTCCAGGTAGATAAAAGAGGTGTATATTTTCTTAATCCCTTTACTTATCTATATATTAATTTGTCTATAAAACATATGTAAAGTCTTACAATTTAAAATTTTGGAGCATTTAAAAAATTATGTATAAAATTTTAAAATTAGGAATCAAAATAGAAATTATATATTTTAAATGGGACATATAAATTTAAACTCAAAATCCAAAATCTTTTATTCATTGAAGAATGAATACAGAATAAAGCATGAATACAATAATATCAATGTATTCAACCAGCATGTTTAACGAAAAACAACTCAAAAACAACAACAAAAAAATGTTTTTGTACAGATTCAGCAGGTTTCATAAGCAAAACAATGTTTGTTGTAAAGAAATACGGAAATTAAAGATATGTGGGGACAGACCCAGCTGGAGAATAGGGTTAAGTAAACATTTTCCTACCTGTGTGATTAATATATTATAAAAATGAGGAGTCCCTAAATCAAAGCAACTCCCTTTTCAAGTAATGTTCAACACATATTGCTCAAAACCTGGTCCTATTATACCAAAAAAGTATTCCCTAATGTAAAAAACAAACAAACAAAAACAAAACACTTTTAAGAGGTATATCTGATCATCAACCCACTCCAGTATTCTTGCCTGGAGAATCCCAGGGATGGGGGAGCCTGGTGGGCTGCCGTCTATGGGGTCACACAGAGTCGGACACGACTGAAGTGACTTAGCAGCAGCAGCAGCAGGGCACATATAAGGAAAGAAACTTTTTCTGAGCTTGAAGTTTGCCTGCATCCCTTGAGTCATTAGTTAAATTCAGTTGGGTAAGATCTACTCCTATTAGTCTGACTGACAACTGAATCTTTTGTGCAACACAGTAATGAATTAGAATCTCATTCACTATATGCCCACCCCCTCCCACAAAACATCTCTGGTGAAACTTATGTTCATGATTCTCTTTCTGGTACTTCTAGTTTAATGAATGTCTGTGCATGTACTCACACGCACCTCATTCCATGCATAAATACCATATGTTTACTTGGTTTTAAACTTAATATCAATATCATGCCACACATATCCTTCAACTTGTTTCTTTTGATCAGCATTCCATTTGACTTATCCAATTCATCCATGTTAATATATGTGGCTGTAGTTTATTTCCTGTTTGTATAGTATGCCATTATATGAATATTATATAATTTATTGATTCTTATATATATGTGAGTTTTTCCAGGTTTATGTTGTTATATTTTAGTTTTGCGCTATTAACAACATTACTCATGAATATTTTTGCATGTCTTGTGGTAGCCATGGGTAAGTGTTTCATTAGGATCACTACTTAAATAATGAAGAACATGGTTACAAAGTACATGCATCTTCTCTTTCACTAGGTATTGACTGGTCTTATTACAAAGAAGTCACAACAACTTATTAATGCATTTCTACCATCAGTGAATGAAAGTTCATTTTATACTACACTGTCATCAACACTTGTTGCTTTGATTATCCTATGGGCCATTCGTATTTTTTGTGAAGTATCTGATTATGATTGTTGCTGATTTTTCTATTGAACTGATTGTCATTTTTATGGATTCATAAGACTGTAGTTTATCTTTTTATTGTGTTTATGAGGCTTCACACCAAACTTATTAATTTAAATGTGATCATATTTAACCCACATTATTCCTTCTTAATTATGCTTTAGAATTCTCATTTAAGAAATTCTTCCCTATCCAAAATGATAGAGATATTCTCCACATTGTCTTTTGATTTTTTTCTTTTACATTCAGGTCTGGAATTGACTTCTCTGTACACTGTGATCCAGTTTTATGTACTGGAGTCTACGTTACCAGTGCTGTCCCAAATCAAGTTTCCATAGATCATGGATCTTTATTTGAGGTCACTATTCCTATTCTGACATATTTACCTAGTTCTTAATAGAATTAAGACTACATTTGCTTCGCTACTTTAACCTTACAATGAGTCTTTATATCTACTGAAGTAATTCTCCCCAATATATTTCTTCCTTTCAAATGTTTTAGCCATTTTGGTCTTTTGCTAGTGTCTTTAAATAAAATTTGCTCCTTAAACAAATTGAATGCTTTCTTTTTTGTTGTTGTTGTTTTTTCTTTTTCATTATTTATTTATTTATTTTTACTTTAATTGGTTTTGCCATACTTCAACATCAATCCGCCACGGGTGTACACGTGTTCCCAATCCTGAAACCCCCTCCCACCTC
>SJYX01008764.1:146502-170183 GCA_006410675.1 Oreotragus oreotragus | reverse complement strand
GGGTTTGGAGAATTTTGAGCATTAGTTTGCTAGCATGTGAGATGAGTGTAATTGTGTGGTAGTTTTAACATTCTTTGCCATTGCCTTTCTTTGTGATTGGAATGAAAACTGACCTTTTCCAGTCCTGTGGCCACTGCTGAGTTTTCCAAATTTGCTGGCATACTGAGTGCAGCACTTTCACAGCATCATCTTTTAGGATTTAAAATAGCTCAACTAGAATTCCATCATCTCCACTAGCTTTGTTTGTAGTGATGCTTTCTAAGGCCCACTTGACTTCACATTTCAGGATGTCAGGCTCTGGGTGAGTGATCACACCGTCATGATTATCTGGGTCATAAAGATCTTTTTTGTACAGTTCTTCTGTGTATTCTTGCCACTGGTTCTTAATATCTTCTGCTTCTGTTAGGTCCATACCATTTCTGTTCTTTATCGAGCCCATCTTTGCATGAAATGTTCCCTTGGTATCTCTAATTTTCTTGACGAGATCTCTAGTCTTTCCCATTTTGTTCTTTTCCTCTATTTCTTTGCATTGATCGCTGAGGAAGGCTTTCTTATCTCTTCTTGCTGTTCTTTGGAACTCTGCATTTAGATGTTTATATCCTTCCTTTTCTCCTTCGCTTTTCGCTCTCTTCTTTTTAGAGCTATTGTAAGGCCTCCCGAGACAGCCATTTTGCTCTTCTGCATTTGTTTTCCATGCTATATTCTTAAGTACTTGATTTTAGAAATCATTATTAATTACACATTTTAAAAACTGTACCTTTAACTCAGGTACTGGCATTCAGAAATACGTGTAGTTTTCAAAATGATCATGAAGTAACACTGATTTGCTATTCTTTTAGCAGAGAGCCTGATGAATTAAAATACACGTATGGATGCGTGTGTTTTAGTTGCTCAGTAGTGTCCGACTCTTTACCACCCTACGGACTGTAGCCTACCAGACTCCTCTGTCCACAGAGTTCTCCAGGCAAGAATAGTGGAGCAGGAAGCCATTTCCTTCTCCCGCGGATCTTCCTAACCCAGGGATCAAAGCCAGGTCTCCTGCTTTGCAGGCAGATTCTTTACCATCTGAGTCACCAGAAAAGCCCCAATACATGTATGTGCTCAGTTGCTTCAGTCGTGCCCAACTCTGCACGGTCCTGTGGACCGCTGCCTGCCAGGCTCCTCTGTCCATGGGATTCTCCAGGGCAAAAATAGCTGAGCAGGTTGCCATTCCCTCCTCCTGGGGATCCTCCCCAGAGATGGAAACCACAGAGCCTCCTGCCTCTTCTGCATTGCAGGCAGATTCTTTACCACTGAGCCACCTGGGAAGCCCAAATACCTGTATAGATTTGCTTAACTTCTTCTATAACTGGATATAGAACAATTCTATCACCTCAAGAAATGCCTTCATGCTATGAGTTTATGGTCACAGCCTACCCCAAGTCCTGGCCCTAGAAACCAGTGGTCTGTTTTGTATCACATGTTTTATCTTTCTGATAATGTCAGGTAAACGGAATAATAAAATATTTAACCTTTTGAGCCTGGCTTTTTTTTTTTTAACCTTATAATGCCTTTGAGATTCATTCAAATTGTTACATTATAAAGAAGCTCATTCTTTTTTTTGCTGAGTAATGTTCCATTGAATGAATGTGCCACAATGTATCGATTCATCGTTGGGCAATAGTGAATCAAGATTCTATAAACATTGATACACTATTTTTGCTTGAATTTTGTTTTCATTTATCTAGAATAAATACCAAAAAATAAAACTATTAGGTCATATAGTAATTGCTTATTTAAATCTATATAGTTTCAGAATAGTTTTACCATTTTGCATTCCCACCAGTAACGTATTAGAGATGCAATTGCTCGGCATCCTCATCAGTACTCAGGATTGTCATCATATTTTTTTTTCATTTTAGCTATTCTATTAATCATGTAATGGTATCTTTTGGTTTTAATATGCAATTCCCTAATAATTAATGTAATTATAATTGAATTATATGCAATTATAATTGAATTATTAAAATTAATAATTAAAAATAGAGACAGTGGTTTCTCCAGTAATCATGTGTGGATGTGAGAGTTAGACAATAAGGAAGGCTGAGCATTGAAGAATTGATGCTTTTGAACTATGGTGTTGGAGAAGACTCCTGAGAGTCCCTTGGACTGCAAGGAGATCCAACCAGTCAGTCCTAAAGGAAATCAATCTTGAATACTCATTGGATGCTGAAGCTGAAGCTCCAATACTTTTGCCACCTGATGTGAAGAGCTGACTCATTAGAAAAGACCCTGATGCTGGAAAAGATTGAAGGCAGGAGGTGAAGGGGACGACAGAGGACGAGATGGCTGAATAGCATCACCGACTCGATGGACACCAGAAGATGGTGAAGGACTTGGAAGCCTGGCATGTTGCATTTCAGGGAGTTGCAAACAGTGGGACACAACTGAGCGACTTAACAGCAATAGTTAATAACATTAAAAATCTTTTCACATGATTTGTCATCTTTATATATACTTTGTTCAAATTCCTAGTCAAGGGCCTTGTTCATTTTCAAAAATTTGACAGTTTGGTTTTTTAAATTGACTTTTGGATGTTCTTTACATAGGCTCAATATAAGCACTTTGCCAGGTGTGTGATTTGCCAACATTTTCAGTTTTTAGTTTACCCCTTCATTCTCATAATAAAAGTGTCTTTCACAAAAGATGTTTGTAATTTTTATAATGCCAAATTTATCTTTTCTTTGTTTGTTTTATGGACTGTGCTTTTGGTGTCATGGCTAGGAACTTTTGACCTAGCCAAGCCATAAAGATTTTCTTCTAGAAGTTTTACAGCTGTGCACTTTATTTTTAAATATACTATTAATTACAGCTATGAACTTTTATCAAGACTTTTCCACCTATGGGTAACCAGTCATTCAAATATCATTTCCTGAAAAGACTGCTCTTTCTCCACTCATTGCTTTCACTATTAAGTGTGATGTTAGCTGTAAGTACTTTGTATATATCAATTAGTAATTTGAGGAAGACTTCTTATATTCCTAATTTTCTGAGAGTTTTTATTGTACATAATGTTACATATGTCAGATGCTTTCATTGCATCAACTGACATGTCAATATGACTTTTGTCTTTTGAGTATTAAAATGATAGATATTACTGAATGATTCAGCTTTTTCAAAATTTATAATAAGCTGTCTAGTTGTACAGTATCCACAAGTCAACAATAGCAGCATTCAGCAATTGCAGTGTGGCTACTGCTACTGCTAAGAAGCTGAATATTTTAAGTTAGCTAATTTTCATTTAGATAGTGAGTGGAACTAATTACTACTGTGTTAGCTTGTGAAGATATAAAATAGCAAAGGAAGAAGTGCTGAACAATGTTGACCTGGCTAAGCTTATATTAATTTTAATAATTCATCTGTCTACATAAAAACCAGAAGAAACGAAAATCATACCATCTGTAACTAATTACTGCCTTACTTCTTCGTTTCCAAATGTTATATCTTTTTCTTGACTTAATTCAGTGGTTGGGATGTTTAGCTCCACACGGAACAGAAATGGGGATAATATGCATCTTTATTTTGCACTTGATCTAAAATGAAATGCTTCTCATGTTTCACCCTGACACACAAATATATACACAGACACACAAAATTTCTGTAAGAGAATACTGTCAGTATTGAACAACAATAAACATTGTGTTAAGCCAATCTGTTTAATCAATATGCTTATGCACTTGTTAATTCAAAGCAAAGCCATGTGGTTTTAAATGGCATTTAATAAATAAAAATCTTTGATATATTTTTTCTAGTGGTAGCTTACAAGGTATATTGAATATAATAAAAACAAAATCAAAATGCATCTCAGTTATTATTCAAACTCTGAAGTTCTGTCTACAACTCTTACTCAATTTTTGTTCAACTCATTTATGGAGAGAGATTTTTTGATGTAACCCAACTGCAAGGACATATGCATAAAGTTTTATCAGAGATATTTTTCATGTTCAACTGTGAATCCTTTGTCTGATGGGGGTACAAGACATGTTTTCAGGCAACTGGAATGGATGGATTGAAAGTACAGAGAACTGAGAACTCAGCTTCTTCCTGAGGCATAGTCAGGGACTCAGACTTCACCACAGCATCCTGCCTCATTTTAGAAAACAGTTTGTATAGGTTTAATGGTAGGAAAAAATATATTTCAAAAATTAATTTATTATTTCTCTTTGTGCAAATGTGATTTATAAAAAAACAAAAACGTCTTTATACTTAAATAAAGGAACTTCAGTTCATTTCAGTATCGATTCTTTGGTGCTCAGCTTTCTTTATAGTTCAACTCTGTACATGACTACTGGAAAAACCATAGCTTTGACTAGATGAACCTTTGGTGGCAAAGAAATGTCTCTGCTTTTCAATACGCTGTCTAGATTGGTCATAGCTTTTCTTCCAAGGAGTGTTTTTAAGTTTCATGGCTGCAGTCACCATCTGCAGTTATTTTGGAACCCAAGAAAACAGTCTCTCACTGTTTCCATTGTTTCCCCATTTATTGNTTAATATGCTGTCTAGATTGGTCATAACTTTTCTTCCAAGGAGTAAGTGTTTTTAAGTTTCATGGCTGCAGTTACCATCTGCAGTTATTTTGGAACCCAAGAAAACAGTCTCTCACTGTTTCCATTGTTTCCCCATTTATTGGCCATGAAGTGATGGGACCACATGCCATGATTTTAAGTTTTCTGAATGTTGAGCTTTAAGCCAACTTTTTCCACTCTCCTCTTTCACTTTCATCAAGAAGCACTTTAGTTCTTCTTTGCTTTCTGCAGTAAGGGTGGTGTCATCTGCATATTTGAGGTTATTGATATTTCTCCTGGCAATCTTGATTCCAGCTTGTGTTTCATCCAGTCTGTCCAGTGTTTCACATGATGTACTGTGCATATAAGTTAAACAAGCAGGGTGACTATACAGCTTTTATGAACTCCTTTCCCGATTTGGAACCAGTCTGTTGTTCCCTGTCCAGTTCTAACTATTGCTTCTTGACCTGCACACAGATTTCTCAGGAGGCAGGTCAGGTGGTCTGGTATGCCCATCTCTTTCAGAATTTTCCACAGTTTATTGTGATCCACACAGTCAAAGGCTTTGGCATAGGCAGTAAAGCCGAAGTAGATGTTTTTCTGGAACTCTCTTGCTTTTTCGATGATCCAGTGGATATTGGCAATTTGATCTCTGGTTCCACTGCCTTTTCTAAATCCAGCTTGAACATCTGGAAGTTCACAGTTCATGTACTATTGAAGTCTGCCATGGAAAATTTTGAGCATTACTTTGCTAGCATGTGAGATGAGTGCAACTGTGTGGTAGTTTGAGAATTCCTTGGCATTGCCTTTCTTTGGGCTTGGAATGAAAACTGACTTTTCTAGTCTTGTGGCCATTACTGAGTTTTCCAAATTTGCTGGCATACTGAGTGCAGCACTGTAACAGGATCATCTTTTAGGATTTGAAATAGCTCCACTGGAATTCCATCACCTCCACTAGCTTTGTTTATAGCGATGCTTCCTAAGGCCCACTTGACTTCACATTCCAGGATGTTTGGCTCCAGGTGAGTGATCACACCATCATGGTTAATTGGGTCATGAAGACCTTTTTTTGTATAGTTCTTCTGTGTATTCTTGCCACTTCTTCTTAATATCTTCTTTGCTTCTGTTAGGTCCATACCGTTTCTGTCCTTTGTTGTGCCCATCTTTGCATGAAATATTCCCTTGGTATCTCTAATTTTCTCGAAGAGATCGCTAGTCTTTCGCATTCTGTTATTTTCCTCTTTTTCTTTGCACTGAGGCTTTCTTTTCTCTTCTTGCTATTCTTTNATTTCTGTCCTTTGTTGTTCCCATCTTTGCATGAAATATTCCCTTGGTATCTCTAATTTTCTCGAAGAGATCGCTAGTCTTTCGCATTCTGTTATTTTCCTCTTTTTCTTTGCACTGAGGCTTTCTTTTCTCTTCTTGCTATTCTTTGGAATTCTGCATTTAAATGGGAATATCTTTCCTTTTCTCCTTTGCTTTTTGGTGCTCTTCTCTTCTCAGCAATTTGTAAGGCCTCCTCAGACCGCCATTTTGCCTTTCTTTTTCTTGGGGGTGGTTTTGGTCACTGCCTCTTGTACAATGCCATGAACCTCCATCCAAGGTTCTTCAGGCACTCTGTCTATCAGATCTAATCCCATGAATCTGTCACTCCCACTGTATACTTATAAGGGATTTGATTTAGGTCATACGTGAATGGTCTAGTAGTTTTCCCTACTTTCTTTAAGACTGAATTTGGAAATAAGGAATTCATGAGCTGTGTCACAGCTCCCAGTCTTGTTTTTGCTGACGGTATAGAGCTTCTCCATCTTTGGCTGCAAAGCATATAATCAATCTGATTTCGGTGTTGGCTATCTGTTGATGTCCATGTGTAGAGTCTTCTCTTGTGTCGTTGGAAGAAGGTGTTTGCTATGACCAGTGCCTTCTCTTGGCAAAACTCTGTTAGCCTTTGCCCTGCTTCATTTTGTACTCCAAGGCCAAAATTGCCTGTTACTCCAGGTATCTCTTGACTCTTACTTTTGTATTCCAGTTGCCTATAATGAAAATGACACCTTTTTGGGGTGTTAGTTCTAGAAGGTCTCGTAGATCAACTTGAACAAGGGGAAATGAACTTGAAGAAAGGGAAATCCATTTGTAGTTGTATGGCATCTGTTTGCATCAATGTCTATTTCATAACATTTTCTAAGGAAAAGCCAGTTTGATGGTAACAAGGAAAATATCTTTGCCATGTTATCCTTTATAAATTTTTAAGTGTATATCAAAGCAAGTTGACTAAAGCAAAACATACAGGTTTAGAATTTTTCAATTCTACAACTTATTTACCTGCTCCTGAACCTACTCTCATTACTCTTCTCATTCTCTATTCCTTCCTATTGGGACTTATGTGTGTTCACCTTCTACTTCGTAAAACTTAATGTAATGATTTTAATATAGTAATATTAGAATATACATAATTGACATACTAATCAAACATATATTATTATGTAATTAATAATCATGGAAGGTAAGTTGCATGACCTGAAAAACAAGGTTAGGAAAAAAAAATGTATATTCGGTTTTAAAAAAAATCTTGGATGTGTCAAAAAATTCCAATATATTCTCAGTACTTCTCTTCCAGAACCCCTACGGTACTCTGAAATATAACCACGGGAGTGAGTTCCTGTGGTGTGATTTCCATGCTATTTCTATACATACATATTACAAAACTCAAAAGATAGCACCACTAATACACTTGTCTTCAGCTGAAACTTCTTTCAAACCACTTCTTTGAGGCAGTGCTGGAACCTGCATTAAGACAGTAGTCACAAAAGTCTGTCAGAAACTCATCTTAGATAAATGTATCATTTCATGATAGCAAAGAATTAGAAATATAAGGGCTTTACCGGTCGCTCAGACAGTAAAGAACCTGCCAGTAATGCATGAGACCCGGGTTCCTTCCCTGAGTGGGGAAGATTTCCTGGAGAAGGAAATGGCAACCCAATCTATTATTGTTACCTGGAGAATCCCATGGACCAGGGAGCCATGTTCAAGGCTCCAGTTCAAGGGGTTGGAGTCAGACACAACTGAAAGACTAACACACACACACACACACACACACACACAGAAATATAATATGGACAAAAATCCAGGATTTCCATTTATGTAGACATATCAGTGACTTCCAGCATCATGATTATTATACGACAGCCACCAAAGCTTACCGTTCCTTTACTGATGATAAAGAAGGTGTCCCCTCTTGCACCTTGCCTGATGATATATTCCCCATTTTCATAGTGGGTCTGAAAAACAGAAACAGTAACAGAAAAATAAATTAAGAAAGAAGTAATTTACTCAACAGCTCAACCTCTTCAAATACTATGAGCTCCTAAAGGAGGAATTCATCCTTATGGAGTTTTACCCAAGGATAGAATCCATCATTACTTAAGAATGATTAATAGTCAATGAACACAATGATTACAAAGAAATCATTTCTATCCTGCTCATCTTAAAAACTATTTCCTTAGTGCCATTTTTCTGGATGATTATATCTTCAAATTCATTCATTTTAATGGTTTGGTGAAAATATTTCTGTCTCCCATCATCTGAGCATGAAATAAAATAGCAGAACTGATCCTTAGACATGTCTTTTTGTATTATTTTATCTGTCACTTCCATTTGGCTTTAGTATTTTTGTGATGATAGCCTTTTTTTTCTTTTTCCCCTTCTGAGAAAGCCCTATGGTATCTAGCATTTTTAAAGACCTTCGTTTTGAAACGAGGTTGAATTTCGGTGGGGGTTATATGGCACTCATCCCTTTTTAAGGCACTGCTTCAGGCTTTAATGTCCTGCTTCAGCAATTTAGATTTAGCCATGTCAAACAGAATGTCTGTATTTTATGTACTGAATCCTGGTCCAGCATCTGTGAGCTTGTAAACCACCAAACCAGGAGCAAAGCAAGACTGTAAGAGAATTATCATAGTCAGCGTGCCAGTATTCTGATTTGCACAGTGACTAGGTCGAGTCCCTGAGTGAAGACTGGTCCTGCAATAAACAAAAGTAATTACTATAAGCAGAGGCGGGAGAAATTATATTGCTGGGTCAGGAGGTATAAGAGAAAACTGAAAACTGCATCATCTGGCCCTGTCTTTCTCTGAACCTTAGCAAGGGAGGCAATTTGGGGAAACAAAACGTTACTTTGTACACTCCTTAGGAAACAGATTCCACAGTTTGCATATAATGCTCACCAGACCAATGGCTGTGATTTGTCCTGATGCTTCAACACTGTTTCTTAATATTTTATTCACTCTTAAAATTACCTTTCAATACTAGCTATTAAGAATAGCTATGCTTTTCCTTGTACATCAAGAAAATTAACATACCACCTGTTAATTGTTTTTTAACTCATGCATTTAACTAATAACAAGTTCTCTAAGTAAAAAAATTCCTGCTTACTTCTTTTCCCCAATCTCAACCATTAGATGGTATACACAGTCTGGTATCTTTCAAGACTTTTTCCTATGCTTTTAAACATATATCAAAGTGCACAATATTATTTATTTCTAAATAAAAATAAGATCATATAATACATATTCTTCAACTGAGTTATTTTATTTAACAAAATATCTGTGTTCCATTTGTAAATCTTGTTGCTTAGAAAGCAACAGAGGAAATCTCTTTGCGATGAGTGGATTAGAAAAACAAAATCACAATAGTCTATTTTCATGCATTCATGCAATAAACATTTCTGAATGACTTGGAGTCAGGCCTGGTAATATTCACTGATGATACAAAGATGAATAAGACAAAAATCTCATGTTAGTTGCATTGTAGAACCTTCCTTGATAGTGGTGATGTTGTATAGCACACTGTCCAATATAGTAGCCAGTAGCCACATGTGGCAACAGAGAGATTGAAATGTTGCCAGTGTGACAAAGAAACTAAAATGTAACATATTTACATTAATTTAAATGTAGAGACTCACACGGCTAGTAGCCACTACCTGTATAGCACAGGTAGTAGGTAAAACCAGCAAGGGAAGGGTTACAATCTATAGTGATAGGGCAGGGTAGACACCTTCCATACCCATCATGTTTCTTTCTCTTGAATACAGCTGGATAAGTAAAACTCAGGACCTCTTTCTGCCCTTTTCCTCACTCTGTACCAGAGGAAATGGGGTCATTTATCTGACTGATAAATTTGGAAATAATCTGTATGCTCATCTCAGCCTCTCATCACTTTCAGGTGGGTGCCCCCGGGTGGGTGCCCCCCTCCCCACCCTCCGGGGGGGGGGGACGGGCGGGGCTGGTGCTCTCTGTCACTTCTCCAGGGCAAGAATCTTCTCCACTACACAGTGAGCCTGCCCCTGTCTGGGCTTCCGTGGCAGGACAAGTAAGTCTGCTCAAACAGAGGTCCAGTTCAGTTCAGTTCAGTTCAGTCACTCAGTCGTGTCCGACTCTTTGCGACCCCATGAATCGCAGCACGTCAGGCCTCCCTATCCATCACCATCTCCCGGAGTTCACTCAGACTCATGTCCATTTTGGGAAGCCTATTTATCTCTCATTCCTAAGCTACATTCTAGCCTAGAGCTTATTAGTGATAATAACAAAATTTCCTCTGGAGAAGGAAATGGCAACCCACTCCAGATTCTTGCCTGGAAAATCCCATGGACAGAGGAGCCTGGCATGCGATAGCCCATGGGGTCTCAGAGAGTTGAGCACAATTGAGAAACTGAGCACACCGTTTAGTCCACAGTTTAGTGATATCTTAGTCCCATTTATCTCCCTCTAGTTGAGAATGAATGCTTCAAATCTTTGCTTTTTTAGACCCAAAAGAACAATTTATTATTTACTAAGTTAATATGGAGACATCACTTTGCCGACTAAGGTCCGTCTAGTCAAGGCTATGGTTTTTCCTGTGGTCATGTATGGATGTGAGATTTGGACTGTGAAGAAGGCTGAGAGCCGAAGAATGGATGCTTTTGAACTATCGTGTTGGAGAAGACTCTTGAGAGTCCCTTGGACTGCAAGGACATCCAACCAGTCTATTCTGAAGGAGATCAGCCCTGGGATTTCCTTGGAGGAAATGATGCTGAAGCTGAAACTCCATGAAGCCACCTCATGCGAAGAGTTGACTCATTGGAAAAGACTCTGATGCTGGGAGGGATTGGGGGCAGGAGGAGAAGGGGACGACAGAGGATGAGATGGCTGGATGGCATCACTGACTCGATGGACGTGAATCTGAGTGAACTCTGGGAGTTGGTGATGGACAGGGAGGCCTGCTGCTGCTACTGCTGCTAAGTCGCTTCAGTCGTGTCTGACTCTGGCGTGCTGCAATTCATGGGGTCGCAAAGAGTTGGACACGACTGAGTGACTGAACTGAATATGGAGAAGGCAATGGCACCCCACTCCAATACTCTTGCCTGGCAAATCCCATGGATGGAGGAGCCTGGTGGGCCGCAGGAGTCGGACACGACTGAGTGACTTCACTTTCACTTTTCACTTTTCACTTTCTTGCACTGGAGAAGGAAATGGCAACCCACTCCAGTGTTCTTGCCTGGAGAATCCCAGGAACAGGGGAGTCTGGTGGGCTAATAAGATTGCTCTTTGGTTTCCCTTGGTGTCGGCTGGGCTAACTGCAAGGTGCAATGCCTCATGCTTATGATCACTGAATGCCAGTTGCTGGGTGGAGGCACAAGTACTGTCCGCCCCTGTTTTCCCCAACATGAGCCTCTCTATGTGGCAGGCCCAGTCTTCTCCATAGCATGGTAGTTGGCCCCTGGGGGTGGGCCAGCTTCTTACATGGCAGCTCGCTTCCTGTGATGCAAAGCAGAAGATGTCAAGCTTTCCCAAGGCCCCAGTCCCCTATCATATACGCTGCATTCAATGAGTTCAAGCAGGTCCCAGGCCGATCCAGGCACAAGGGGAAGGGACTGCACAAAGGTGTGATCCCCAGTAGATACGGTCCATCAGGAGATGCCAAAACACAGTCTGGCACACACGTCAAACTTCAAGTCCTGGCATCCTTTTTCTAGTCCTGCTTCTCCCAAAGCCAATGCCAACTTCAATCTTTCTGGGTGCTTGGGCCAAACCCCTTGGAGTCATCTGTAACTCTTCTATCTCACAGGCCACAACTGCTCTGTCAACAGACCTGGCTGATCTACCTTCCAAAAATGCCCAGAATTCAATCACGCCTCATATCTGTGGCTATGACTGCCATCTTTTCTTACCCAATCCATTCAGCCATCTCCTAGCTGGGACCTCTGCTCTGGCCAGGCCCCTTCAGTCCCTTCCCCACATAGCAGCCAAGTAATCCCAGTAACAACCAGTGCCTGCCCCTCTGTTCACACCCCTGTGGGGTCCTTCTACACACGTACAGTGTCCTACAGTAATTACAATGCACTGATAGTTCCTGTTTGTTTGCTTTTGTCTTTTATTGCTTCACTAACCTCACCTCTCACCTCTCTCCCTCTCGTTATTGTCTGTTCTGTTCACACCACTTTCCTTGACGCTCCTTGAACACCCAGGTGTAGGCCCCCTTAGGCCCTTTGCACAGGCTTTTCTCTCTGCCTGGAAGGTCCCTCCAACCCAGATATCTCATGACTCTTTCATATCTTTGCCCAAATGTCGCCTTCTTGATGAGATCTTTCTCAAACTTCCCTTTAAATCTGTTTGTCTTCTCTGTACTTGTAACTCTTCTTAATTTTCTGTGTAGCACTTAGCACCTACATCTGTCAAAGTTCTGGCAGAAGAAACTGCCCCTTGGGAGAGGGAGGTGATCAAAGAAGGATGAATGATGGGAGTGAGGAATGGATTAGGGGATCAAAGAGGGCTGGTGGTAAATGGCCAGGGAGCAGGATTACTGGGCCCTGCTGAGAGCTGAAGCCATGGGAGGGATAAGCTCAACAGGAGCAGGAGCTGTAGCTTCTGATAAGGAACTGCTGCTGCTGCTAAGTCGCTTCAGTCATGTCTGACTCTGTGCAACCCCATAGACGGCAGTCCACCAGGCTCCCCCGTCCCTGGGATTCTCCAGGGAAGAACACTGGAGTGGGTCTGATAAGGAACATCCGTTGCCAAACCCCTGCTTGGTTTGGGGAGAACTGAGGGATAAATACCCTGACTTCTCTCTTCTCTCCCTTCTAGTCTCCTGCTGAAGTTATCTCCTTGGCTGAACTCAGCTGGAAGTCGTAAGACAATAGAGCCCTTCTATTCAGATCAGCTTCTAGGCAGAGAGAAGGGCCAGGAAGAATGACAAGCTTCAGGTCCATGTTTAACATATCATTCAGGCATTTATCAGTATTTTCCTCCACTAGAAGGAAGGAACTTTATGAGGGATTTTTATGTTGCTCCCTGTTGTGTCCCTTGCCACTAGAAGAATGCCTAAGTGTTCACTAAATATTTGTCAAATGAACAGTTTACATTATAAGAATACTTAGTCTATCATATAACAAGAAGTCTGAAAATCGAGCAGTTCCAAGGCTGGTCAGTTTTTTGGCTCAAAAACTCCTGTGAAAGACCAGGTTCTTTCTCTGTTTCATTTGGCTTGTCCTCACTGGAGGGGTCCTTATGGTTCCAGGATGACTGCCACTGCTCCAGTCATCACAGCTGGGTCAGAAGCAGAAAAGGTGAGTTTCTCATCTTACCACTACTTCTAGGTAAAAAATCTCAGAACACCCTAGTGATCATGTCCTTATGTCACCTCTGAGTTGCATACCTGTTCTTAAATGAATATCTGGTGAGGTTAAATAATGATTTCAAATGGTTCTTATTAATCAAGCTCACCCACTAGGGCTGAGAAGAAACCATTTAAATGAAATAAAACTCTGGAAGAGGAAAAATGGAAAGAAGGGATTGTGGCGGCACCCAAGAGGGTATTTAATTCATGGAAAAACCCAAACAGACTCTGAAGGGTCAGGGCTGAGATGCAGGTGGAATGAAGAGAAGGGGCTAGTAAAGCTGGGATGGTAGGCTGTAAGAATAGATTCAGAGTCCACAGAATCTGTCTTCAAAGATCCACTGAGCTCTGGTGAAGGACAGGGAGGCACCTGCCCCTAGTGAGAGTATGGTGGCCGACTGAACTCAACTGAAGGAGGCCTGGGTTTGATCCCTGGGCTGGGAAGATCCCCTGGAGAAGGGAATAGCTATCCACTCCAGTATTCTTGCTGGAGAATTCCACAGGGAGAGGAGGCTGGTGGCTCACAAAGAGTCAGGCCTGACTGAGTGCTAAGCACAGCACAATAGACGATCCTCAGTCTCCCAGCTGGCGCTAGCGGTAAAGAATCTGCTTACCAGTGGAGCCACAGGAGACTCAGGTTCTATCTCTGGGTCAGGAAGATCCTCGGAAGAGGAAATGGCAACCCAGAATACTCCAGTATTCTTGCCAGGATAATTCCATGGACCGAGGAGCCTGGTGAGCTACAGTCTATAGGGTTGCTCAGAGTTGGAGACAACTCAGCACACATCCATAGATGATCCTAACAGATTGCTGGGGAATGTGCCCCGTACTTGACCCCCACCTTCTCCCAGAAGCTCTGGCTCTGGTTGAAGCTGGAGATGAGAGCCAACCAAGAGCTATGGCAAAACGTGACTTCCTCCTTATCTTTGGAGTCATGGCTCATCTCATGGATGCTTCACAATAACTGTAGAAGGGGTTATGGTTAAAACTCTTACGGTTTTAGCAAAGCTAAAGAAAATATAGCCTAAGTAACTGTCTCAAGGTCACACCCCTGACAAGAAGTCGGGGGGACCTTTTCTTTGCACATTTCATGACAACCTGTGGAGGAGATGGAGGGAAGGTTAGGCCATGCCCTGACCCCATCCATCTCCCTGTCTGTTGCCAGGCAGTTTGGTGTGGGTAATGACTGGGCCCTATCATGTTGCAAAGGAGAGAGGCATCTAAGTCACCTTCAGTGATTCACAAATAGATCCTTCACGACCTCCTAGTCGAAAGTGATAGAAATTCAACCACAACTGGTAAGTGAGAAGGTACTGAGTCACAAAACAGCATAGTCCAGAGTTAGTGGTGTCTGAAATGGCTGATTCCAGGGGTTAAATCACGGTGCCAGCTCTCCTCTCCTCACAGCTCTGTGTGACCCATGTTAGCTTCTCATGAGGCTCTAGGGCATGCCAAGATGACACTGGGCTTCCCTCATGTTCCAGACAGCTGGCTGTTTCATGATTCTAATTCCTTTATCCCAGAGAGCAGAAAGTTTGGCAGGGATATCCATAATCTTTTTATTCAACTCATGGATATTATCTAATCACTTTCATATGGTTTTATAACTGCAAACCCACAATTGCTGTATCAATTCTGCTAGTTTACCTACATAGGCATGCATTGCTCATGTTTCTATGCTGCATAAGCTCATAAAACTCAAAGGTCCAGAAAAGAGCCTCTGGGACAGTGGCCAAAGGCAGTCCAAGTTTGGGAAAGATGACATCAATGGTGTCATAATGCCAGGACTCTAACGGACATGCTATCCTGAATCATTCAATTGTGCCTGAGGGGAATATGATCGTGCTTGCTGATTCTTCAAGAGTCTCTCTAATTATGTGCATCAAATGCCAGCAATTTCACTGTTTTTTGAAGGTCACTTTGCCATTTTCTTATTTCAAATTAAATCATACAAATATACAGAATTTAGAAAGGGAAGGAATCCTAGCAATTAGGCAGATTCTTTTATGGGTTTCCATAGTTATGAGGATAAAAGCCAAACTCCTTAACACAGCCTGCAAGATCATCTATCGTCTGCTCCACGCCACCCTTTTCAGCCTCTTCTCCTTTTCCCCTACTCTTCCGTCCAGCCCTGCTGGCCCTCGTAGGTCCCTTGTCAACTGTGTCACACTCCCTTCCTACCATCAGGACTAAGCCCTTCCATTTCTGTGCACCCACTGCTTCTCGCCTGCTGTTGCTGCTCAGAACCTTCAGTTGTGTCCGACTCTGTGTGACCCCACAGACCGCAGCCCGCCAGGCTTTCCCATCCCTGGGATTCTCCAGGCAAGAACACTGGAGTGGGTTGCCATTTCCTTCTCCAATGCTTCTCGCCTATTTACAGCCTAATTCTTTTTCAGACCTTAGCTTTACCTGACCTGGCATATCCTTCTCCTCTACACCTACACCCACACCCACACACACACACACACACACACACACACACACACACACACAATCAGGTCTCCTTCATTGCCCTTTTCTGAGTTTGTAGTTATTTATCTACTTATATGATATTTTTGTGATGTTTTCCACCAGATTTTAAGTTCTACTGAAGGCAAGGACTGTGGTTGGTTTTGTTCATTCTAGTATCTTCAGAGCCTAACATAGAGCTTGGAGCAGAATAAGGACTCAAAAAGAATGAGATTAGGTCATCTGTAGAGACATGGATGGACTTAGAGTCTGCCATACAGAGTGAAGTAAGTCAGGAAGATAAAGACAAATATTGTATACTAGCACAGATATGTGGAAACTGGAAAAGCAAAACAGATGAACCTGTTTGCAGGGCAGGAATAGAGATGCAGATATAGAGAAGGGCCATGTGGGCGTGGGAGAATGGGGAGGGTGGAATGAATTGGGAAATTAGGTTTGACATAAACATACTACCACGTGTACATAGATAGTGGGAACTTGGTATCTAGCACAGGAAGCTCAGCTTGGTGTTCTGTGGTACTCTAGATGGCTGGGATGGAGGGATGGTAGAGGAAAGTCCAAGAGGGCGGGGATCTAAATATACATATAGCTGATTCACGTTGTTGTATAGCGGAAACTAACACAACAGGTAAAGCAATTATACTCCAGCAAAAAAAAAAAAAAACAACCTAGTTGGATGAATGAACCTTAATCTCCATCTTCCTAGCGCTACCCATGGTCCAATCCAACAAAAGGCCTCCACCTCCAATAGCTGTGCTGAGACCAGCTGTCTTTCACGAGCTCCTCTGTTAACTCCCCAGTCCAAGCCAAAAATCACATCTTGTATGTTGTTAGTCCTCCCATCTGGCCTTCCTGCTCTGGCTCTGCCCATCCATCCTATTCACACCATGCAATCTAGTCTTCTCTTGACAACCAAAATGACCTTTCAAATAGCAAATCAACTGAAATCACTTTACTGTCAAAAACTTCCAATGGCTCCTTCCTACAATTAGCATCCTTAGCAAATTACTACAGTCTCTAAAGTTCTCTTGTTGTGGCCCCTACCTCTCCATCCTCATCCCCTCCCTCTCACCCTCATTCATTCTGTTTCAGGCATGCTGGCTTTCTCTGTGCTTATCAGATTGGATCCATCCTCAGAAGTCTACATCAGTATACTCCATCTAGAATACTCCCCCTCAAGGTGTTGGTCATTATCTTATTCTCATCAGCTAGGTCTCAATAAGGCCTTTCCTCACCACTCTTATAATGTGTCCTCTACCCTCATTCATGTTCTATCCCATGTATGTCCTTGTTTTACATTTTTTATTTTAGAAAGCTCTCTAAAGCTGTGTGATTGTGCTTTGCTGCTATGAAAAGGCCACTGGACACTTCAGTGACTACTTGATGTAAACCACAGCTGCAAACCACAGCACAATGGAGCCTCTGCTGAGAAAGTCTTCTATCACAACCTTTATGATTTGAAACTTTTCTTCTTAATTGCTGCAACCCTCTCCCTCTATCACCTGCTGCTCAGAGGATTTAGAAAACTTCACATTATGCCCATTCTTTGACTTAGAACAATGCCTAGTACACAACAGGCATTCAATGTATAATCTAGATAAAAGATAGATTTGGTCCAAACTCCTATATTTTGAATTGGAAAGCTGGGTTATAAATCATAGATTATAGGATAGATAGAGAAAGGGAATTGACAATATGTCTAAATATAAGCTAGATATTCCCCAAAGATAATAACTTAGAATAAATATTTCCAAAACTTGTGAATTAGGAAAAGCTAGTCTTCTTTTTGCCACTAGAGCAAAATGAATATAGATTTTATTATTGATATGGATGTGTGGATTCTCAGAATTTAACATTAATATGTAAATATCCACAGGCTTTTCAAAATTTTGTATATTATGCTGACATTTGGCAGAAGGCTTAGTACAACGCTGGATACAGCATTTTGAGGCCTTGGGAGTTATTTCTTGGTGAATATATGATTCATTTTCACTTTTCAGATAAGACTTATAGCTGTTGATATCAAATATGCACTTTTGGGGGGGGTTTCCCTGATGGCTCAGACAGTAAAGAATTTGATGCAATTCAGGAAATCTGGGTTTGATCCCTGGGTTGTGAAGGTCTCTTGGAGAAGGGAATAGCTACCCATTCCAGTATTCTTGCCTGGAGAACTCCATGGACAGAGGAGCGTGGCAGGCTACAGTCCATGGGATCGCAAAGAGTCAGACACGACTGACTGACTGACACTTTCACTTTTTCATACCTGTGCTTTAACTACTGTCTTATTTTCAGCTCTCAACTCTAACATAATCTTTAATTGGAGTTCATTTAATAGAAACTAATATAAATAAAGGGAAAAAATGGTATGGACCTATCAGAAGCAGAAGATATTAAGAAGAGGTGGCAAGAATACACAGAAGAACTGTACAAAAAAGATCTTCATGACCCAGATAATCATGATGGTGTGATCACTCACACTCACCTAGAGCAAGACATCCTGGAACGTGAAGTCAACTGGGCCTTAGGAAGCATCACTACGAACAAAGCTAGGGGAGGTGATGGAATTCCAGCGGAGCTATTTCAAATCTGAAAAGATGATGCTGTTACAGTGCTGAACTCAATATGCCAGCAAATTTGGAAAACTCAGCAGTGGCCACAGGACAGGAAAAGATCATTTGTCATTCCAGTCCCAAAGAAAGGCAATGTCAAAGAATGTGCAAACTACTGCACAATTGCACTCATCTCACACACTAGTAAAGTAGTGCTCAAAATTCTCCAAGCCAGGCTTCAGCAATACATGAACCATGAACTTCCACATGTTCAAGCTCGTTTTGGAAAAGGCAGTGGAACAAAAGATCAAATTGCTAACATCCATTGGATCACTGAAAAAGCAAGAGAGTTCCAGAAAAACATCTATTTCTGCTTTATTGACTATGCCAAAGCCCTGGACTGTGTGAATCACAATAAACTGTGGAAAATTCTGAAGGAAATGGGAATACCAGACCACCTGACCTGCCTCTTGAGAAACCTACATGCAGGTCAGGAAGCAACAGTTGCAACTGGACATGGAAAAACATAATGGTTCCAAATAGGAAAAGGAGTACGTCAAGGCTGTATATTGGCACCATCCTTGTTTAACTTATATGCAGAGTACGTCATGAGAAACGCTGGGCAAGAGGAAGCACATGCTGGAGTCAAGACTGCTGGGAGAAATATCAATAACCTCAGATATGCAGATGAAACCACCCTTATGGCAGAAAGCAAAGAAGAACTAAAGAGCCTCTTGATAAAAGTGAAAAAGGAGAATGAAAATGTTGCCATAAAGCTCAACATTCAGAAAACAAAGATCATGGCATCCGGTTCCACCACTTCATGGCAAACAGATTTGGAAACAGTGGAAACAAATGGCTGACTTTATTTTTCTGGGCTCCAAATTCACTGCAGGTGGTGATGGCACTCGTGAAATTAAAAGACGTTTACTACTTGGAAGGAAAGTTACAACCAATCTAGACAGCATATTTAAAAGCAGAGACATTACTTTGTCAAAAAATGTCTGTCTAGTCAAGGCTATGGTTTTTCCAGTGGTCATGTATGGATGTGAGAGTTGAACTATAAAGAAAGCTGAGTGCCAAAGAATTGATGCTTTTGAACTGTGGTGTTGCAGAAGACTCTTGAGAGTCCCTTGGACTGCAAGGAGATCCAACCAGTCCATCCTAAAGGAGACAAGTCCTGGGTGTTCACTGGAAGGACTGATGTTGAAGCTGAAGCTCCAATACTTTGGCCACCTGATGCAAAGAGCTGACTCATTGGAAAAGACCCTGATGCTGGGACAGATTGAGGGCAGGAGGAGAAGGGGATGACAGAGGATGAGATGGTTGGATGGCATCACCGACTCAATGGACGTGGATTTGGGTGGACTCCGGGAGTTGGTGATGGATAGGGAGGCCTTGTCTGCTGTGGTTCATAGGGTCGCAAAGAGTCGGACATGACTGCGCAACTAAACTGAACTGAATACAGAATTATCATTCTAAAGTAAATTCTCACTTAAATTATTTCAGTTAGAAATTATATCATTATTTCCCTTCATGTGTGAAAGTGTGAAATTGTTAATTTCTCAGTCATGTCTGACTCTTTGTGACCCCATGGACTGCAGCAAACCAGGCCTCCCTGTCCATCACCAACTCCCAGAGTTTACCCAAACTCATGTCCATTGAGTCAGTAATGCCATCCATCCATCTCATCCTCTGTCATCCCCTTCTCCTCCTTCCCTCAATCTTTCCCAGCATCAGGGTCTTTTCCAATGAGTCAATTCTTTGCATCAGGTGGCCAAAGTATTGGAGGTTCAGCTTCAACATCAGTCCTTCCAATGAACACCCAGGACTGATCTCCTTTAAGATGGACTCGTTGGATCTCCTTGCAGTCCAGGGGACTCTCAAGAGTCTTCTCTAACATCACAGTTCAAAAGCATCAGTTCTTCAGCGCTCAGCTTTCTTTATAGTCCAACTCTCACATCCATACACAACTATTGGAAAAACCATAGTCTTGACTAGACGGACCTTTGTTGGCAAAGTAATGTCTCTGCTTTTTAATATGCTGTCTACGTTGGTCATGACTTTCCTTCCAAGAAGTAAATGTCTTTCAATTTCACGGGTGCAGTGCACATACATTGTCATAAATGGGCCATTTCCCTTTTATGGAATGATAACTGTCAAAGGGACTTTTGCTATGAAGTGTTTTCTTACACAATATCTAACCTCATTAAGGCAAATTTTTTTTTTTTGTACCCTCCTTCTTATCCTTTAGAGAGAAATTAATTATTCCTTATACCACCACTCACAAATTAACCAGAACACCGGAAGAACAAATGAAAGCATGGAACACTTTTTATAACCACTTCCATTCCTCAAACCCGCACTACCCTGTTACCATCCAACTGGACATCTGGGGTATACATTTCTCTACCATACATTTTTTTTCCTATTTCAATACCACACTTCACTTTACATTCAGGATAGTCTCTTATTTTACTTCTAAAACTTCCACCCCATTTCTTGGGCTGAACAACAACTTTACTCCAAGGCTTCTCAAACTACCAAGGCTTCTCAAACTAACCTTTAAAACCTCCCTTATCAACCCTGAAGTTTGCATACATATGGAATCTAGAAAAATGGTATTGATGAGCCTATTTGCAGAGAAAGAATAGAGATGCAGATATAGAGAACAGAGTTGTAAACACAGTGAGGGAAGGAAAGAGTGGGACAAATGGAGAAAGCAGCATCAACATTTATACACTAGCATGTATAAAACCCGTAGCTGATTAGAAGTTGCTGTATAACACAGGAAGCCCAGCCTGGCACTGTGTGATGACCTAGAGGGGTGGGGTTGCGGGGGGGCGCAGTTAGGAAGGCTCAAGAGGGAGATGATATGTGTATAATTACAGCTTATGTGCATGGTTGTACAGCAGAAACGAACACAACATTGAAAAGCAATTTTCCTCCAATTTAAAAAAAAATCGTGAACTTGGGGTCCAGATGAGAGATACCCTAACAAGGATTAACCTCATCCAGCATCATTAATTTGTGTCTTCTATAAATAAGATACTGCATTTAACACTGAGGCCTCAAAGATACACAAGACACAGTTTCTAACCTGACAGGTAGCACAGCACTGTGGTTAAACAGATAGATACTAGAGCCACACTGCCTGGTTACAATCCCAGCGCTGGAACCCTGAACAAGTCACTTTCCCTTCCTGTGCAGCTTCTTTTTCTGCAAAGTAAAAGTCACGCCTCCTTAAGCAGACTGTTGTAAGGATTAAATGAGTTAATAGTTACAAACTGCAGGGCCTGCCACATTGTAAACACCATATACCTGCAAATATTATTTTCAGGGAAACTTGCTGTCAAAAGACAGAATTGTATACAGGTAATTTATCATACATTATACACAGCTTTCCACAGACCAGTAGTGATTCCCTGCTGGATGGGAAAGAAGGGATTTCCATGCAAAAGGAATAGTATTTTAAAAGTCACAGAGAAGTGAGTACAGGAAGTTAACACAGAGAACAGTAAAGTCAGAGTGACTGAACCTTAAAGTCAACTTGGTTGAAGTCCCTTTATCCTTATCAGGCCATTTTCTAACTCTAATACCATTAATCCAGTGATCCTCAAACTCCCTGAATAACCTGAATCTTCCTGTGTGCTTTTTTTTTTTCAATCATTCTGTCTTCTGTCTCAAAAAATCAAAACAGCAAAGCTCATTCCCAACCTGATTTTGCATTCTAATTCACAGCTTTTGTTGTTTAGTTGCTAAGTTGTGTCTGACTCTTCTGCAACCCCATGGACTGTAGCCCAACAGGCTCCTCTGTCCATGGGGTTTTCCAGGCGGGAAATAGTGGAATGGGCTGCCATTTCCTTCTCCAAATTCAGAGATATCCCTAATTAAATCTCTAGAAGGAATACAGAAATAGATCCTAAAGAGTCAAAACTGGAGGTGCAGCAAACACAAGCACACACTTTGCCTGCCTCCACACTTCACCAGGACAACCCACCATGCTGGTCCAGCAAGGTGCCTGTGGGAAGGAAGGATGGTGCCAGGATTCCCATCATAAGAGTCATCATCCCAACCCCAAGGGACATCATTCCACTGAGGGTCGGAATGCCAGACTCACAGAGCCCCTAGAGTCCCCAGATGCCTTAGTAAAATCCAAATACAGACAGAAAATATATTTTTTAAAGTCAAACCCAGCAATCTAAGACTTCTGGATAGAGAACCTGCCTATCATTGGTCCTCAAGGCACTAAGCCTGAGGACCAAAGCTATTTAAGAAACAGAGTTGAAGTCTCAAGTAGAAGTCTGTGCCACCTCCACCACTGAGGAGCTGTGTCTATGCAGCAGTTGTTCCTTGGCACATTCTGTGTTGTCGAAACAGCCCTGAGGAAACATGCCTCACTTGTCTGTCAAACAGTTTATTAAATGCCTATACCTTGAAATTGGCCTTTTGTGGCTCTATGATACCTTCTAACTACTAGGCACTTAAGCTCTGTCCTTGATGGCGCTATCATGATCCTGTCTCTACTGAGGCACCCACTTGTACTTGAAACCCAGGGATTGCTTTATAAGTCAGCCTGATCCCTCTGGATAGGACAGATATTGTGGGACCAGCTTAGCATTGTCAGCTCCTGGGGACACCCTGACTTACAAATCAGCCTTGCTTTAACTAGGCTGTGGGGCTAATTCTCACTAGCTTCCACAATAAAAAAAAAAAAAAAAAAAGATCACTGTAAAATCCCTAGAGCAAGAAGTCCAAGGGACTGTGTGACTTACCTTAAAAAATTCATTTATGACTTGTAGTGAAATGTATCAAGCCAATAGGCTGGATAGGAGTTGAAATTAACAGTCTCTGCATGGGCCTAGATGTAGCTTCTTAAAGGAACTAATGGGACTGTCACCATGATAAGCAGGAATTACTGGCAGCTTTGCATCCTCAAGGATTCCAAAAGACCAAGGACAGCCATAATTCCAACTGCTGTGTCCCTCGCTCAATGCAACCCATTAAAAATATCATGAAATATCTTTAGTGGATTATAAGCAGCTTTGTTTTAATGGAATAGACAATATCAAATGCATCACACATAGTAAAGAAAAACATAATTTACAAAAGTTTTGTATGTGTATCTGTGTGAATACATATGTGCATACTAGGCCCCAGTAAAATGTGTATTCCTTACTACAAAAACACTATTTTGATAATGTAAGTATTTTTCTTTCTTTACAAAAGTCATCTTCAGAATAGGCAGATCACTATTTCTATATAAGCTAACTTTTACGAGTTTTATTATCCTTAATAAAAACACCAGTGTTTTTTTTTTTCATTTTTGAATTATTTCACTTTGCCAAAGCCTTTGACTGTGTGGATCACAATAAACTGTGGAAAATTCTGAAAGAGATGGGAATACTAGACCACCTAACATGCCTCTTGAGAAATCTGTATGCAGGTCAGGAAGCAACAGTTAGAACTG
>SJYX01008764.1:111943-132952 GCA_006410675.1 Oreotragus oreotragus | reverse complement strand
TTTCTCAAGAGGCAGGTCAGGTGGTCTAGTATTTCCATCTCTTTCAGAATTTTCCACAGTTTATTGTGATCCACACAGTCAAAAGCTTTGGCATAGTCAATAAAGCAGAAATAAATATTTTTCTGAAACTCTCTTGCCTTTTCCATGATCCAGCAGATGTTCGCAATTTGCTCTCTGGTTCCTCTGCCTTTTCTAAAACCAGCTTGAACATCAGGAAGTTTACGGTTCACATATTGCTGAAGTCTGGCTTGGAGAACTTTGAGCATGACTTTACTAGCATGTGAGATGAGTGCAATTGTGCGGTAGTTTGAGTATTTTTTAATATATTTCTATACATTATTTATGGACTTCATTAGTTGCTCAGTCATGTCCATGTGTGTGCTAAGTCATTCCAGTGTCTGACTCTGTGTGTACCTATGGACTGTAGCATGCCAAACTCTTCTGTTTATGGGATTCTCCAGCGCAAGAATACTGAGTGGGTTGCCATGCTCTTTCAGAGGATTTTCCCAACCCAAGGATTGAACCTGTGTCTCTCACACCTCCTGTGTTGGCACGTAAGTTCTCTACTACTAGCACATTCATGATACTATCACCCTAAAAAAGATGATAACTATATTTATCATTTCTGAAAGTTCTCTCAGGTTGACTTTATTACCTCTCTCTTCCATCCCTCCTTAGATAACCACTCCTTTGCTTTCTGTTCCTGTAAGTTACTTTGCATTTTCTAGAGTGGAGTTCTAGTATGTTACGGGGAAGGCAATGGCACCCCACCCCAGTACTCTTGCCTGGAGAATCCCATGGACGGAGTAGCCTGGTGGGCTGCAGTCCATGGGGTCNCATGGACTCAATGGACGTGAGTCTGAGTGAACTCCGGGAGATGGTGATGAACAGGGAGGCCTGGCGTGCTGTGATTTACGGGGCAATGGCACCCCACCCCAGTACTCTTGCCTGGAGAATCCCATGGACGGAGTAGCCTGGTGGGCTGCAGTCCACGGGGTCGCTAACAGTCGGACAGGCTGAGCGACTTCACTTTCACTTTTCTCTTTCATGCACTGGAGAAGGAAATGGCAACCCACTCCAGTATTCTTGCCTGGAGAATCCCAGGGAGGGGGGAGCCTGGTGGGCTGCCGTCTGTGGGGTCACACAGAGTCGGACACGACTGAAGTGACTTAGCAGCAGCAGCAGCAGCAGTATATGTTATATGAATAGAATCATAGAGTATGTACTCATTTTTGATTCTCTTATTCTCTTATTCAGCATACTGTGCTTGAGATTCATCCAAGGTATTGTTTGTTCCCATTCAGTACTGAATGATAGATATATTGCAATGGGTCTGTCCATTAACCTGTCAATGGCTATTTGGCTTGTTTCCACTTTGGCTATCACAAATAAAGCTGCAATGAAAATCACATTCAAGTCTGTGTGACATATGCTTTAATTTCTATTAGGTCAATGACTCAGGTTAAAGTGCTGAGGCAGTGTGGTGGTGACATACTTAACATTTTAAGGAACCATCCCTCCTGTGGGAAATGCCCCAGAGTGGCTGTGCCATTTTGCTTTCCCATCAGTAGTGCAGAAGAGTTCTATTACTCCATATCTTCACCAGTACTTATGTATAATTCACTTTTTTTAAAAAAAATAGCCATTCTAGAGGGTTTGCAGTGGTAACTTACATTGTATCAGTAGTTGAAACTTGCATTTTCTTAATGACAAATGGTGTTGAGCAACTTTTTGTGTTTTCATTTACTACCCATATATATCCTTTGGTAACATTTTTCAGATTTTGTGCCAATTTAAAAAGTGTGTTTTTTTGTTTTATTGTTAAATACTAAGAGTGGAGTTCTAGTTTTTTGTGGCTTGTCTTTTATATAATGTACAAATATTTGTCTCAGTCTGTATATTCCGCTTTCCCTTCTGTAGAAGTATCATTTTTGACAGGCATGCATAAATAATTGACTGTTTTATTTTACAGATTGAACTTTTTGTGTCCTAGTTAACAAATTTTGCCAAACTCAGTGTCACCAAGATTTTTCTCTGTTTTCTTCTATAAGTTTCATAGTGTTAATTCTTACAATTAAGTGTATGATCCACTAAAAGTTAATCTTGTATATAATGTACAACCCAGAGTTCACTTAGTGCAAATGATTATCAAATTATTTTAGTACCATTTACTGAAAAGATAATCCTTTCCTCACTGAACTGACTTAGTACCTTTGTCAGCTGTTTACCAATATATATGTGAGTCTATTTCTCTTCCTTGCCTTTTAATTCTATTATATTGATCTTGTATGTGAAAATGAAAGTGTGAGAGTATCCGTTGCTTAGTCATGTCTGACTCTTTGTGACACCATGGACTGTAGCCCACCAGGCTCCTCTGTCCACGGAATTCTCTCCAGGCAAGAATACTGGAGTGGGTAGCCTTTCCCTTCTCCAAGGGAATTCCCAACACAGGGATCAAACCTGGCTCTCCTGCATTGCAGGCAGATTCTTTACCACCTGAGCTACCTGGGAAGCCTATCATTAAATCCAATAAGCCTAACTTTAAATCCAGTAACACACTGCTTTAATTATGGTGAGTTGTGAAATAAAGTGCAGATGGTGACTGCAGCCACTAAATTAAAAGAAGCTTACTCCTAGGAAGAAAAGTTATGATCAACCTAGATAACATATTCAAAAGCAGAGACATTACTTTGCCGACTAAGGTCCATCTAGTGCTATGGTTTTTCCGTTAGTCATGTATGGATGTGAGAGTTGGACTGTGAAGAAGGCTGAGCGCCAAAGAATTGATGCTTTTGAACTGTGGTGTTGGAGAAGACTCTTGAGAGTCCCTTGGGCTGCAAGGAGATCCAACCAGTCCATTCTGAAGGAGATCAACCCTGGGATTTCTTTGGAAGGAATGATTCTAAATCTGAAACTCCAGTACTTTGGCCACCTCATGCGAAGAGTTGACTCCTTGGAAAAGACTCTGATGCTGGGAGGGATTGGGGGCAGGAGGAGAAGGGGACGACCGAGGATGAGATGGCTGGATGGCATCACGGACTCGATGGACGTGAATCTGAGTGAACTCCGGGAGTTGGTGATGGACAGGGAGGCCTGGCATGCTGAGATTCATGGGGTTGCAAAGAGTCGGACACGACTGAGCGACTGAACTGAACTGAAGTTCTACAAATTTTTCCTTTTTTATCATTGTTTTGGCTATTCTTAAGGTGTTCTAAATTTTCATGTAAATTTTAGAATTAGCTTCTCAGTTTCTACAAAATATCTAGCTGAAGTTTAGATCAGTTTTGAAAGAACTGGCATCCTAGTGGTATCGGCTCATCTTACACGTAAATATAGTACATCTCTCTATTTCTCTTACTAACAGATTTTCTCAGTGATATTTTGTGGTTTTCAGTATACATCTTTTTTTTCAGTATACACACTTCTTATACATCTTTTGTTAAATCGATCCTTAACTATTTCATATTTTTGACACTACTGTAAATGATACTGTTTGTAAATATCAATACTTGACTATTGCTAGTACACAAATAAAGTTTATTTTTGTGAATTGACCTTGTTTTTGGCTAAACTCAATCTCTGACTTCTATTAATTCTAGTAGCTATTTTGTTGATTCCTCAGGATTGCCCACATTGATAACAACATCATCTGTGAATAAAGGTGATTTTATTTTATCCCTTTCAATTGACATAATTTTTATTTATTCTTGCTTCCTGTTGCATAAGCTAGAATCTCTATTACAAATTGTTTAGCAAAAGTGCTGAGAGAACATTCTGATCTTGTTCCTAATCTAAGAAGGAACATATTCACCATTCAGAATGATATCATCTGCAAGTTTCATAGATGTTAAATCAGGTTGAGAAAATTCTTGAAATTTTATGAGCATTCTTTCCTTTAGTGGATGCTATATTTTCTCAAATGCTTTACTGAGTCTAATGAGGAAACAATAAAGCTTTTTGGTTTTTATGCTACTAAAACAGTCAACTAAATGTGCTGATTTTTAGATGTTAATTAAGCCAAACTTTTTGGCTTTATTGGGATGGACCCTGATTGAACATGTTGTATTGCTGGATCCAATTGGCTAAAATTTTAACTATGTTCTCATCTATGTTCATGAAGCATATTATTCTGCATTTTTTTCTTTCTGTGATATTTTATTGAGGGGGTTGTATACAAGGTTAATAATGGCCTTCTGGGTGAGAAATCTGTTTTTTTCTATTTTCTGGAAAATTTTAAGTACAATTGGTATTATTTTTTTCTTAAATATTTGGTATTCACTAATAATAGTCTGGAGTTTTCTTTGTGGATACATTTCTAATTAAAATTTCAATTTATTTAATAAACATAGGGCCTTTTAAATCTAGAAATATATATTGCTTTTATCTGAGAAATATTTATGAATTATCTCTGATAAAGTTCTCCCTTCCATTTTCTTTGTTCTCTCCTTCTCAACCTTTTGTTGTTTTTTGCATTATTCGAGATTCTAGATGGAGTCACTGATTTCCTTACCTATTTTCCTTCCATTTTCCAGTTTCTGTCTTTTTGCTCTATATCATGAAAATGTATTTCTGATCTCATCTTTTGAATCTTCTTTTAAACTGCTCATTTCTGATATCATATGAGGATGACAGAGTCTATCTGCCTCTAATTCAGGTTTTTAGATAAATATTCCTACATTAACAAGAAGTACTTGTTTCTTCCAATGCTGTGTCTTTGTTGGGGGATAGAATGAACTGGTCTTCACCTGAGCTTTTCACTTTCCTGCTAACAGTCATTCATCTTTTTGAGCTTCCAAAATTGTGTTACTCTAGCCTTCTTTCTCATTCTGTAGCCTTTTTTCCTCTATATACAGCTCTTCTGTTTGTTTCTTAGGACTTCAAGAAGTAGCAACAATAAGCATCGATAATCAATCCATCACTTTACAGTGAGTATCTTCCAAATTAACTTGATGGATTTCTCAATAAAGATGCTACTCCAATCTCTGCTATTACTGAATTACTAATTCTATCCCTGTGTAATTTCAGTTAAACTCTAAGGTATCTGAATCTTGTGCAGAAGAGTCCACTCCCAGAAACAAACAAACAAACAAACCTGCAGACAGCTGTGGCATTCTGAAGACTTCATCCTAAAGAGATTACCTGTAAATTCCTATAACCTATATCCGTGTCTTCTTCAGACAGAAAACATTTCCAGGATCTATGTAAGGCTACTTTAGCAGCTTCTTCCCCTATTCTCTACTCATATTAACCGATTCTACCCACTGTTTCTTTTTCAATCCCCACCTACGTGTCAAGAAAACCTAAACTGTAATATTTTCAGTTTTCCTCTGATGACTTTACAACTCAGATCGATCTTGTCACTGAGTCAGATATCTGAGCCAACTTTGACGTCTTTCCTCATCTTTAATCAGGTAGCAAATCCTGCCAGTTGATCATCTTGACTATCTCCTCACCTATCTCCTCTTCCTTTGCTTCATAACCACTGACTCAGAAACTGTGTGTATAAAACTGGCCCATCCAAACTCCTCCCTTGAATCTATCACCCATGTTACAGAAGTAATCTTTCCAACACAAAAATCTAGTCATATATATAGTGTATATATTGAAATAAACACACATATATATGTATGTGCGTGTGTCTGTGTATATCTGTGTAATTTGTGAAAATTACCAGATATCTACCAATTGCTGACAGAGAAAGCAACAATTCTCGAATTGGTACAAATGGTCTTTAAAATCTTGGCCCCTAGGCTTGCTTCATCTCCTGTTTTCCCTGACTGACACTCTGCTTGTGGATTCCCAAATATGCCATATTTTATCTTTTACTGCTGACTTTGTATATACTTGTTCCTCTCTGTGGAATGCCATTTCTTGAGTTTTACCTGTAAATTCCTATAACCTATATCCGTGTCTTCTTCAGACAGAAAACATTTCCAGGATCTATGTAAGGCTACTTTAGCAGCTTCTTCCCCTATTCTCTACTCATATTAACCGATTCTACCCACTGTTTCTTTTTCAATCCCCACCTACGTGTCAAGAAAACCTAAACTGTAATATTTTCAGTTTTCCTCTGATGACTTTACAACTCAGATCGATCTTGTCACTGAGTCAGATATCTGAGCCAACTTTGACGTCTTTCCTCATCTTTAATCAGGTAGCAAATCCTGCCAGTTGATCATCTTGACTATCTCCTCACCTATCTCCTCTTCCTTTGCTTCATAACCACTGACTCAGAAACTGTGTGTATAAAACTGGCCCATCCAAACTCCTCCCTTGAATCTATCACCCATGTTACAGAAGTAATCTTTCCAACACAAAAATCTAGTCATATATATAGTGTATATATTGAAATAAACACACATATATATGTATGTGCGTGTGTCTGTGTATATCTGTGTAATTTGTGAAAATTACCAGATATCTACCGATTGCTGACAGAGAAAGCAACAATTCTTGAATTGGTACAAATGGTCTTTAAAATCTTGGCCCCTAGGCTTGCTTCATCTCCTGTTTTCCCTGACTGACACTCTGCTTGTGGATTCCCAAATATGCCATATTTTATCTTTTACTGCTGACTTTGTATATACTTGTTCCTCTCTGTGGAATGCCATTTCTTGAGTCGGTGTTTGTTTCATGAAATCCTATTATGTTCCGCAGTGCTCAATGCATTTCTCTCTTCCTCTTTGCTTGCCTAGCATTTCTGTTCTCTATAATCCTATATCTTGTTTTGATGTCTGCCTTTCTAGACTCGGTTCTTTAGAGCAGGGACTGTGCCTTTATCATCATTATGGCTATTGGGCAGCACAGAGCCTGGCACTAGAAGGCAAATATTCAAACTAAACTTTAGTTAATCAAATTCATACCATAATATAGTAAGCTATATGATGTTATATTAATTGAAGTACTAACTACAAGTAAGGTGAAGATTATAAGAAACAATATGGATATGAGTAGTAAGAAAAAGCTACATCCATCCTCTCTTACTCTTGGCTCCAATACTGCCATAATTAGAATGTCATATTTAAGTAGTCTAGACTTTAGGATTCCTCAAATCTGTCTACACATTTGAATTAGCAGGGGTTTCTCTGATAGTTCCTCCTGCAATGCAAAAGATCCCAGTTCGATTCCTCGGTGAGGAAGATCTGCTGGAGGAGGGTTAGGCTACCCACTCCAGTATTTGGGGGCTTCCCTCATGGTTCAGCTAGTAAAGAATCCGCCTGCAATGTGGGAGATCTGGGTTCGATCCCTGGGTCGGGAAGATCCTCTCGAGAAGGGAAAGGCTACCCACTCCAGTATTCTGGCCTGGAGAGTTCCACGAATGGTATAGTCCATGGGGTCACAAAGAGTCAGACACGACTGAGCAACTTAAACTTCAGTTCACTGTCATTCACTATCATCCTCATCTTCATCACAAAAGTAGTGCATACAATTTAGGAAGAAATTCAAATAGTGCAGATTATATGAAAGAGTATAAATGCCCCAGTTCTCTGATTCCATTCCCAAAAGGTAACTACAAATTACTAGAGTATATTTTAAAAGTTTCTTTTGAATTATTTTTAAGTCTTTATACATCTTCCCACCTACCCATGCTCCTGTCACACACATATACAAACAGACCCTATATTTTTTCAAACATGAATGAGTGTCCTGACATACTAGTCTAAAATTACTCTTTTTACCTAAGAATGATCTTGGACATCTTTCTATACCAGCACATGGAGATATACCTTATTTCTCACTCTTTTTAATGACTGAATCCTATTCCATTCATTCAAAAATACCTTCTGTGAAGCTACCATATGCCTGGCACCAACCCAGATACCTACAAGCGGAACTGAGAAGAACTCTGTAGCACTTCTCACCCTGGCCAAGTACAAAAGCCCTCAACATCCCCTGCCTGTATTTTATAGAAAAGCTGAAGTCTCCCAGGCTTCCCCAAGTCACAAAAGAGCAGTCTCAAGCAGCTAATGATTAGGACAGAGTCACAGACTCCATGTCTGATGCACATTAATTGTTTTAAAGATACTATAACTGCCACCAGAGGAAATGACATAAGCTCCTCCATCCTGAGTAATACTGAATCTATGGCCTTGAGTGATTGGGACTAACATTATTGCTCATAATAATCTGTATCCTTTGGGGCATCAAAATAATTGTAACCCGGGTCTCCTGGATTGTAGACAGATGCTTTACCATCTGAGCCACCAGGGAAGTCCTGTATATGTAAGAGGGTAACTAAAATTGTCAGCAAAGAGATGCTACAGACCCATGTTGACATTTTCCACTCTGAATACTATACCCTGTATCTTAGTTATAGAAGATGCACCTTCATCTCTAAACTAACAGAAATGGAATAATGTTTGACAGTGGGGAATTGAAAGCAGCTCTTCAGCCCCTCCCTTTTTTATCCATTTCTGTTCCCAACTTTGAATCAAATCTCATTAACCTGCTGATTCTTTTCCTAGATAGAAAGAATGTAAAATTAAGGAGTTCAAGAATGACTAGCTCTCTACCTGCGACTGCCTGCTTAGCAATGCTGCAAACAGCTCACGTGCACAAGATACTGCCTGAAGAATCAGCCGGCCTGCACAAATGAAGAATGATGCAGAACCCAACCTCTTGCTTTGGTGATCCACTGAGAATGTCCCCGCCCCCGCTTTCCCTTTTAAAACTGAGCAGAATCTTGGTCTCTAGACATGAGTCTGCCTTCTTTCCAGATTTCTAGCATTTAAGATTAAAGTACTTCTCCCTTCTGTTGACATTTGCCTTTCAATTTATGGGCTTCTGAGCAGAGAGCAGCCAAACCTGAGTTTGGTAACAGAAGTGACACCAGCCTCTGCTTCATACCCTAGACTCATATTCCGTATTAAAGTCTATCTGTAGCTCCATCACCCAGAGATTGAAGTCTAAAAGAGCATATCACATAGTATCTCACACCTCAGATGCCACCTCTCCTTGCTTAAAACCTTTTTTTTTTTTTCTGTAACATGAATAATTTGTTATTCTTTACATATTATGGGGCTAGCCAGCTGGGAATCTGTATGCTAAGTCACTTCAGTCGTGTCCGACTCTGTGCAACGCCATAGACGGCAGCCCACCAGGTTCCTCCATCCCTGGGATTCTCCAGAAAAGAACACTGGAGTGGGTTGCCATTTCCTTTTCCAGTGCATGAAAGTGAAAGGTGAAAGCGAAGTCGCTCAGTCGTGTCTGACTCTTAGCAACCCCTGGACTGCAGCCCACCAGGCTCCTCCGTCCATAGGATTTTCCAGGCAAGAGTACTGGAGTGGGGTGCCATTGCCTTCTCCTGGGAATCTGTATATGATCCTAATAAACAGCTTGATTTCAGGACTACTAGCCTATAAGACATAATTTGAGAAGGAAATGAAGGAGATGAAGTCTAATGGAAGAAGAAATATCAAACACCAAGACATAATAACAAGGTAGTATTAGGTAGTTAGAATAGGAAAAAGGAGTCCAGAATGGCGGTGGCCAAGGCACGGAAGGGAAAATCCTGCAAAAATAGAATAAAGGAAGGTCCAAGGGCCGGAGTGAGGACTCAGGTGGAACAAACCGCACTCCTGGCTAGCCCAATTTACACTGGGCAGCCCCAGGGGGAGGAAGAGACACATCAAAGAGGAGTCAAAGGCCTGGGGGGTCTCTCTCCCCTGCACACGAGCGTGCACACACTCTCTCTCTCTCTCTCCTCTTCCTGTCTTTTGGGTTGGCATGCCCTCACACCTCAAGGATGTATTTTCCTCTATTTTCTAAATAAAACTGAGCTGTAACACTGATCTGTCCGAGTATAACATGGTCTGTCCAAGAGCTGTGACACGCCAAGGGCTTTAACGTCCATCACTTCACATTTTTGTTGTGATGAGTCAGAACCCAGGAAAGTACACACTCCCCTGATAGTAGAAAACAGGTAAGGGCTTTTACTTTAAGTCCTGCAGTCTATGTTATATTCATATGATTGTATTTATCCTTATACTAACTCTAAAAAGTAAATTCTCTTATTAGTATCATTATTATTTTTCTAATTTTATAAAAAGTAAAGAAATAAAGCTAAGAAGCTAAGGCAAGAGAAGTCAAGCAATCTGATAATAAATACAAGGTAGTAAAATAATTTCTGCTAGCAAATACAATCTAGGGTTTTATTTTTTTGTAAATTTCTGACTTTCCATCTCCATTGTTTGCCTTTGTGAGGCTTCTCTGAACTCTAGAGTCTCTGAAATGCAAGTTACAGGAATTCAGAGCTCAATCACTGCCTGAGGCCATCCAGCTCACAGAATTTCATCTTGCTAGATTCTCCAGGGCCTGGAGAACTCTTCAAACTGGGAGGCTGTCAGTCCCCGGCAAGAAGAATTTCAACTCCAGCAAATGACTTTAAGCAATGTGAGGAAGGTGAGGGAGATACATCCACTTCGATAAGTAATATGGCTAAGATTATTAAGTACAATAGCACTCCTTATTTTCCTCTAAAACTAAATGATTCTGGAGTGTTCAAATTTGCCTTCTTTAGAAATGACTGAATTCTGCACCTCCTGGGTGCAGTGTCTGTAAGATGCTGACCAAGCCAGCCTTAACATGCCTCTCAGCTTGACTAAACTTTAGACAGGTTTCTTCAAGAGGATAGAATTCAACATCCTTTTCCTTAGAGCATTTACTTCAAAAATTTGCAATTGTAAACTCTTTCTCTGCCCCTACCAGAGGTAAATCTTCTCTCAGCCTCTTGCCAGTTTTACAACTCAGGAATGTCTTTCTCAAGGACCTAGAAGCCATTCCTTTGAAATGCAATCACCAAAGCATAGCACCCCTATTTCCCAGTTTCTGTGGGAGAGGAGCAGCCTAACGTTGAATTAGCACCAATTAGCAAATATAGCGGGGAAGGCAATGGCACCCCACCCCAGTACTCTTGCCTGGAAGATCCAATGGACGGAGTAGCCTGGTGGGCTGCATTCCATGGGGTCGCTAACAGTCGGACAGACTGAGGGACTTCACTTTCACTTTTCTCTTTCATGCATTGGAGTAGGAAATGGCAACCCACTCCAGTATTCTTGCCTGGAGAATCCCAGGGACGGGGGAGCCTGGTGGGCTGCCGTCTATGAAAATCTGCTCAGCTAGTTTAACTGTTACAATTTTTCTGTAACATTGCTAAACACAAAATCATAAATAAGGACCTTAACTGCCCCATTCCCAGGAGAATATGGAAGAAACTAGGTTATGTTTCACAAAATTCAAAGGCTGTAGGATTTGGGGGGCTATAAGAAGCCCCAGTCTGTCAGAAGAGGCTGTATAATAAGTTTCCTTCTAAAAATATAACCCATTCTATGTGGATGGTATAGACAGGAAACGTGTATCTTGCTGTATAAGAGATGGACATATCATTATCAAGAAAAAAAATCTATCCCACAAACTTAAAAATCCACCTTATAAATACTCATCCTTTCCATAAATGTTTGTGCTTTAAACGTTAATGGTACACGATTTCAGTTTTAAAAACGTTTTCAAAGCATGAAATGAATGAGAACAGAGTAAAATTTGGTCTGGAAGGTAACACCACCTTCCACAAGCTGTTAAAAGGTCTCTGGAGTTCATGATACATTAATTTCACTCTAGAAAATACTAAGTCTTCTAGAAAACACGTTATAGGTTGCCCCTGCATATCCGTGCTAAGTGGCTCCAGCGGTGTCCACCTCCGTCAGTCGGACAGACTGAGCGACTTCACTTTCACTTTTCTCTTTCATGCATTGGAGTAGGAAATGGCAACCCACTCCAGTATTCTTGCCTGGAGAATCCCAGGGATGGGGGAGCCTGGTGGGCTGCCGTCTTATGAAAATCTGCTCAGCTAGTTTAACTGTTACAATTTTTCTGTAACATTGCTAAACACAAAATCATAAATAAGGACCTTAACTGCCCCATTCCCAGGAGAATATGGAAGAAACTAGGTTATGTTTCACAAAATTCAAAGGCTGTAGGATTTGGGGGGCTATAAGAAGCCCCAGTTTGTCAGAAGAGGCTGTATAGTAAGTTTCCTTTTAAAATATAACCCATTCTATGTGGATGGTATAGACAGGAAACATGTATCTTGCTGTATGAGAGATGGACATATCATTATCAAGAAAAAAAATCTATCCTACAAACTTAAAAATCCATCTTATAAATACTCATCCTTTTCATAAATGTTTGTGCTTTAAATGTTAATGGTACATGATTTCAGTTTTAAAAACGTTTTCAAAGCATGAAATGAATGAGAACAGAGTAAAATTTGGTCTGGAAGGTAACACCACCTTCCACAAGCTGTTAAAAGGTCTCTGGAGTTCATGGTACATTAGTTTCACTCTAGAAAATACTAAGTCGTCTAGAAAACACGTTATCGGTTGCCCCTGCGTATCCGTGCTAAGTGGCTCCAGCGGTGTCCACCTCCGTGCAACCCTAGGGACTGTAGCCCACGATGCTCCTCTGTCCACGGGATTCATCAAGCAAGTATACTGAAGCAGGTTGCCATGCCCTCCTCCAGGGGATCTTCCCAGCCCAGGGATCAAGCCAGCATCTCTTATATCTCCTGCAATGGCACGTGGGTTCTTTACCACTAGTCCCACCTGGGGAGCCCACAGGTCACACCCATGTGATCTCTACTGAACTGGAAACAACCAATGTGGATGACTAAAAAACATTTTTCAATTAAGTAAGTTGGTTCTCATAGAACATCAGAAGTGAGTGAACTCCTGCCCCAAAAAAGTCAGGGCAGTACAACTGTCGTGTACAGAGTTGCCAAAAGATAGTGTCCGAGGCTTCCTGATGCTATATTAAAATATATATAAAATCATGGTACAACTAAGAAGTTATGATTTCTTGCAATTTAGAAACAGTTAAATTAAAACAAGCTGGAGAAAAAAACTTTCTGAAATTGTGCCACTTTCTTTTGTCTGCCAGGAGACACCGTGGGTGCCATCAAAACTCGCATTCATATTTCTCCTCCTCTGTAGTGCTGAGCTCTAGGCTCATATTCAATGACCTAGTAATAGCATCACTTGAATGATGGTTAATAGGCACTGCCCTCCCTATAACTGATGCACATATCAAAGGAATGATTTCAGTGAGCCCAGACTCTTGCATCTTCCCCGAAAAACACCAAATTTCTTAACCTGAGATATCTGATTTTCTTTAATTAACTGTGATATTTTGATGTTCTGACTACCTGTTCTTTGGTTGCAAAAAATTCTATATATCCTGGTTCCCCCTTTGCTGCTTCAGAACAACAGTGTTCTCACCGTTATCTGAGATGCTGTATCCTGTGGTTCAGGTCCACAGAAAATCTACTGAGTAAAACATAACTCTCAACTTTAAGGTTGCACTTTTATTTTATTTTATTTTTTCTGTTGACAATATCAAGAGCAGAGTGTTATACTATAGTTCCCTCACACTTTACCCAGAGCTTGTGTACTGATACATGGTCTGATAGGTCATCCCTTTTCTAGAACTTGTCAAGGTCTGTCCATTTCTAATACACACTGAAGTCCAAAGTTCTTAGATTTGTGACCTAAAATGACATTTCTCAGTGCCTCTCTAAATATATGCTGTACTCAAAGCAAACCAAACTCCCCACTTTTCTCAAACACAAGTTAGTGCCTGTAGCCTCTGCTTATACTATACCTCTAGTGTAGGAGTCTCACCTAATATCTTGAAGAGATCTACCTCTTCAAGAGATAGTATGAATACCACCTCCCTCCTTAAGTGAAGTCACTCAGTCGTGTCCAACTCTTTGCGAGGACTGTAGCCTTCCAGGCTCCTCCATCCATGGGATTCTCCAGGCAAGAGTATTGGAGTGGGTTGCCATTTCCTTCTTCAGGGGATCTTCCCAACCCAGGTTTCGAACCCGGGTCTCCTGCACTGGAGGCAGATGCTTTAACCTCTGGGCCACCAGGGAAGCCCCTTCCCTCCTAAAGTCTCCACTAATTCCTTCAGTCATCCCAGTCACCTTTCTTGAACCACTGGTTAGCATTTATAGCACTCTGTTTCACATTAAAAGTATTTTTAAGCATGCCTGACTTCACTATCCTATTGGACTATGAAATTCTTAAGGAACAAGGATTATATCATATTTGTAGCCCTAAAAAACAAGTGACCTTGGCGAATTTAATTTTTCTGAACCCTCAGTTTCCTTATTAAATAGGAGAAAGAGTACTAATAATAATCACATAGTGTGCTGTACAAGAAGAAAATAATTTATCTAAAGCAATTAGAGTACCCCGGCCCATAAGAGCTAATTATTACTGTTGTTAATTTAAAAATTATTACTATTATTAATAATTGTACCTCTCCATTCCAATATCTAGGATTTAGTTGGTATTTAATACAGCTTTTGAAAGGGCAAAGGAGGGAGCTTCCCTGGTGGTTCAGGGGCAAGGAATCTGCCTGCCAGTGTGGGAGACATGGGTTTATTTGATCCTTGATCCAGGAAGATGCCACATGCCATGGAACAACTGAGCCTGTGAGCCACATCTATTGAGCCTGCGCCCTATAGAGCTGGAAACCACAACTATTGACATCCATAAATCCTATACAGCTTTTGAAAGGGCAAAGGAGGGAGCTTCCCTGGTGGTTCAGGGGCAAGGAATCTGCCTGCCAGTGTGGGAGACATGGGTTTATTTGATCCTTGATCCAGGAAGATGCCACATGCCATGGAACAACTGAGCCTGTGAGCCACATCTATTGAGCCTGCGCCCTATAGAGCTGGAAACCACAACTATTGACATCCATAAATCCTAGAGCCTGTTTTGTCCAACAAGAGAAGTCACCTCAACGAGAAGGCTGTACACTACAACTAGGGAAAAGCCCGCACAGCAGTGAAGAAGACCCAGCACAACTGAAAATAAATAAACATAATTATTAAAAACATAGCAAGGGGATACCTGAAAAGTTGGAGAAGGAAATGGCAACCCACTCCAGTATTCTTGCCTGGAGAATCCCAGGGATGGGGGAGCCTGGTGGGCTTCAGTCCATGGGGTCACAAGAGTTGGGACATGACTTAGCAACTAAAATCACCACCTGAAAAGCATATTCTAGGGTGTGGGATGGCACCCCACCCCAGTACTCTTGCCTGGAAGATCCAATGGACGGAGTAGCCTGGTGGGCTGCAGTCCATGGGGTCGCTAACAGTCGNAATTTCTGGTATGTAAAAGAACTTGTCGGGGAAGGCAATGGCACCCCACCCCAGTACTCTTGCCTGGAAAATCCAATGGACGGAGTAGCCTGGTGGGCTGCAGTCCATGGGGTCGCTAACAGTCGAACAGACTGAGCGACTTCACTTTCACTTTTCTCTTTCCTGCATTGGAGAAGGAAATGGCAACCCACTCCAGTATTCTTGCCTGGAGAATCCCAGGGATTGGGGAGCCTGGTGGGCTGCCGTCTATGGGGTCACACAGAGTTGGACACGACTGAAGTGACTTAGCAGCAGCAGCAGGGTGTGGGAAAGGGTTGCAAAGCACATGCTAGGTGATACAGAAAAGGTTCAAATTCTAGATAGCAAAAAAAAAAAAAAAAAACTACGCAAGTAAGTATGAAAAGAAAGTGAAAATGTTAGTCAGTCAAATTCAAATCTTTGTGACCCCATGGACTATATAGCTCACCAGACTCCTCTGTCTATGCTATTCTCCAGGCAAGAATACTGGAGTGGGTAGCCTTTCCCTTCTCCAGGAGATCTTCCTGACCCAGGGATCGAACCCTGGTCTCCTGCACTGCAGGCAGATTCTTTACCATCTGAGCCACCAGGGAAGCCTCAAGTATATATGAGGAATTTCATGAAATGAAGAGAATGATGCAGAGTTAAAGATGGAGATGACTAGAAACAGAGGCAATGTTAAAAAATCTACTCTCTCAACCAGTTTGCTGTGATGAGAAGGAGCAAGGCTGGGCACTATAAGTGGTAACAAATTAAATAAGAAATCCACATTTGTTCTCTTTTAATTAAATCTGTTTCCAGGAGAGGCAAAGTAGCATTTGAAAAAAGATAAGCTTGGTAGTATGAACAAAAGTATATGTTAGGAGGAAGGAAGAGAGTGGGAAATATTGCAGCTTTGGGGCCCCAGATAGGAAAAGAGAAGAGGAAAAGAAATTATTTCAGATTGAAGGAAAAAGGAGAAACGTGTTGTCATGGAATTATCTAAGCCTGCTTTCCCAGTCCTTCTCCTGACCACTGACACATATTTTTGAGAAGCAAAATAACTGGAAGGGGGCAAGAAATGCACATGTAGATTCTGGCAAAACACCCACAGGCTCATTAACACCAGCCGATCTAGCCTGCCTGGAACCATGTAGCACAAAGAATGGATTCTAAAAATAAGGCCTGGATGTCTCCCTAAAGGCACAAATTTAAAGGAAAAAGCTCTTTGTGGAATTTTACTTCAGGCTATTTGGCAAACCCAAGCAGACATAGCTCCATCCACGGACACTTAATGAACACAAACTAATCATGTCACATTTTGCTCTGGGCAGTTGGTATTCTAAAATTAAATGCGAGCTCCCACTTGTTACCCATAACAGAGCTGAAGGAACTGTCCAACACTGTCAGAAGAGATTTCCATGCTTGCATCAAGCATAGGAAATGCGTAAGATCTGGGGTTAATAAACGTCTCAGAAAGGGACTGAACAGAGGGACAAAATCTAAAAGTGTTCAGAAGTCAGAGGCTTGTCTCAGCCAGCACAGTCATCAAATTTGGCTTTCTCTTTCTGAAGCACTTATTTTTGCTGCATTTGTAAGTATTCTAAAGTTTATCCCTAAAACCAGACTAATAACATTGGTTGCAAAACAATGGATAACGGAGAAGAGAATTCAATATAAGAATTTACACCATTCCCTCTTAAAAAATAAATGTGTATATATGTATAACCAAATCACTTTGCTGTACAACAGGAATTAACAACATTGTATATCAACTATACTTCAATTTAAAAAAGTGAAAAAAACAAAAATGATAATTTATACCATTCTTTACACCACTAGTTTCACATCACTGGCAGAGGTATGGGGGTTGGAAAGCCATGGGCTTATCTGGATTACTTGAGATCCTCCACTGGCTTCTGTAAATTCTTTCATGTCCTGGGTTAAGTGGGTATTTTGGGAAAGGGGGGGAAAAAAAAAACCCTATGATTATGATTAGGGTAAAAGCTCCTCCTGGTCTCCTTGATCCTGATGAACTTATAACCATGACTTGAACTATGTCTCTCTGTCCAGAAAATGGACAGGTTCCTAGAAAGCTATTCGGGGACACAGGCACACTCATTTATCTGTGTACGGACGGTGGCTGCTTTGTGCTTCAGTGGCCAAGCTGAAAGTTACAACAGAGACTGCCTGGCCCACAGAGCTGAACGTATATCCGGGCTTTGAAGAAAGAGCTTACCTTTACGGTAAGAAGGCAACAGCTGAGGGTCGGACATGACTGAGCGCCCTCACTTTCACTTTAATATATTCAGTATTGTTCTCACCATTGTTGGTGACTCGGGGATCATCTTAGACTTTCCTCATTTCAGACCCACTTGCTGTTGCTGTTCTGCAAGTCGTGTCTGACTCTTTGTGACCCCATAGACTGCAGCCTGCCAGCCTCCCCTGTCCATGGAATTCTCCAGGCAAGAGTACTGGAGTGGGTTGCCATTTGCTACCAGCTTATCAATATTATAAACGTTGGAAATCTGTCTACCAAAAGTCACACTCATGTTCAAAGAATGCACACTCTGGGGAAAACCTCTCAAGAGTGCAAGGAATGTAGCAAAAGCAGAGCAGTGAATGAACGGCACCTCAAAGGTCTTAGGCACCTATAAGTGGGAGTTATAACAAGAGTCAGAGGGTCCTCACCAGTAAAAAATCACACTCCTCTGCCTCCTTAAACCTACTCTTGGTAGAATGGTTTGCAAACACTCAAATCAATACTCATACTGACTTCACGGCCTTCACTAGGGATACAGTGGGAAGTACTTTCTGAAAGGAGCCCTGATAAGATATTTCTAAGAGATATAGAGTATTTCCCCTTCATTTGTCCCTAAGTAATTGTCACACTGTGTGCAACAGAAATTCCTTACTGCCATATATGGAATTTCTTAAAGGTATAAGTAATAATGAAAAGAAAAGTTTTAGAATGTAATAACTCAGGCAAAACTTTGTAAAGAACTTGCCTATAGAAAGTTAGGTAAAACATTAACTAGAAAGGAAGAAAACGTTTGTCTGACCATAAAATTATATTTGAAAAGAAAGTAAGGGGTGGGGAATCAAGGAAAACCATATTTACAATAGCAGAACTTATTTCAGATCATACTTTAGTGCCAGAAACAGTGCATGCTGGCTGAATAATATGGCAACAAAATAGCAGGAAAGGATGTCTCCTTCTTACCACTGTCTGGTCACTCTGTGCTACCAATCACTACTCCCTGAGAAAACTCTCATAAAAGGACATGGATATGATACTTCTTGGTATGTGTTTTTAAATGAAGTTCAATTAACTTCCTACTTGTTGGATGCTGTTCACACATTCTCTCCTAGTTGGGGATCTTTTGTCCAGGTGGGCTTCTGGGAGGATGGAAACGCTGAAGAAAATTAAAGCTCCTTGATTTCAGCTAATGAGTGGCATTAATGCTTTATTTATAGCCTGTTTTCATATATATAAGGAATTACTAACTGCTTACTGACAAGAAGTGGACATTATTATTACTGTTTTCAATAGCTCAAATTAAATCCTCCCTTTCTTTCTTCTTCTAATTGTTATTTATGCTTAATTTGTATTATGGTTTAAACTTATAATTTTAAAACCTTAAGATCCCTGCTAGCATGGAGTTTATAGCCAAAAAGTGTTTTGTCAGGAGAATTAGTATTTTGAAGAGAAACATCTAAAGGTTTACAGACTGAGCCAATGTTCTCTTAAAACACTTAGAGGGACAAACATGGAGGCAATTATATGAAAGTGATTTTGTTGACTACTTATCATGTGCTATGAACCACACTAAATATTATATGTATTTTCTCAGTTCTCATAATCCTATGATAAAGGCACTATTATTATTACTATGTCCATTTTATAGATGAGACAACTGACAATGAGGTTATATGACTTCCCAGGACTACAAAGTAACTAACAATAGGAAGTGAGAATCCATTGCATTGCAGGGAGCTTGACCCCAGAGTTCATTTTGGTGTGGTATGCTACAGTAAGGAATTGAGAAGGATATGGGCGGACTGAGAAGATGTAAGGAGAGGAAGAAGAAAGGTTGAAGAATGGTTTCTGCAGACTGTGGGTATCCCAATCTCTCTGAGTCTCCAACACATGCCCATAACAGTTTGTGTATTGCTCAATTAGAGAAAAACGCCAGCTTTCTTGTCTGTGCCTCCCACAGACTGATATTTGCAACTCTGTGGTTCATATCTAGATCCCTAGAGCCTGACAATGCCTGGCCTTTGGATGGTGCTATATTTGCTGAATGAATGTGTCCATGTAAAAGGCACAACTTCTGGGAGGGGCAAGGAAAGGGAAAGCAGGTTCAGACAACATTTTAAATCTTTTTATCAAAACTGTTCTTAAAATATTCCTTATCAAAGTTGTTCCTTCATAACTTGCTTAAACACATTAACATTTCTATTGTGCCTACACACGTTGAGCATCTGGATTTGTAAAGGAAGTTTGAGAATAATGAAATATAGACTGAAAAAGAAAACAAGCTCAAAAGATTCACAAAACCTTGAAAGTTGAACCATAGGTCAATTAGGAAACCATTATCAATTATCCTTTAGGAAGCTCGATTCTAGCAAGGTTAAGTGTCTTCTTCCAAATTATCAGTTAGTAAGTGGCAAAGTCAAGGCCCTGTCTCCTGAAAGTATGACAGTCCCTCACTCAGTACAAAATGAAGCTTGGCAATTAAAAAAAAAAAAAAAAAAAAGAGGAAGAATGAAACAAGGATGGCACTGGGAAAGGAGAATCTGCAGGCTTCAGCAACATGCAGGAGTATAGAGAGAGATCGGATGAGGGAAATATGGAGATGCAGAGCTGAGGGAGGGAAATGAAATAAAATTCATAAACAAGCACCATTATTCCTTAAAATCAAAATCTCAAATCACACTGAATTTCACCAACTTAAAAGTCTTTAAGTCTTTTATATTTATTCTCATACTTCTGCCTAGTATTTCTTTAGGAGGATTGTATGGGGGTGGGAGGAACTTTAGTACATTGAGAAATGCTTCCAAGTATAATCATTTATGTCAAGAGAACTGGAAAATAAATAAGCTGCTACTAGTGATCTTACATATCGTTTTCAATATTTAAGGGGGAAAACAGAGTATTGGTATTTGTATCTTGGTGTATTATAAAATGGATCTTCTATGACTTTCCAGGGTCTCTGTCCATCTTCATTTTACCTATGGAACGTGTACTCTCTATCATAAGCAAATTAGATGGAATGTTGGGTGGGTCTCAGGAAGTGGCACAACCAATGCAAAGAAAACCTACCACTCAATCATGAGTAATACAAAATTCAGGAATGGATTCTATTCTTAATTGGAACAATCTCAAGAGTTAGTCAGCATACACAACGGCACATGATTTTGTTATTTCTGCTAAATAAGTCAGTTAATACTGGAATGTTATTTTAATTGAATGGATTTACATCAACAATTCTCAAAAAAAAAAAAAAATGAGGAAAGGAAGGAAGGGCAAATGAAGGAAGGAAAGGGGAGTTACCAGTATGTCACAGAAGATACCCCATCACACAAGAAAGAACAATTTTTAAAACATTACCTCAACCATAGGTGGAAACAAAATTATTCCATCAAACTGTGTAGAGAACTGTATGAAGCTTAAGAAATGACTCAAGTAAAGACAGATTTGAATTTCCCCATTCAGAAATGTTCTGAGAAATTAATAGAATCTGCAAAGACCTTGTTAATATAACCTATGTTTAAAAATGGGCAGTGTTAATGATGTAATCTGAAGGTTTCTGCCAATTAGTTGGATATTAATGAGTTTTTAAATC
>SJYX01008764.1:76771-94226 GCA_006410675.1 Oreotragus oreotragus | reverse complement strand
GAGAAAGTACCAGACACAAATCTCAGCCTCAGTTTTGTAAGTATCAAGCTAGGAGCAGATTTTTTAATCAAACTGACAAGATCAATTTAAAACTAACTCATCATCCTAGACTCTTACTTTCTTTTACTAACTCAAACTGACTTGGGATATGAAAATAATTATCTAGGTTATATCCAAGTAGAAAACCAACTTTTAAATTTAGTTGAGGCATTTGAGAAGAAATTTACATTTACATACATACACATATAAGCATATGAATACACACAGAAATACATATTATGTCCAATTTTACACTTGATTAATCTAAGAGAGAAGACTGCATTATTCTGATGTGTAATCTGGAGATCATTTCATGTTAGGCCCAGAACAACCGAAGTGTGATTAGGAAAAAAAAAAAAAGATACAATATTTCTTACATAAGTCCTACCAATGTCTTCTTAAGCAATCGTCTCAAAAAAATAAAAATGTCTCCTTCCATACTTTCAAAGTATTTCCAAAGAAGAAGGAAAGTGAAGATGGTAAAGAAATAGGTAATCTTCAGTTCGATTGATTGATGGTGGGGAAGGTGAGACTATGAAATTTATATTGCTTCTCTATGTACACATTTTCCATACTCATGCATCCGCCCATGAAATTAAGCATATAATTTTGATGGATTCATGGATTTCAGGTTGGAAACCACTGCAATACTGGAAAGAATACAAAATGGATTTATCATATGCCTGCAATTTATTAGTGGACTTACCCACAGGGGGAATATGCATACAATTTCCATGTATAAATTAAGACAGGACTTAAACTATATTAAAAAGGTATTATAGTGTTTCTCAAATTATAGAGTTTTTCAAATTTCTACTTTTTGAGTTGGTGTTTAGAACTTAGAATGTGTGTTTCTCCATAGAACAATTGCACGAACTGATATTTTAACTCCCGGACTCCCCCCTTCCATCCAGTTTTACCCCATTCAATAGTCTAAACCTCAATGCTGTTAAAACCATCAAAATACCGAATTCAGGCAAAGAATTACTGAATTACATGAAAATAATGAAGAGGAGAGTGGGATAAAAAGGACATAAGAACATGCAGAAAAAATTGTTTTTCTTTGGGGATCAAAAAGTTTTTCGGAGGTAACTCTAAAATGCAGAATTTCATCTCCTTTTATCCCTTGAAAATTAGGATCTCAAGATGACTTACAGACTTATTCAATGGGAATATTAATATAAATTTGTCTCAATCTATTATAACTCTAAAGTGGCTTTTCCTCCTTTATTGTAAATGAAAACTTTCTTTTCCTTTAGTGCAGATGGGGTCAGCCAGCAATCTGATTAAATATCAGTACGTTGCCATGAAGTTTAAATGATTACACCTCCAGACTCTGAAATACTTGCATGGTTAAGCAATCTGTTAATACTGAAAATATATAACTGTTAGAAATCAATGTGCCATGATGACATGTTGGGGGGATAGGAAAGATGCTTTGGATAAGAGCACAAGGACAAGCAGCTTCATTACTCAGTGAGAAAGTCACTCTTTAAAGATGAGCCTGGCTTACAGCAGAAATTTTCTTCTCGGCCGACTTTACAGATTCTCTAAATTGTTCCCATGCTCATGATATGCATGCTGCTCAATGCACTATGAGACAGTTCTTGAAGTAAGGATGAGTCCTGGGACAAATGTTCTATTTAGAACTTTTTAAGTTTCCTTTCATCATCATGAACTTCTTTGGAGGTAACAGACACAGCTGTCAATTGGCACTACAAGACATCTGATTATCTTGTAAGTTTATTTTGAACTTTTCTCCATCTCTGGAGATGCGTAGCATAGAGATTGTCCCTATCTTGGTCTCAGTTGCTTAAACTTAACCTTGGATTATCACACAGTTTTACCTATCTGGTCCTGTTTCATCCAGCCCTTTTTAATCCATTTCCCACATTACAGAGAATGATTTTTTTTAATGTATATTTGATGTATATTTTTAACACTCTGCAATTGCCCTCTACCAATTTCAATATAAAACCAAACTCCTTAAACAGATTTAAGTCCTAGTATAACAAGGTTCATCTAGCTTCATCCATTCCTTCTTCTTTAAGCCTCTCTCCTTCCACCTATCCAATAATGCCCCTACAATTTGTTTAACTGTTTTTGTTTTTTCCATTTTTTCCATTTGCACTTGCCATGACTTCTCTTAACTGCCAGATGTTTCCCTTACAGTAAAGCTGCTGTCACAGCCTTCTGTGTTCTTTCTCAGCTGCCTAAATGTGAAGCAAATAGGCTATAAAGTAATTTGGAGCCTACAGGAAAAGTTTTAAAAGATAAGCTAACATTTAAAAGAAAATATAGAATAGTTTTATGATATTTGAAAAGGGAAGGATTTCTTAAACAAGATATAAAAAAGGTCAAAGCAGAAATAAAAGATTAAAGCATCAATTAAAACTTAAAACTACATTTAAATTAACAGAAACTTTCTGCAGAACAAAAGATCTTACTGAAGTTCAGAGACAAGCCAAAGAGAAGGCGAGGATGTAAGAGATTAGTGTCTAAAAAATATAAAGAACTCTTCCAATCAACAAGAAAAAGATATTTGCTCCAGATAAAAATGGAAAGAAAAAGTATAAAGAATACACATAGGCAATTCACAGACATCTTTCCTTTCCTTTCCTGGACATCATTTATATCACTAACATCACAAAACTTATATATTTACTGACCTCAAATTTAAAGGCCAAATATGCATTTTTAAGACATATTTGTTACTTGAAGCTTTTAATAGAATCTGTAATTTCCAAATAGGATATATGTTTTGCTCTTATTCTTATATTAATATTTTAACTCTAATTTAAAGAAAGTTAACACAACACTGTAAATCAACTACACTCCAATAAAAATTTCTTCAAATATCTAAGTTAAAGAGCTCCATGTCTTCAGTTTTAATTTCTTCCTTTATTCAACCTCCTCCTTGCTCACTTTTTTCCACTATTACATTAAAATTTTTAGCAAGAGAATTAGGCAATCAAGGAACAGAAAACATTACTCAAAATTGGCACCAACCATGTTTTTTCCCAGTAGGAAGTGGGAGAAAAGGTTCTTGATATTTCTTTTAAGGAAGCAATTCATTCAAAAATATAAAGTTAGCTATGGTGTAGAAGCAGTGAAGTGAAGTGAAGTGAAGTCGCTCAGTCGTGTCCGACTCTTTGCGACCCCATGGACTGTAGCCTACTAGGCTCTTCTGTCCATGGGATTTTCCAGGCAATAGTCCTGGAGTGGATTGCCATTTCCTTCTCCAGGGGATCTTCCCAACCCAGGGATCGAACCCGGGTCTCCTGCATTGTAGACAGACGCTTTAGCATCTGAGCCACCAGGGAAGTCCGATATCCAACGATCAATAAGTAAAACAAGAGTATTGAAGCCACAGACTGGACAGACTTCCCTGTATTCCTTAAGAGCACTTCCTTCTTTTAGCAAGACGTGACTACTCAAGATAGAAACCTAGTTTATCTCTTTCTGTGGAAGAATGTCTACAATACCAGCTGCTCTGAAAGAGGCATCTTATTTTTCCATGAGAACAAGCTAGTTCTAACACCTCATGTGCTCTGGGCCGCACACATGTGAGACACCACTGCAGCTGAGGTTTCACTCCTAACCCTGGCCATCTGTTATCACGGTGAAGGCTACTCTGAAGAATCAAATAACCCACGCCTAGGGACCAGCGCTCACTTTGGGGCAGGTGTTTTCACAGTGATCAGGCCACAGTGGGCTCTGTCCCCGGCAGCGGGTGCTCAACGTCTCAGCATAGCTATGGTTTAAACTATGCAGAATTTGACATTAAGCCCCTATCATGTCATGTTCTCCTATTTTGCCCAAATCTCCAAGAAAATGCCCATCAAAAATCATAATGTTTTTGTGTAAATTCTTCCTTCACTGACACTTGGAAAGGATCTCTTTTCAAGTGACNAGAAAGAATGAAGTGGCCGGGTCAAAGCAGAAACGATGCTCAATTGTCTGGTGATGAATGCAAAATCTGATGCCGTAATGAACAGTATTGCAATAGGAATTTGGAACACTAGGTCCATGAATCAAGGTAAACTTGGACATAGTCAAGCAGGAGATGGCAGGAATAAACATCAACATCTTAGGAGTAAAGGAACTAAATGGACAGGAATGGGTGAATTCAATTCTGATGACTATTATATCTGCTACTGTGAACAAGAATCCCATAGAAGAAATGAAGTAGCCCTCATAACCAACAATGTGATACTGAAATGTGGTACTTTGGTGCAAACTTAAATGACAGAATGACCTTGGTTTGTTTCCAAGGCAATCCACTGAACATCACAGTAATTCCAGTCTCTGCCCTGACCACTGATACCAAAGAAGCTAACGTTGATCAGTTCCTTGAAGACCCAGAAGACCTCCAAGAACTAATACCAAAAAAAAAGATATCTATTCATTACAGGGGATTGGAATGCAAAAGTAGGAAGTCAAAAGACACCTGGATTAACAGGCAAGTTAAACCTTAAGAGTACAAAATGAAGCAGGGCAAAGGCTAACAGAATTCTGCCAAGAGAACACACTGGTCATAGCAAACACTCTTTCACAACAACATGATTTTACACATGAACATCACCAAATGGTCAATACCAAAATCAGATTGATTGCACTCTTTGTAGCCAAAGATGGAGAAGCTATATACAGTCAGCAAAAACAAAACCTGGAGCTTACTGTGGCTCAGATCATAAGGTCATAACAAAATTCAGGCTTAAACTCAAGAAAGCAGGGGAAACCACTTGACCAGTCAGGTACGACTTAAATTAACCCCCCTATGAATACACAGTGGAGGTGACAAATAGATTCAAGGGATTATGTCTAGTAAAGAGTACCTAAAGAACTATGCACAGAGGTTTGTAATATTACACAGGAGGCAGCAAACAAAACCATCCCAAGGAAAAAGAAAAGCAAAAAGGCAAAGTGGTTGTCTCAGGAGGCTTTACAAACAGTCGAAGAAAGAAGAGAAGTGAAAAGCAAGGGAGAAAAAGAAAAGAGTATGTGTTTATGTGTGTGTGTGTGCATGTGTGCATGTGTGTGCATGTGTGTGCATGAGCACATGCTTAGTTGTTCAGTCATGTCTGACTCTTTGCAACCCCATAGACTGTAGCCTGCCAGGCTCCTCTGTCCATGGGGATTCCCCAAGTAAGAATACTGGAGTGGGTACAACCACTAAATGCAGAGTTCCAGAGAATATTAAGGAGAGACAAGAAGGCCTTCTTCAATGAACACTGCAAAGAAACAGGAAAACAACAGAAAGGGTATGACTAGAGATCTCATCCGGGGAAGGCAATGGCACCCCACCCCAGTACTCTTGCCTGGAAAATCCAATGGATGGAGTAGCCTGGTGGGCTGCAGTCCATAGGGTCGCTAACAGTCGGACAGACTGAGCGAATTCACTTTCACTTTCACTTTTCTCTTTTATGCATTGGAGAAGGAAATGGCAACCCACTCCAGTATTCTTGCCTGGAGAGTCCCAGGGATGGGGGAGCCTGGTGGGCTGCCGTCTATGGGGTCACACAGAGCTGGACACGACTGAAGTGACTTAGCAGCAGCAGAGATCTCATCAAGAAAATCGGAAATACTAAAGGAATATTTCATCCAAAGATGGGCACAATAAAGGACAGAAATGGTAAAGACCTAGTAGAAGCAGAAGAGATCAAGAAGAAATGGAAAGAATACACAGAAGAATGATACAAAAAAAAAGATCTTTACTGTCCTAGATAACCACAGTGGTACATTCTCTCACTCAGGGCCAGACATTCTGGCATGTGAAATCAAGTGGGCCTTAGGACGTCTTCTGCCCAAAAAGCTAGTGGAGGTGATGGAATTCCAGCAGAGCTATTTAAAATCTTAAAAGATGATGCTATTAAAGTGCTGCACTCAACATGGCATCAAATTTGGAAAACCCAGCAGTGGCCAAAGGACTGGAAAAGGTCAACCCTCAATCTAATTACCAAGAAGGGCAGTACTAAAGAATGTTCACACCATCAGACAAATGCATTCATCTCCCATGCTAGTAAGGTCATGCTCAAAATCCTCCCAAGCTAGGCTTCAGCATTATATGAACCGAGAACTTCCAGGTATTCAAGCTGGTTTTAGAAAAGGAAGAGGAACCAGAGATCAAATTGCCAAAGCTTGCTGGACTGTAGAGAAAGCAAGGGAATTCCAGAAAAACATCAACTTCTGCTTCATTTACTATGCTAAATCCTTTGACAGTGTAGATCATAACAAACTGTGGAAAACTGTTAAACATATGGGAATACCAGATCATCTTAACTGTTTTCTAGAAAAACTTGTGGGTGGTCAAGAAGCAATAGTTAGAACCCTGTCGGAACAAATGACTGGCTCAGGACTGAGAAAGAAGTACCACAAGGCTGTTAATTGTCACCCTGTTTGTTTAACTTATATGCAGAGCACATCATGCAAAATGCTTGGCTGGATGAGTTACAAGCTGGAATCAAGATTTCCAGGTGAAATATCAACAACCTCAGATATGTAGATAATAAGGCTCTAATGGCAGACAGTGAAGAGGAACTAAAGAGCCTCTAGATGAGGGTGAAGGAGGAGACTGAAAAGGGCATTTTTAAAACTCAGTTATTAAAAAACTAGGATCATGGTGCCAGACCCATCATTTCATGGCAAATAGAAGGGGAAAAAGGTAGAAGCAGTGATAAATTCCTTTTTTGGGGCTCTAAAATCACTGCAGATGGTGACTGTAGCCATGAAGTTAGAAGACAATTGCTTGTTGGCAGGAAAGCTATGACAAACCTAAACAGTGTGTGAAAAAGCAAAGGTACACTTTGCCAACAAAGGTCTGTATAGTCAAGGCTATAGTTTTCCAGTAGTCATGTATGAATGTGAGAGCTGGACAGTTAAGAAAGCAGAGTGCCAACGAACTGATGCTTTTGAATTGCAGTGCTGGAAAAGACTCTTGAAAAGCAAGGAGTCCCTTGGAAAGCAAGGAGATCAAACCAGTAAATCTTAACAGAAATCAACCCTGAATACTCTTTGGAAGGACTGATGCTGAAGCTCCAATACTTTGGCTACTTGATGCGAACAGCTGACTCATTGGAAAAGAGCCTGATGCTGGGAAGGATTGAAGGCAGAAGGAGAAGAGGGGACAGAGGATGAGATGGTTGGATGGCATCACCAACTCGATGGATATGAGCTTGAGCGAACTCCAGGAGATGGTGAGGGTCAGGGAAGCCTAGCATGCTTCCCATGAGTCCATGGGGTCATGCAGAGTCGGACATGACTTGGCAACTGAACAACATGCTTCTTAAGGTAAATGTGGCTTCCTCATCTTAACCCCACACTACATACGTAGTCAACCATGTTGCAAGCAAGTCCCCCTCATTACCGGCGATTTTACTTATCATTTAGATACACTGCTTTTATTAATGTTCATGTTTGGAACAGTTACATATCCACAGGAAAAAAACTGATTAAACTTGACTGCTGCTTTGAGTACAGTCGTGAATCATAAACAAGGGACTAGAAATCCATAACTTCGTTAAAAATTTAAATGTAGTTTGTCCTAATGAATTGTACCCGAGTATTCTTTTATTACCTCTTTTGAGATATAACGCATACACCATAAAACTCAGCATTTGAAGTGCACATTTAGGTGGGTTTTGGTATATTCAAGGATTGTGCGACCATTATACACTCTAACTTTAGAGCTTCCTCTTCACACCCAAAAAGACTACCTACTAGAAGTCGTTTCCCATTTTCACACACTCCCAGCATCCCAGCCTCCGGCAACAACTAATCTGCTATTTCTACTGATTTGCCTGGAGAATCCCAGGGACGGGGAAGCCTGGTGGGCTGCCGTCTATGGGGTCACACAGAGTCGGACCCGACTGAAGTGACTTGGCAGCAGCAGCAGCCTAACGAGGCAACTGATGTAAATGGAATCATGCACAATGTGGTCTTTTGTAACTGGCTTCTTTCACAGAGCNAGAATCCCAGGGACGGGGAAGCCTGGTGGGCTGCCGTCTATGGGGTCACACAGAGTCGGACCCGACTGAAGTGACTTGGCAGCAGCAGCAGCCTAACGAGGCAACTGATGTAAATGGAATCATGCACAATGTGGTCTTTTGTAACTGGCTTCTTTCACAGAGCATACGATTTGAGGGTTTAACTTTTTGCAGCCTGTATCAGTATTTCATTTTTAATGGCTGAGCAATAGTCTACTGTATGCATAAACTACACTTTGTTTGTCCTTTAACCAGCTGACAGACTTTGGGGTAATTCCCACTTTTGACCATTTTGAATAATGCTTCTGCACACATGCACGTAAAAGTTTTTGTGTGAAGATATGTTTTCATTTCTCTTGAGCATATACCTAAGAGTAGAACTGCTGAAGCCAATGGTACGTCAGATTTACTATTTAAGAAATTGCCAAATAGTTTTTCAAAGTGACAGCACCCTTTTAGAGTCCCATCATCAATGCATGAGAATCCCAATTTCTCCGCACCTTCCCTAACACTTGTTATGACTTGTCTTTTTTTTTTTTAAATTACAACCAACCCAGCGGGTGTGAAGGAATAGCTCTATGGTTTTGATTCCTATATTCCTAATGACTTGTGATGTTGATTACAACATCTTTTTATAGGTTTATTTAGCATATAAAAAGGCTTTACTTACCCTATAATAAAAAAGTTTTCTTCTTTGGAAAACATCGACTCAACCCTTAACCCAGTTTTTAATTGGGCTATTTGTCTTTTTTATTGAATTGTAAGAGTTATATGTTCTAAATGCAAGTCCCGTTTCAGATGATTTTCAAATGTTTTCTTCCAAAAGGTTTTTGTTCATTTTATTGATATCACCATTTGGAACACAAAACATATTAATTTTAATGAAGTCAGTTTTACCTCTGCCTTTTTTTTCCCTTCTTGCAACGTCAGCTTCTGGGGCAAGGCTAAGAAACCACTGGCCAACCCAAGGTCACAGAGTCAATGTGTATTCTAACAATATTATACTCTGAACTCACAGTGCAGTCAACTAGGCCCAGATGGCAAACACATGGATTAACCCACTACACATTTTCACCAACACTACATGCTTGTACACACAAAACTACCAGTGGCATAAATCTTTAACTTTACATGAGAGATTTTTACAAGCTTGAAAGTATAGATATGAGTAATGTTTACAACTAGTATGATATAAAAGAACTTGTTTTCCCAATTTTTTACATGGGTTTGATTATTGCTTTCTAATTATGATAGACAACCTATTTTCCTCTTATGATTCCTTAGGTTGTAGTGAAGTATGAAAGAATCACCTTTCTAATCATCATAATGGGCCATGTGAAGGCTCTGTCTGTTCTAAGGTGATGGAAACAGCCTGGACTAAACTAAGGACTCTGTTAATCAGACTTGGGTTCTAGAACTCCATATTATATCTCCCCAAGCAAAGAACTCTGAATCTATTTCTTTAATTAAAAAATGAACCCATGAAGCCCATTTTTGATGGTTCCTTGTTAGTACTGAAAGAGAGAACATTTAATGCAATCAGCATAAAATCTGTCATTAAACAGATACTTTATAATACATGAATTTTCCCTCTCCCCAAATCCCAATTAATATAATCAATATATTTTTCTATTTTCTGCTATTTCAAAATGAAAACCTTTTGTCTAACTTCCAAAACTATCTCTGCATAATTGTGTGGCAAATTCTAATATATTCTCACTCATTCAATATTTCTTACTAGGTATAAGATATTGGGAAGGGTTTAAAAAATGTTCTCAACCTCAAGGGACTTCCTATCTTCCAGGAAAGGCTTAAAGATTTTATTTTATAAAGGCATAATGTTATCAGTGTCCTAAGAGACACAGGCAAATCACTTTGGGGTTCAGAAAATGATAAGGTTATGCAGATGGGGAAGTCAGAGAGAAATTCCTAGAGGAGCAATTAAAGTGAAACTTGAAAGACAGTTAGGATTTGGATAGAGTAAAATTAAACTTGCATAAAAATACAAAGATATGAAGAGAGTTAATACTTGAAAAAAAGAAGGAGAACTCTGATTCCTGATGAGTCTGCAGTGTAGGGTAAACATAGGAGTCAGATGGGTATAGAGCAGAGAGGGCACTGAATGGTAGGTTGAGTTGGACCTTTACTTGACAGTTGATGAAGGGCTAAGCAGAGAAGTAACCTGTCAAGAAGGGTATCCTAGAAAGGTCATTCTGCCAACAATATACAAACTGATTTGGGTGGAGAAGAGCAGAGACAGACCAGCTGTCGGTCTGAGAGACAAGTTAGCTGTAATATTTCCAGTAAGGCCAGCATTGTTACGTGCCTGCCACTAGCCATCATCCCCTCAAGGTTTTGCTAACAACCCTGATTTTGTTTCAGAATCATGCAAGCAACAACATATTCAAGGAAAGTGGACCCCTACCTAAGGGATGAAAAAAGGATGATCTAAGCCAGGATGAGTAAACTTTTACTGTAAATGGAATGGCCAGAGAGTAAATATCTTAGGTTTGCAGGCTGTGTGGTTTCAGTTGTAACTCTGTCCTTGTAATGGGAAAGAAAAGGTAAATGAATGAAGACAACTGCTCGTCAAATTTTATCTATGGATACTGAAATTTGAACTTCATTTAATTTTCATGTGTCATGAAATATTATTCTTTATTTTAACCATTTAAAAATATAAAAGTGACTCTTACTCCCAGCCCTTAGAAAATCAGCAACAGGCTGAATTTGACCCACGGGTCCTAGCTTGCCAACCCCTGATCTAAACCAACCATAGCTGCTCTAAACTCTTTGCCAGTTATTTTTTAAGGAGCAGCTTTGGTATGTGGTGAGGTTTTGAGCAGTGGGATATAAGGGAAAGTATGCTGATGGGTTTCCAGAATATATGTTCTCATCCAATAAAAACAGATGTGCCAGAAAAATTAAATTTCTGAAGATGCCTTGTTGAGAGCTGTGTGCGCTGTTTTGCAACCATGAGAGGAAGTCCAATAGATTTGTGAAGGACCATCCTGATACAACGAGTGAAAGAAATAAACATGACTTGAATGAGCACAGAGAAATGGGGCAGGAAAAGCGTTGGTTCAGGAGAAACTGAAGAGGAGCTGGTCATTCCAGTGGCTCCTGGGAGAGGACACAGGGAAGCAACATGATGAACATTAAAACCAGGCGGCACTAGTGGTAAAGAACCCTCCTGCCAATGCAGGAGACTTAAGAGACTTGGGTTTGATCCCTGGGTTGGGAAGATCCCTTGTTAGAGAGCAAAGCAGCCCACTCCAGTATTCTCGCCTAAAGAATCCCATAGACGGAGGAACCTGGCAGGCTACAGTCCACAGGGTTGTAAAGAGTTGGACACGACTGAAGCGACTTGGCATGCACACACTCATGCTGCTGCTGCTGCTGAGTCGCTTCAGTTGTGTCCGACTCTGTGCGACCCCATAGACGGCAGCCCACTAGGCTCCCCCATCCCTGGGATCCTCCAGGCAAGAACGGCTGGAGTGGGTTGCCATTTCCTTCTCCAATGTGTGAAAGTGAAAAGTGAAAGTGAAGTTGTTCAGTTGTGTCTGACTCTTAGTGACCCCATGGACTGCAGCCTACCAGGCTCCTCCGTCCGTGGGATCCTCCAGGCAAGAGTACTGGAGTGGGGAGCTATTGCCTTCTCTGTCACACTCATGCATTTGAGTCTAAATGAAGAGGAGAATGGTCTTACTTTTAAGGAAGAAGAGATGGTTGGAATGGAAAATGAGTGTGGTCTGGAATCAGGGAGGCAGCAAGAGATGAATAAAAGACTGTTGGATGATAGCAAGGGTTCTGCTGAGTCAAGCATGCTGGAATGTGCAGCAGGTCATTGCACCTTGGTTGTTACCAAGAGTGTTTTTCAGCTCCTGGAGGTGCTAATAAAACCATGACAGGCAGTGGTCACACATTCTGTGTGACAGAATCAGCCTGCACATTTCCCCAAAAAGAATCTCATCACCGGAAATTAGAACGGCCAAGCCTTAGACTGATCCTGCCCCTCCAAAGTGTGGCTGTCTCACTGGGGTGTCACATCAGAGAGCCCTTAGGAAAAGGCAGCTTCAGTCCCTCAATTTTCTGTGCTTCAGTCTGACCAGATCAGTGACTTGCAGTCTGTACTCCTGGGAGGCTTCGTGTTCAGTGATACACTGGGAACTGCCATGGGCAGCAATGATGCCTCCAATAAAATGACAAAAACATACAGTGTTGTAAAAAGAAACATATGATAAACCAGAATGTCAAAAAAAGTCCAAAATACATTATTCTGAAAAAATGTTAACAAGATGGGATATAGCTTTCAATGCTTGCTATACTATAACAATACATGCATATGTAACTAGAAAAGGACAGGTCACTTTTTAACTTGGGGTTAAATTCTAATTTAATTTATGAGGGCAAAAACAATTTCATAAAGACAGAAAGTTAAAAATAGAACAACCATCTGATCCAGCAATCCAAGTTCTGGGTATTTATCTTAAAGAATTAAAATCAGGATCTCAAAGAGATATTCACATTCCCATATTCACTGCAGTATGGTTCTCAATAGCCAAGATGGAGAAACAGCCTAAATGTCCATCTGTTGACAAATGGATAAAGAAGCTGCCGTATATACATATCATGGATACTATTCAACCTTGAAAAAAGAAGTCCTACAATTGTGCAACAGCTAAAGATGAAGGTAGTTCAGATGGATTCAACACAGGATGAACTTTCAGAATGTTACACTAAATGAATTAAGTCAATCACAGAAAGATACATAATCCATGATTCTGCCTATTATATGATATCCTGATATATTGATACATGTTACCTTATATGATATATTAATATATGGTATCTTAAATAACCAAATTCATAGAATTTTGTGGTTGCCAGGGATTGGGAAGATAAGGAAATGGGGAATTATTAATCAATGAGGAATAATGTTTGTCAAACAAGAAAAAGAGTTTTAGAAACTATGTATAGCAGCTATTATGATCTTGTACCTAAAATTAACAACAATATGCTGTGCACTTAAAAATGTGTGATGAGGGTAGATCTCATGTTAAGTACTCTTTCCACAATAAAATAAAATAACAAATGTAGATAAGGTAAACTAATCCACTGTTTATTTTTAATAATAAAGAGTAACTCCCAACTAAAGTTTAAATAAAACCAATTATTCGAGGGCACAGAGGAAATTAAGAACTCCCATTTACTGCTGGTAAGAGTATAAATTGGTACATCCCCTTGGACAGCTATTTTTCAAGATCTAGTAGAGTAACTGTAGCATTTCTATGACTCAGCACAGCAATCTCACTGTTAGGTGTATGCTCAGAAGTAATGTTGCAATGTGACGTGAATGAAGACCCTGTGTAGGACAAGCTTTCAGAACACTGTTGTACCTGCACACAGTGGTTAACAATGGATGGATAAATTATGTCATATTCATTACACAGAAAATTCCAATTGAACAAGAGGGAAGGGGGCAGGGCACAATCTTAAAAAAAGTGACACAGTCCAAGGACATGACATAAACTGAAAAGAATCAAATAGGTCCAAGACTGCAGACGAGCCCACTTCCACTAGACCATGAGCCTCAGTCTACATTCGTTATAACACAGCAGCATGCTAAATGACACACCCACAGGTGCCATGGACAGTTTCAAGGCCTACCGTAAAGATCAAAGTGGACAGTGGCCCAGTTTCTAGAAATCCCCACCCCTTTCCCAAAATACCCTATGAAATTATACACCCCTACAGAAACTGAAAACCCATACACTGGTGCTATTCTCACCTTCTGAGATGACCCCACTCTGCGGAGTGTGCTTCTCTCTAAATAAACCTACCTCTTACCTATTACTTTGTCTCTCACTGAAGTCTTTCTATGGCAAGACATCAAGAACCTGAACTTCATTAAGACCTGATTCCAGGTGTGTGGTTAAAAGACCATGGGTTCAAGTCCCAGTCTGAGTTATATAGTTTCACAATTACATGGTCGATTTTGATATCTCGAAGTGTGTGCAAAGAATAAATGCAAAGGCTATATACAGTCTACAGTCAGTCTGCCATACCTGTGATTTCTCCATCAGCCAATTCAACCATGGGTGGAAGAATATTTTTTTAAAAAAGAAATTCCCCAAAGCTTCTAAAAGCAAAACTTAAATTTGCTGCAAGGAAATGGCAACCCACTCCAGTGTTCTTGCCTGGAGAATCCCAGGGACGGGGGAGCCTGGTAGGCTGCCGTCTATGGGGTTGCACAGAGTCGGACATGACTGAAGTGACTTAGCAGCAGTAACTATTTATATAGTATTTACCTTGTATTTGATTTACATAGCATTTACATTGGACTAGATATTATAAGTGATATAAAGATGATTTAAAGTATATAGAAGCATATGCATAGTTTTATGCAATACTATATCATTTTACATAAGGGACTTGAGCCTCCATAGATTTTGGTATCCAAGTGAGTTCCTGGAATCAATCCTCCATGAACAACAAGGGTCAGCTGTACAATAATTTATGTAAAAATTTTTACATACAAAACATATTATTATACTTGCTTACATATGTCACAAGCATAATTATAAAGCTGTGCACTGACTTCAGGAGATTTGTACTTGGGATGGAGAGAGAAAGGAGGTAGAGGTTATGGGGAATCGGATAGCAAAGAGAAGGGTTTGAAAGAATCTTTATTTTAAACTTCATTTAATGTAACAAAGACCTGCAGTAAATGTGGTAAAATGCTAAAATGTATTATATCTAGATAGTGGATTCATGGGTACTTACAAAACTGTGTAATTGTATGTGTGAAATATTATATACACTTTAAAGAATGCCTTCAGAGCTAATTTTAATAGCAATATTTTTTTTTAAGAAAGAACACTCCAAATCACCAAGTCTATGACAAAATTAAACATTTTCTTTTACTGCACATAATAAGGTGCTATAATAAAAAAAATGAAGTATAGATCAGGGTGAAGTATTTTTGTGAGATTATAAAAGAGATAAAGAGCCATTTAGTTCACTAGATGATACAAGCAACCTAATCCACTTGCAGAAGATAGATGTACCAACATTTTTCCCAGCAGTAGGCTGAAACAATCACTCATATGGCTGGGAAAGCAGTGAGAAAAGACTCTTAACTTTTATAACCTTATATTTTATATAAAATACTCCAACATATATACTCAAAACATTTTGACAGTAAGATAGAAAGGAGAAACTGCCTGAATGCAAAGACTAAAAAATACTATTACTCCCATCATTTCAAAACAATTTTCTCATTTTGAAGATTTAGTGCAATAGCACCTTAACTGTTTAGCAAGAAGATAAGTAAAATGTTATATGATTTTTTAAAAAATAATTTGAAACAGTGTCCTTATACAAAAATACAGATATATTAAGATATATAAAACAACCTGCTTAAATTTTTAAAAATAATTTGTATTGAATTATAATGAACATAGAGAAGAGCACAACTCTAAACCTCTATGAATTTTCATAAAGTGGACAAAATGTAATTAAAACCCATTAAAACAGAAATAGAATATCACCAGCATCCTAGAAGACCCTCTAATAATGATTATCATGTCCCTCCCCAAACTAAACACTATCCTGACTTCTAATATCATAGAGTCATTTTCCTCTTTTTGACCAAAACCATTCAACTTCTCTTTGCTCAACTTAATTTTTGTGAGATTCATCAGTGCTTTGCAAGCAGCGTTATTTTGTTGACTTTCATTGCTGTATACTACTGCTGTGCATTAATATACCACAAGGTGCCAGTTCATTATACTAATAAAGGACATTTGGATTGTTTTCAGTTCTTGGCATTTATGATCAAGGCTGCTATAAACATTCTAGTCCATATCCTTTAAGGTACACAAATAGGCCTTTCCACTGAAGATACACACACATACAAAGTTGATGATTTATAACTTATGCAATATATTCAGCTTTAAAGTTCTCAGCTATATGATTAGTAGAAGTAGAAATGAAATCGAATTGACAAAATTAATGGTTGCTGAAGCTAAGTGACTGTGAGAGTCACAGTATTATCCTACTTACTATACATATATATTTGGAATTTCTGATAAAAATTTCCACCAACCCTTTATTTTATAAAAAGAGGGGAGTTGCCTTCTTTAAATCACGTCATAAAAGACAAAGAAAGTCTTTGGGCATGTTCTAGATTGAAGGAGGCTAAAGAGACATGACAACTGGACCAAACACTCTGCCATGACTGGATCCTGAGGAAAATGGGGGAAAAGTACTATGATGGCCATTAGTAGCTCAACAATTAGCTCAACTGATAAAACTGAAAAGCAAATGGTAAGTAAAGTAAAAAAGAATTTAACAATGCTACATTTCAACAATGCTAAAATGTACAATGGTTATGTAAGAAAATATTCTTACTTTCTGGGTCATGATATTCTTCATGACCCAGATAACCATGATGGTGAGATCACTCACCTAGAGCCAGACATCTTGGAATGTGAAGTCAAGTTGGCCTTAGGAAGCATCACTATGAACAAAGCTAGTGGAGGTGAGGGAATTCCAGTTGAGCTATTTCAAATCGTAAAAGATGATGCTGTGAAAGTGCTCCACTCAATATGTCAGCAAATTTGGAAAACTCAGCAGTGGCCACAGGACTGGAAAAAGTCAGTTTCTGTTCCAATCCCAAAGAAAGGCAATGCCAAAGAATGCTCAAACTACCGCACAATTGCACTCATCTCACACGCTAGTAAAGTAATGCTCAAAATTCTCCAAGCCAGGCTTCAGCAATACGTGAACCGTGAACTCCCTGATGTTCAAGCTGGATTTAGAAAAGGCAGAGGAATCAGAGATCAAATTGCCAACATATGTTGGATCATTGAAAAATCAAGAGTTTCAGAAAAATATCTACTTCTGCTTTATTGACTATGCCAAAGCCTTTGACTGTGTGGATTACAGTAAACTGTGGAAAATTCTGAAAGAGATGGGAATACCAGACCACCTGACCTGCCTCCTCAGAAACCTGTATGCAGGTCAAGAATGAACATTTAGAACTGAAGATGGAACAACAGACTGATTTCAAATCGTGAAAGGAGCATGTCAAGGCTATATATTGTCACCCTGCTTGTTTAACTTATATGCAGAGTATATCATGAGAAATGCTGGACTGGATGAAGCACAAGCTGGAATCAAGATTGCTGGGAGATACAGCAAGAACCTCACATATGCAGATGACACCACCCTTATGGCAGAAAGTGAAGAACTAAAGAGCCTCTTGATGAAAGGGAAAGTGGAGAGTGAAAAAACTGGCTTAAAGCTCAACATTCAGAAAACTAAGATCATGGCATCTGGTCCCATCACTTCATGGCCAACAGATGGGGAAACAATGGAAAGAGTGAAAGACTTTATTTTCTTTGGCTCCAAAATCACTGCAGATG
>SJYX01008764.1:32135-65688 GCA_006410675.1 Oreotragus oreotragus | reverse complement strand
GGGAGTTGGTGATGAACAGGGAGGCCTGGCGTGCTGCGATTCATGGGGTCGCAAAGAGTCGGACACAACTGAGAGACTGAACTGAACTGAATACAATCATAGGGGGCTTTCCTGGTGGCTCAGTGGTAAAGAATCTGCCTACTAATGCAGGAGACATGGGTTTGATCCCTGGGCTGGGAAGAGCCCCTGGAGAAGGAAATGACAACCTACTCCAGTATTCTTGCCTGGAAATCCCATGGACAGATGAACCTGCATTCTCACATCTCAGACTAGCAATTCATGGACCAGTGGATATGCTATGTAGATAAAGAATTAGCTGGTATACACTAAACATGAATGGGATAATTTATAATTTTACTGTGGTATAAAAAATAGAAGCGAGAGTTTTATGTTTAGACTATGAAACATTTCATCCATTTATATATCAATAGTTTAAGATTCATAGTTTCAGAGAAAGGAAGTGCTAACTCAATAAATTTCTAAATCTGGAAAGGTTTAAAGCCATCCATGGAGTACAATTAAAATGTCCTCAGTTTCAGCTCTTTTTCTTCAGATTTAGACTGAACAATACCCAGAAGGTTGATGATAAACATGCAGAAAACTATCCTCAGTTTAAGTCTGGCCACCCCTTATGTTAACTGCATCATTATTTACAATAGAAAAGGAAAGGAAGCAACCTAAGTGCCTATCAACAGATACATGGATAAAGAAGATGTGATATATACACAATGAAATATCACTGAGCCACAAAAAAAGAATAAAATCTCGTCATTTATATTAATGCAGATATACCTAGAGAGTATTATGTGAAGTCAGAAAGAGACAAATCCTGTACGATTTCACTTATACATGGAATTAAACAAAAAAATGACTAAACTTAACAAAAGAGAAATGGAGTTACAGATAAAGAGAACAAACAGGTGGTTGCCAGAGTGAAGGAGAGTAGAAAACTAGGTAGACTTAGAACCACAGAGGGAGATTGAGATCTACAAATCTTCAGTTACAAAATAAACCAAAGGTATGCAACATACAGTGTGGGGAAAGCAGCCAATAGTTAGGTATGGTGTGTGTGTGTGTTAGTCACTCAGTCCTGTCTGATCCTTCGCAGCTCCACGGACTGCAGCCCCCCAGGCTGCTCTATAGCCCCCCAGGCTCCTCTATAGCCTCCCCCCCGCCCCCAGGCTCCTCTGTCCATGGGAATTCCCAAGCAAGAATACCGAATGGGTTGCCATTTCTTTCTCCAGAGGATCNGTGTGTGTGTGTGTTAGTCACTCAGTCCTGTCTGATCCTTCGCAGCTCCACGGACTGCAGCCCCCCAGGCTGCTCTATAGCCCCCCAGGCTCCTCTATAGCCCCCCCCCCGCCCCCAGGCTCCTCTGTCCATGGGAATTCCCAAGCAAGAATACCGAATGGGTTGCCATTTCTTTCTCCAGAGGATCTTCCTGACCCAGGCCTCCGGTATTGCAGGCAGATTCTTTAACATCTGAGCCACCAGGGAAACAGCTTGTATGGTGACAGATGACAACTATACTTGTCATTATGCTCACTTTAAAATGTATAGATACTGAATCACTATATGGTGTACCAGAATCTAAAATCAGATTATAGGTCAATTATACTTAAAATATAAACTAAACAAATTTAAGAAAAAGAAATGACATTTGTGATTTACCAGAGGCATGGATTAAGGGAGAGGGGGGAATGGATGAACACAGTGAAAAAGTACAAACTCCTCGTTATAAGTAAGTATTAAGGATGTAATATACAACATGGTAGGCAAAATTAACACTACTATATATTATACATGAAAGTTGTTAAAAAAAAAGAGTTCTCACCACAAGGAAAAATGTTTTTCTATTTAATGTCATATCTATATGAGATGATGGACGCTCACTAAACTTACTGTGGTAATGACTTCATGATGTACGTTAAGTCAAATCAGTATGCTATGTGTCTTAAACTTACATAATGCTCTATGTCAATTATATCTCAATAAAATTGGAAGACAAAAATTCAACTGGGCAGACTCACATTTTGATTCCTATTTCAAAAATACTGGCCAGTGTTATTCCAAAACAATGCAAGTATTCCTATTAAATGATACAAATGCATTCTTGAGAAAAGTGGGTCTAACAACATTGCAGAGAATAACAGAGCTTATGGGAAAAGCAGATCATTTGAAATGTATAAGGTGATAAAACCAAAATACCAACAATAATAACAATTCTGATAAAAATACTAGCACAACTAAATCTTCACTGACTTTTGGACCAAGAATACAAGCTGTCAGTCACCCTTTGCAGCCCTGGATCAGAGGAATCATACTTCCCTCCTCCAAGACATACTTCCTTAAAGGACTTGCTTCTAGTTAGAGACCAGCTTCATCCAAATTAAAAGTAGCCCAAATAGCCTTCTTCACCTATATTTCTCCTTTCCACCCAAACACAGTAAATGCTGTTTTATCTTTTCTTCTGTACCTGCAGCTTCCCCAGAAGCGTGACACAGTGAAAAGAGCAGAATGACAGCTTTAAAAGCCACAAAATCAGCTCTTCTTTCATGAGAGAGAGGCATGTTCTAAGACCATCTCCTAATTTAAAAAAGCTTGCTCCCTATCATTTCAAAACATTAACATATGGGGAAAATTATGTATAAGCTCCGACAAATTCCATGTCATACAGATCACTCCCCATTTACCAAGCATGTATGAACCAGTTCTCATTACGAGAACATGGATAATACAGAATCGACTATACCAGACTAATGATTTCCAGAGGTTTTCAAATCTAAAATGGTCTAGACCACTTTAAAAAGCTGCTGCTGCTGCTGCTGCTGCTGCTGCTGCTAAGTCGCTTCGGTCGTGTCCGACTCTGTGTGACCCCATAGACGGCAACCTATGAGGCTCCCCCGTCCCTGGGATTCTCCAGGCAAGAACACTGGAGTGGGTAAAAAAGCTATCAATCATATATGCAAAGTCAAATGACATCTTGCATACAAGATCTCAATTTGAGTGCTATTTAATATGCTGATGCTTACAAAATATTTAACAGATGCATGTGGTAAGAAATGGGTTTTTAGAATTATTGATCTTTCAAAGAGTTTAAAAAATAGGTACACTATTTCTTTTCAAGTATGGTACATACGAAAAATGCTTGATATATTTTAGGGTTTCAATATGTTACAGTAACCCATAAATTGACTGACATTTTCCTATCAAAAGGAATGTAATGATCAGAACTTGACCTGAAAGGGCTGCTAAATATTAGAAGATGGGACAAGTTCACTGATTCTGCCCCCCTGGTAAGGGGGGGGGGTCCCCTAACATACACAACTTCCCACTAGCTGATATCCAGAAACCAATTCATGACTGGGTCCCCTACAGAATAACCTGTAGAAACCTGGATTCCACTTTTCAGAAACTCCCCAGCAGATTCTGTCCCACAAACTAAAGAAGAAATCCTAAAAACTAACCACAAGTTTGTATTATTTAAAAGATAAAACAAAGGACTTAAAAGTAAGAGGGACACAGTGATGTTTTAGACCACTGAAGTGGCACGCTATCTGAGCTTGTTTTAAACACCCAGCCACACCTCCCCCGCCCCCACCAGTCCCTGGGATTCTCCAGGCAAGAACACTGGAGTGGGTAAAAAAGCTATCAATCATATATGCAAAGTCAAATGACATCTTGCATACAAGATCTCAATTTGAGTGCTATTTAATATGCTGATGCTTACAAAATATTTAACAGATGCATGTGGTAAGAAATGGGTTTTTAGAATTATTGATCTTTCAAAGAGTTTAAAAAATAGGTACACTATTTCTTTTCAAGTATGGTACATACGAAAAATGCTTGATATATTTTAGGGTTTCAATATGTTACAGTAACCCATAAATTGACTGACATTTTCCTATCAAAAGGAATGTAATGATCAGAACTTGACCTGAAAGGGCTGCTAAATATTAGAAGATGGGACAAGTTCACTGATTCTGCCCCCCTGGTAAGGGGGGGGGGGTCCCCTAACATACACAACTTCCCACTAGCTGATATCCAGAAACCAATTCATGACTGGGTCCCCTACAGAATAACCTGTAGAAACCTGGATTTCACTTTTCAGAAACTCCCCAGCAGATTCTGTCCCACAAACTAAAGAAGAAATCCTAAAAACTAACCACAAGTTTGTATTATTTAAAAGATAAAACAAAGGACTTAAAAGTAAGAGGGACACAGTGATGTTTTAGACCACTGAAGTGGCACGCTATCTGAGCTTGTTTTAAACACCCAGCCACACCTCCCCCGCCCCCACCAAAAAAAAAAAAATCTATTAAAAAGAAAGCAGAGCTGACAAAAGGCTAGCACAATGTGGATAATTACTGAAGTTGAGTGAAAGGCACAAGGAGGGGTGCATTTATTCTATCTTTGTATATTTGAGTATTTGTATCCTGGTGGGAACTAAAAAGGAATCATAAGCTATACCAATTCTATTCCATTTTGCACAGTGAATATTAGTTACAAAAAAATAAAAATTCAATGTGCTGGTCATTTACGAAGCTAAATAAATTCCTATGGTTTACAAATTTATTGCCAAGACACAAACATATGACTGTTTTCAAAATCAAGTTCTGAGCAAACACAGGTCTGTGTTCAGAGAATTTCATTATAATAACATATGTTATCTAAGTGTTGTCTCAAATGCGAACAAACACAAAGCATTCTAAGTGTCGCTAACAAATCTAATAGCCACTGTGCATAATATGGAGTTATCATAAGACATTCTAAAACTCTGTTATAAACATTCATCTTTCAAAACATTTGGATTTTTAAAAATTCTAGTATATTCTGTAAAGCTTTATATTAGCAATGTTGCTTTAAAAAATGAGTATCACTAATTTATTTCTTAATTACTAGGCAAAGTCAGAAGAGCAATGACTATATTCTTCTGTTTCTGGTTCAGTTCTTGTGTATACAGAACAACTAGCCATTATATATCAATATTCCAATAAACTGGGCCCATTCAAGGGGTTATTATAAAACTCATCATTTTAAAATCATTTTTAAAAGCCTGGAGAGTGCTCTGGTTTTTTTCAACCAAATCTGACATTCTCTGACATGTACTTGTGATTCCCCTGGAATCACCTGCATAGAATCCTCAATAAAAACATGATCTCATAGTAAGACTACTTCATTCATACATCATTAACAATATTAGAGAAAACAAATGCCTTCATCCCAGTCCTAAACCATGGATTTATAAGAGCAAATCCCTAGTTTTGCTCGGTGGGAATTCACATCAGATGCAAAACAGAGGCGATTTGCTCATGACAAAGATTCAGAGTCACTGGTTGTAAATAAAAATAAAAGCATAGTGTTTCCATGTAAAATGTTCATTTAACACTCATCAGTCAAATGTTTTTGAGTGCTTTCTCTGTGTCAGGAATTGTGCTAGGTACTGGATATACACCAGTGTACAAGGGCCACTGCCTGTACCTCCCCAATCAACTTGTCACCAGTAATTCCTTATCACTGTTCTATAGTCTCCATGAAGTTAGCAGCCTGTGGTAAAAAGGGGGAATTAGGCCAAGTGGAGCCAAATAATTAGTTGAAAAGGAAGCTTTGATGACACCAGTCCACACCTACAAGCTGGAAATCACTGAAATTTTGAGTGCAAGCTGGAAAGAACTGATTTTGTTTCTCATATTTTAAACCCTGTGTTGTCACTTAAAGTCTGACACCTAAATTTCTGCTTGGAAAACAGTTTGAGGGTATGTAGGATTTTTTGGGGGGTGAGAAAAATCACTTTTAGATGTTTTTCCTCCTTTCAAATTTCCAACAATTTGCAAACTTATCATCTTCCATTCGAAGGATCCCTGCCTTTCCCACAGCAATCATTTCTGATCTTGCCACCAGGATTTTGACTCCAGCGGGGAAACAAGCAACAGGAGAAAATTAACTCTTAATTGAAAACAAATTTTGACTTAAATATAGAGAGGAGAAGCTAAAGACATTTAAGGACTGTTGCATTTGAGCTAAGGACATTTGAAGGGAAACAAACAAAAAAATAGGATGAAAGTAGAAAATATTAATATTACTTTGCATTGGGCTTAAGTCAGTTAGAGTTCCTTAGATACAACAAACATGTTATTAATCACATTGTGCCTGGCCCTGTACTGCATACTGGAATAGAGTTGGTAGCATTTTTATTACTTTTTGCAATTTTCAGAATTTTAGAAATGACTAAGATGTATGTGTATTTTTGTTTCCATTTCCATTTTACATATGAAGCAACGGAGGTTTCCAATGAAGCTAAGTGGTTCAATGTTACACATCTAATTAGAGACAGAATTGCAACTCATATTCATGTCTTCTGATTCTTAAGTATAGCTCCCTCACTGAGATATTTTATTTAATCTGTATCTCTAATAAAACTACTCCTAATGATACTTGTACTAATAGCAATAATGCTGCTACTGCTGCTAAGTCACTTCAGTTGTGTCCGACTCTGTGCGACCCCAGAGATGGCAGCCCACCAGGCTCCCCTGTCCCCGGGATTCTCTAGGCAAGAACACTGGAGTGGGTTGCCATTTCCTTCTCCAATGCATGAAAGTGAAAAGTGAAAGTGATGTCGCTCAGTCGTGTCCAACTCTTAGCCACCCCATGGACTGCAGCCTACCAGGCTCCTCCATCCATAGGTAATAGTTATTAAGAATTTACTATGTGCTAGGCATTGTGTTAACATTATAACTAAATTTGTTACTTAAAGCATCACAACAATCTGATGAGTTATCTATCTTTCCTGTCATTGTATATACAAATTTACTGAGGCTTACAAAGGCAAGTATATCATGCTGTACAAGAGAGCCCAAGGTTTCCCAGCCATTAAGTAGTAGAGCTCAAATTTGAATCCTACCTGTTTCTATAGCCTGCGTTCATGGCCAGAACCAGTGATTCCCAAGTTTGTCTGATAAGAGCACACACTTGGGGACTTATTAAAAGGACAGACTTTCAGGTCTTTACTCCTGGATTCTGATTTAGTAGTTTAGGCCTAAGGCCAAAAATATGAATTTTTAATAAGCATTGGACAAATATTAGGCAAGCAAACAAAACACACACTCTACAAAGGCACTGTTTAATTTCAACTTCTCTAACATATCATTGGCCCTGGGATTTCTTTGGCAGGAATGATGCTAAAGCTGAAACTCCAGTACTTTGGCCACCTCATGAGAAGAGTGGACTCGTTGGAAGACTCTGATGCTGAGAGGGATTGGGGGCAGGTGGAGAAGGGGATGACAGAGGATGAGATGGCTGGATGGCATCACTGACTCGATGGGCGTGAGTCTGAGTAAAGTCCGGGAGTTGGTGATGGACAGGGAGGCCTGGCGTTCTGCAATTCATGGGGTTGCAAAGAATCGGACACGACTGAGTGACTGAACTGAACATATCACCTGGCTGATAGGTTGACAAGGTTTTTCTGTAAAGGGTCAGATAGCAGACACTTTAGGCTTCGTGTGCCATGCAGCTTCTGCTGCAAATACTCATCTCTGCGACTCTGGTTTGAAAGGAGCCAAAGGCATTATGTTAGCAAATGGAGGTGGTGGTGTTCCAATAAAACTTTTTTTTATGAACACTAAAATTTGAATTCCATATAACATCCATGAGTCAAATAATAGTACTCTTCTTTGATTTTTTCAACCATTTATAATATAAAAATAGTCACAGGTTACAGGCCATACAAAAACAGGTTGTCTGGACTTGGCTTGTGGGTTTGTTTTTTGCCTGTATCTGCTCTAATCCTCTTTCTGTAAGAAGTTCTTTTCAGCTGGAACAGTGGCTGAAAGAAAAATTCTTTTCCCAACTTACTCCTACTGACATTTTCAGCAATATCTCATTGCTTTTTGCTTTTTTTTCTTCCTGTCTCCTGCCTTCCTACCCTGATGTCTGGATACTGTCTCATTTTAAATTCTAAGACATAAAAGAGTATTCTTTGAACAATTCTGTAAATGGTACCATGAGGTTTTGGAGAAATAAACTAATAAGCCAAAACATATTTACTATAAATAAATGCATTATAAGGAATAAGAATCTCTTGCAAACTATTTAGGCTATATTCACAGGATGATAAGTGGATTTATCATTTCAGTGGATCATTACCAATAAGCATTAAGCTTCAGAATCATAAAGAGGATCATTTGGCAGGCAACCGTCTAAGTTCATGACATTCAGATTGTTTGTGCTTCTCTGGAAGTCAGGAAACCTTTGCCTCATAGCTTTAATCAATGTATAATAACATACTTTTGGCTTTCCACTTCACTGAATCCTTTTCTAATAAGATGCTCCTACAACCTTTTCTCTTCCAAAGAACCTCACTTGTGATTCTCTATAATTGAAAATAAAAAATTTTAAACTAGGTCAATAAGTACTTTATTCACCACGTACTTGGTACTCTAGTTTATCCTTTGGTTTCTCTAGTTTATTGCAATTACTTTCTAAAAGACACATTTTTTGTTTGCCAGAAGGAATATTTTTCAGGTGTTAATTATACATTAAAGAGAAAAGTCAGATGCACATATCACGGTCTTTGAACACACCCATGATATGATTTTGTGAGGAAGAGTGTGATATTTGGAAAAACTGAGACTCTTGAAGACTTTCATGTATGGCAGGGATATAGGAATTAACTAGCTCAACTTTTTTCTTTATTTTGCGCTCTTCCTCAATGGAATCACTCATTAATTGCTTAAATACCTTCAGGGACAGAGTGCTCAGTACTTATAGTAGCAATTATCACCATTTTTAACCAACTCTGTCAGTTCTTCCTTCCTTGTTTTTAGCTGGAATCCTCTCTTTATAACTTTCACTCAGTTGTTCTTTGGGCCCAATCATTCCAAGTTAATGATAATACATATTAATATACTCAGAAATGCTTTTTGTATGTATATGTACACACACACACACATATTCTATGATAAACATAAAGTTTTTCAGTCAAATAAATAAATCAGGAAAAAATGTCAATAATGATGCCCAGCTCTGCCCCATGTGAGTGCTCTGGTTTCAGTATTGCCTAAATTAAAAGTCATAGACTAAAAGAGGTGAAGAGAGATCTGGTTTGCATCAAAGCAAGCTTGGGAAAAAGTCACTTGATGAAGAAGTCAGCTTCATTCCTATCTGGTTTATAACTTCAGTATCTGACATCTCATCCCAAGCATGTGGGATTCTTCTAAACATCAAATTCATAGCAGGAGTTAGAAGTTAAACTTGAAATTCCATTGAAAAAGTTGGAAACAGGAAAGGAAAAAATATTGAGCAAACTCACATTTATTCATCTGGATACAATAAGACGAAAGGGGTGTCCTGAAAAATATCCTAAAAAAAAAATACACCCTAGGAATTCAGATGAGTAGACTAAACAGCTGAACCAAGGACATCTTATGTTTCAATTCAGATTTTCAGTCCTTCTCAGTCAAGAAATACTGGAACCCAGCTAGTAGGACAATCATCTAGGAAATGTGTATGTAGATACAAAACATTGATAGTGGTCAAAACTACTGACTCAGTCATATAATAAAATTTATACCCTGGAGCTGGTGCTATTTTGTAACAATAGCACCTACTATACTGTGAAGATTATATGAGCTAATATATGCAAAGTATATAGAACAGTATTTGGCATAAATATGCAAACAAATATTATTTACCTATTACCAATTTAATATCACTCTATCTTAATATTTACTAAACTGCCATTTGATTCCAGGTTTTAGTGTTTGTTGCAAACTGTAAACTCTTTAAGACCTGGAAGCTTTGTTCTAATTACTGTTCAGTTATTGTGTTATTAGTGCCCTGCATAAAGCCTGAAACACAGTATAGATATTCAATAAATGTTTACAGAAAAATGGACTAAATGAGTTGCTTTCTCATATTTCATTTGGCTGGTAACTTGCGCTTTAGATAATTTAATTTTTTGCAAATACTTCCAACATGCCAAAGTTATGACAGGAAGTTTGGGATTTCATAATAAATCTAGTTAACTATGAAATCTAATAGGTTTACTTTAATCACTGAGAATATAATGTACTGAATTGTATAAATAGCCTGTTAAAATCTCTCCTTGACTACCTAAATTAAAAGCCTCACATTAAAACTTGCAAATAGGACAATAAGCAGCAGTGAGTAAGTCCAGAAACTGACATGCTGTTATGATACTGCAAAAGCAATCTCTTTCAATTAATGAATCTCCAGGACTATTTATTCAGTAATTTGCATAAGAATTTTTAATTTCATTTTTATCGTGGACAGTTAAGCAGAGAGCATTTTATAAATGTATCCAAACCCCATTCTAACCAAGGACTGCCAAATGAAGCTCAGCCAGACAACAAAAATATATGCAAAAAAAAAAGTAAACACAGTAGTCTCGGGAATGAGACTCCCCATATCCTGATGGTTATACATCTGGTTCTTTCCATGTATCTCACTGCAAATTTTAAATATGAGATCTGACTTGTGCTATGGTTTAATTTGTGTAATGGTGACCATGTTAACAAGGCTCTACTCACTTTGTGAAATTCCTTGAATCAAAGTTTACATGAGGAAATGTCAAGTTGCTTGCCACTTTCAGGGAAGAGAACTCCAAGGGTTCCTTGGGTGCCATGGGGTTCCCAAAGGAATCCAGCCGGTATTCACAAGATTAGCAGTGTTGCAAATCGGACAGGCAGCCTTCACAAAGGCTTATTTGAATGTAGGCTAAGGAACTCCATGATAGAAAACTCAGTTTAAGGGAAGAAGCACAAATAGCATGATCTAGTACTGAAGCCTTAGTTATGAATAGAAACTAGAAGTATGGGTGGCTGTTACCTTTACTTGTGACCGGGAGACAAGAAGCTACTCCAAAACAGAGTTTGGGACAGATAACAAATTGTGACACGGTTGAGGACGGGGGAAAGAGAGGGAAGTCTCCTTTCTGCATGGATCTTGGTATGGTTCTAATGGAGGGAGGCCTAACTGGAGCACCATAGGACTCGGGACTCCAGCAGACACTGACCTCTTAGAAGTTAGGTCATGCTCTTACAGATAGTGACCAGCTGCCTCTCACTAGTACTTGGTGGGAAGATGACATCCACTGCTGAGAAGATGCCCCCTGAGATGCTGGGGAGGTGCAGAAGCAAAATAAGAACACTTAAGTAAAATGTAAACATAGCTTCATTTATGTCTGTAAGTAATAAGACCTGGGGATGTTGGTGTTAATCGAGGGATATTGGGAAAATTATTTTATCAAACTTAGAACCCTGGAAACACAAAGTTCTCAACTATCAGGTTGCATGTTATCTAGCCAATCTGTTTCTCTGACTCCCCCACACACCTTTCTGAATGGCAACTCTGCTTACTATCACTGTACACATTGCTTTTCCTATTAACTGCTCACCTATAATGCTTGTCTACTCTGTTTCAACAGTTTCACTCTCTCACAATCCTAGTCCTCAAAAATGCAAACCACCCACCCCATCTTGCCTCCTACAAGATAACAAGCATATCATATTTTGTGCTATGTGCTAAGTTATTCTCACATGTTTAAATAGACTCCACAATTAAATTGTGGCTTTCAGAAAGACAAGGTTTAGGTCTTAAATGTATGTATATTTTGAAGCAATGCTCAGTTACAGTGTTGAAAATAGAGTGTTGACCACGTGGAGGACAAAGACACTAAATAAAACCATAGGGCTTCCCCGGTGGACATAAAATCATTCAGTTGATTTACAACTTTTATGTCCTGGTGAATGTCTTACACAGACTAACAAAACTGGGGAAAATATTCAGAACACCACCCGCTCCAACACACACACACAGTAAACTCATACTGATCTGGTTATCTTATACTTTATAATCACTATTGATCAATTTCTAGGCAGTTAAATTTACTTCAAGGAGAGTGCCCTAAAGTGTAGTTTACCAGTAAATGAGTGGCCAAAAGACATGTCTCTTTCTAGACTATACAACACTGAGTAGCTTTTGTTAATCTCTTAAATGCCACTTAAGGTGTCCATGTCGTGATGGCGGTCTGTAAAACAAATAGCTCACAGAATGATTTACAACTTTTATGTCCTGGTGAATGTCTTACACAGACTAACAAAACTGGGGAAAATATTCAGAACACCACCCGCTCCAACACACACACACAGTAAACTCATACTGATCTGGTTATCTTATACTTTAAAATCACTATTGATCAATTTCTAGGCAGTTAAATTTACTTCAAGGAGAGTGCCCTAAAGTGTAGTTTACCAGTAAATGAGTGGCCAAAAGACATGTCTCTTTCTAGACTATACAACACTGAGTAGCTTTTGTTAATCTCTTAAATGCCACTTAAGGTGTCCATGTCGTGATGGCGGTCTGTAAAACAAATAGCTCACAGAAAGCTTTTCTTTGACAACTCAGAAAATTAATACCCAGATCAAACTTAAACATAACATTTTCTGCTAAAATTATTTATCAATTTATACATATATACACATAGAAAGTATATATATTCATATATACATATGTACACACAGTATAATATATGCATTTATAAATATATATATAAATATGCTCATATAAATATATATAATATATACTTAGTACAATATATGCACTTATGAATATATACACATATACAGATATACACATACAGGTATACATATATACGTATATACATATATGCATTTATAAACACACATACATGAACACATATATATTTACACACCTACATATATATAGGAGCTTCCCTGGTGGTTCAGGTAGTAAAGAACCTGCCTCCAATGCAGGAGACCCAGGTTTGTTCTCTGGGTTGGGAAGATCCCCTGGAGAAGGGAATGGTTACCCACTCCAGTATTCCTGCCTGGAGAATTCCAGGGACAGAGGAGCCTAGCAGGCTATAGTCCAAGTGATCACAAAGAGTTGGACACAACTGAGCTATTAATACTTTCACATATATATATATACATATATATTTTATATATATGAACCAAGTTTTATGAAACAGCATTTGCATCACATATAATCGAAAATCCTTATCAATTACAACCTATTCTTGATATTTTCTATACTGTTCTTTTTTAATGCTAATACTGCAATACATTAATCTCAATTTCATTAATATCACCATCTACAATTTAAGAATATTACTAACGTGAGGGAAGAGTATAATTTTTTAAAACTAGACAGTTTTAAACTGTCAAGAAAAAGCCACCTCAATGTCTTCAAAGTCAAATCTATGAAAAAAGGTCCAGGTTATGGCAATAACCTATTCTTAGTATATCAGACTTCTGAAATGTATGTTATAAATCATGGTAAGGTGAGTTAGAATTTGATTAAAGTAACAATTTAAATAAATATATATTTTAAATTCAGAAAGGTTTTTATAAACCTACATTTTTTCATCAGCTATCACTTATACAAAAGCAACAATAAATATAAAGTTGATTTTTTATTTTGGTCACACTGCACATCATGTGGGATCTTAGTTCCTCAACCAGGGATCAAACCTGTGCTTGCTGGTATTGGAAGTGGAGAGTCTTAACCAATGGACTCCCATGGAAGTCCCAAATAATAAAGAGATCAAAGAATAAACTTTTAAAAAGGCATACAGTCCCTGAAAAGGCAAAAAGTCAGACATGACTAAGCAACTGAATTTGAGTTGAGCATGGGGTACTTCATAAGCTTTTAGCAAAATGCATATGGAAAGCAAAAAGTTAAGAGATAAGACAATTTTGAAAAACATTAAAAGAGGGAGTTATCCTATTTACCATAAAGTAATAATAATTAAGAGAATAATACTGACCTATATAGTCCCAGACTGACCCATATGGATGGACGGAACAGAAGTGTGTGTACAGGAACTACTTTGACACACATAACACACAGTCTTGTTTATTTGTGGGGCGAGGACAGAGTGGTACTACTAACATTGAATATCCATATGGAAAGGGAGAATATTCACTGGGAAGGTCCACAGTTTTGTTTTTGTTTTTTTTTTCAACAATAAATGTCAAGGAAAGAAGAGGTGAAAAATTCAGAGTAGAAAACTGATAGATGTAAATGAACCTAAAAGACTTACCAATCAAATCCACATGCCAAATTTGGCTGGATTCTGATTCAAACAAAACAACTATAAAAAGAAATCTCTAAAATACATGGAAAAATGTGGTACATTTACTGGTATTTAATTATGTTAAGGAATTATCATTTGTTGTTTTAATGATGACTATTGTCATACTGCCTATGATTTCTAAAATTCTTTATCATTTAGTGATACATACTAAAGCATTTACTAAAAAGATATAATGTTTGGAATTTACTTCAATCCAGTAGTGGGGAAGGGAAGAGACAAGTGGGGTGATGGATGAAACAGTATTGGTCAAGTATTTATAATAGTTAAAACTAGAAAATGGGTAAATGCATATTTATTAAACTACTTCTACTTTTGAGTTTAAAGTTTTACATAAACAAAGAAAATTAAGATTGTCAAACATACTAAAAATTGTTTATCAACATTCACATGTGTGACTAAAAATATAAAGACATGCTCATGAATGCTAAATTCGGTATACGGTTTTGCTACAGGTGGCTGAGCCAGGATATTGTACTTGGAAATACATTGGAAGCTTCAACTTTATGTATTGTTTTATTTCTTAAAACACACAGTTAGTGCTTGAGTGTTTACCATACTATTCTTTATTATCTCTTCCATTTTGGACATATTTTATGTTTAAAAGAAAAAAATGCACAGAAGAAAATTTCCTAAACCACACATGAACACTATTTACCAAATTTCATGGGTTCTTAGCAGTTTTTATTTATATTTACTGTCTCTAAAATTATGATGTGTCTTACAATTGAGGGTGCCTAAAACTCAATGAAATACAGTGTTTTGGTACATAATAAAGAGGACAGATAGAATAACTAAGATCTGTCTATGGGGTCACACAGAGTCGGACACGACTGAAGCGAGTTAGCAGCAGCAGCAAGTTAGTCCTTTCCCCTTTATAACTAGAATTGGTTTCCCCAAACAGAGCCTGAGAAGTAGAATTTCCTGCTTTTCGATTTCATCTCATGGATCCTCATGATAATAATACCTACTGTGACTTGATAGGGATTCCTCCCTTAATGGGTTTTTCACTCATTCTAGTATAGGAAATGGAGAAGGAAATGGCAACCCACTCCAGTTTCTTGCCTGGAGAATCCCAGGGATGGGGGAGCCTGGTGGGCTGCTGTCTATGGGGTCACGCAGAGTCGAACACGACTGAAGTGACTTAGCAGCAGCAGCAGTATAGGAAATAGATAAGGCTTTGGTTCTTTGGTGGGAAAAAGAAGGGAGAGGAAAGAATCTTGAAAGGAAAGTAACAGGAATGCCAAAGTTAAAGAGAAACAGTGTTTTGGAATTCCAATAAACAGCTCCCCAAGGATGGAATTGTAGAGTGGAACCTATATGTTAGTATGACTCTGAAAAACCAGTGGCGATGATATCAAGCAGAGGTCTAGTCTCAACCCCATTTCCTCACATCAGATCAACAGGGATTCTCTCTTACTCATAATAGTGCAGTTGTTCAGGCGGGGCAAACTTTGGAGAAAGGCACATGCCCTGGGGACGTCCTATGATTATCACCAGAGGAACAATCCCCAAATAATTGGAGGACTTTCTTGAAATGAACAAGTTGGAGCTCAAACTGTTGAAAATAAAAGAAGTAATTTATTTTTCACTACAAACCAGAAAACATAGATAATATTGGTTATATCCATCTTGCCAGCAATAAAGAGAAGTCAGGGGGAACAAAGTTTAATTAATAGCCACAGTGAATGACTAATTACCTATCTTTCAAAAGGGAAAGTATAGAATCTCAGAAATTCTCCATCAATACAAATTTTACTTCAAAGGAAGTACACAGTGAATCAGTCAGTATATAAAAGATTCTCCTTCACTGCAGGTTTCAACTTTTCTAGGAACTCAACAAATAGTCTCAATTTTTCTTAGTATCTGTATTGCGTAAAGTCAAGTCACTCAGTTGTGTCGGACTCTTTGCAACCCCATGGACTGTAGCCTACCAGGCTCCTCTGTCCATGGGATTTTTCAGGCAAGAGTACTGGAGTGGGTTGCCAAAAGTCTTGCTTAGGGATGTCTAACAAAAACAAACAAGGAAGCAAACTAAATAAATTGGGTCATTCAATATGAATTCTCATAGCAATCAAATTTTAGTAAGTTTGAGGGAAAATGCAAGATTTTTCTTCTTTAGCAGTATTTCTGCATTTGTCTAGCATATTTTTATTATTCCCACTGGTATTTTAAAAATGCCATTTCATAGCCATATAATATTTAAAAATTCTTCTCCCAAAAAATAGTTACCAGAGGCATGCAGAGATAAGCATATTATGGTCAAGATAGCAAAGTCTCTCCAAAACCAAGTAGAAAATCCTTATTATTTTTCTTTTCACTTTTATTGAGATATAATTGATATACAGCACTATGTAAGTTTGGGCTTCCCTGTTAGCTCAGTTGGTAAAGAATCCACCTGCAATGCAGGAGACCCCAGTTCGATTCCTGGGTTGTGTCAAGAAGATCTGCTGGAGAAGGGATAGTCTACCCATTCCAGTATTCTTAGGCTTCCCTTGTGGCTCAGCTGGTAAAGAATCCACCTGCAATGTGGGAGACCTGGGTTCAATCCCTGTGTTAGGAAGATCCCCTGGAGAAGGGAAAGGCTACCCACTCCAGTTTTCTGGCCTAGAGAACTCCATGGTATCGAGAAGTCCACGGGGTCTCAAAGGACATGCCTGAGCGACTTTCACTTTCAAAAGAGAAAAGTTTTTCCTTTTAATGAGAACTCTTACAAATTATTCTCTTTAAAACTTTCAGCAACATCATGCAGCAACGTTAAGTACAGTCATGTTGTACATTATATCCCTAGGGCTTACTTATCTTAAAACTGAAAGCCTGTGTCTGCTGCTCACCTTCCTCCGATTCCCACTTCCCTCAGCCACCGCCTGTCTGACTCACTTCACTGAGCATAATGCTCTCAAGGTCTATTCATATTGTTACAAAGAGCAAAATTTCCTTTTCTAAAAGTTGGATAATATTTGCATACGTGTGTATGTGTGTGTATACTTCACAATTTCTTTTTCTGTTGATCTGTTGATGGACACTTAGGTTGTTTCTGTGTCTTGGCTATTGTAAACAATGCTGCTATGAACATGATGGGGTATAGATATCTCTTTAATACAGTGTTTTTATTTCCTTCGGAATATTCCCAGAAGTAGAATTGCTAGGTCTATCCTTTATTTCTGACCAAGCATTCAGAAACCTATCAAGGAAGAAGAGATGTAAGAATGGGATCAGAGGTTGCTCTTAATTTTATATATTTGTTAAATGCAGGCTCTACTTCCTTATATCATTTGGAGTTTGTATGTTTAATCAGGCTTATAAAGGACTGTGAATTTTTAAAAATGAATGGTGGTATCAAAATTAACAAAACCAAACAGAAATCAGTACCAGTTATAACAGGGCAGAAAGATCTCAATTTGGCTGTATGTTATATGCTTTCTGTATCAAAAGCAAATAAACAAAATTTTTTGAGCACTTTCTGTTATAGTTACTTTGGAAATAGTTACATATAGTTACGTATGAAATAAATTGAGGTTCTAAAAAGAACATATCACAAAATAATGTTCAGTTATGGTAAACAATGTTTGATAATAATGAGATAACGGCAAGAGCATAAAAAACTATAAAACCTGGAGTTGTTCTAAACAGCAAGGGTGATCTGATTGACTGGATGAACTAAGGAAAACCAAACCACGCACCAGCACATAACTAGAAGAATTGCTAGACACTTTAAACAGCTCCACAGGCTCATGTACAACAAAATTCATCCTCTCTGATGAGTCCATCCATATACCCTATTTCTATATGCCTCCCACTTTGAAAATAGAGACAATAAAATAATATTAAAAATTTGTTGTTCAGTCATTCAGTTGTGTCCAACTCTTTGTGACCCCATAGACAGCAGCGTGGCAGGCTTTCCTGTCCTTCATCATCTCATTTAATCATTCCCAAATCTCACAAAAACCCTCTGGAATACACACAATTATATTACGCCAATTTCACTTGATGGAGAAACTGAGCCTTAGAAACTTAAACAATTGGCCCAAAGTCACACATCCAAAAGGGAAGTAGATCTGGGATTTGAGCGTGAGTATCCTGACACCGAAGAGCTCACACTGGTACACTGCAAGGTAAACCGGGGGTGCCCTCTAAGCAATGGAATCCTGAGAGGCCATCACATGCTAGTTTGGCTCCTCAATGGAATAAAAGTTAAGTAAGAAGGAAGAAAGAGGCAAACATGTCATTATGTCTTAGAATAATAAAATGGTTGAGCAGAAAAAAATGTTTGAGAATGTACTTTCTAATCATTCTAAAGAAGAGGAATGATACCAATGCCCTCCTAAAGAGGAAATGCATCTTTCCATCTTGCTGTAAAGCACATTTCAGTTCAGATTCAGTAAGAGCTTATTAGCATATGAATCCTTGGACTCTGGCAAAAATAGCCAGTGGTTATTGGGCAATTAAATACTCCTGGGTGGTGGCTATACCAAAGGTCTTCAGTTTTAGTTCATACAAAAAGGAAAACACAGCATTATTTTTAAGAAATTAAACAAAGTACAGAGAAATTAAACAGTAAATAAACAGGGAGTTCACAGAGTCTTTGAATGCAGATGGTTTGTAGAATTCTTAAATTTCTACAGTCAGTCTAGAGCAAAAGGAAGTCAGGCTAAGCAAGGACTTAGTTCTCATACTTATGCCAAGATTTAAAAACCACGGCCTATTTCAATAAGCTCTCTCTCAAAGCACATCAGAGCTAAACCCCGCTGGAAACATTAAATCAGGTTAACCACTCAAAACAGGCCAGTACTGGAGGAGAGTCAGATGCATATTAATTTATTCTTTATTTCATAGGTTTATTTAATGCCTTTCCTTTTAAGAGCTCATGATGTACAGAGTATGGCCACAATAAATAATGTGAAATATACAAATCTCTCTGCTTTCATTTGGAAACTCTTTTATACTTGTTAATGAAGTCCTATCAAGTAGTCTGGAAAATCTAGAAATAACATTATAAACATTAAATCCATCACTTTACCAGTACTGAGAGTACCTCTTCTTTGTTTCTGTAATTTTCTTAAAAGCAAAGTGATTTCCAACTCTAGTCTAAGAAGTTAAATTTGAAGAGAAGTTACTCCTGCTGACTGAAGAGCAAAAATAATTATTTCTTTCTGAATTTCTGTAAATCATGGAAATCTTCCCATAAATCTCTTATGCTTCCAGCAAATTCCACTTTCCATGACCACTGCCATCCTCCTTTAACTGGATGCTGATAAAATTTTCCTAAACCTGTAAATCATAGTTCTGCTCCAAACCCTATCATTTGATTTTTCCTCTTTCCTGACTAATTGCCTTGTCACTTAATACTTGATTAAAATCCATGTAACAAAGAATGGTTCAATTTTTTATTCAGTTTCTCTACAAGAAAATATACTACTCAGACACAACTTTGAGCTTTATCTTTGGAAATACAGTCTAATAATGTTAAAGGGGATCAAGGATGCTTCTTATAGTTTTCCTCTTCACCAATTGGTAAAGTTAATTTTTCAATATTATTTTCAATTCAAAATTGTCAGAGGTTCTAGAAAGAAGGCAGGAGAAACAGGGATAAAATCCTGTTAGCCTTGGTCTATGAGAGACCTCAATCCAAAGTGACCTACCCTGAACATGTAACATGAGTGTGAAATAAACTGAAGCTGTTGATACTTGGGGACTGTTACTATAGCATAACTTAGTCTATCTTAACTAATACAAGGTAATCGGTGTTACTGATCTTTAATATAAGGTGATTCATAATTTTCAATAGATTTCAAAAGTATGAAGTTAAAAATGTCCAAAGAAGGGATTTCCCCAAAATAATTTTCAAAACATGAAAGCTGAAGAAAATAGAGTTGTTTCTTAATGCACATTGTGCTTTGGCTGACTTAACCCAGAAAGCAACCTGAAATAGCCCAAGTTGTGTGTGTGTGTACACATATGTACACATGGATGAAATATGTGTGTGCTTTCTCTTTTCCAGTGATTACTCTGCCTTTCCTATCTGATTTGCTCTTCTAATCTTGGAAACTGAGTGACTGCTTTTTGAATTATATCAGCAAAGCTCTTCTTCCAACTTCAATTTTTATGCGATTCTATCACTGTAGCCCAGCAAAAGGTATTTCTCACAAGTCCACTGGCTTATTTAGCTTGTGTGTGTGCATAAATATACACATAAGTATTCTACTCACTCAAAGTAAAAAGCTTGCAACTCTTTTAAACAGAAATCCAAGCAGTTCTCCTAAACTAATTTTAAAGATGACACTACAACTAGACATTACCTGTGTCTCGGTCACTTCATTGCCGAAACCCCTGTTTTTAATTGTGATTCTGCAAACTTTCTCTTTTCTGCTGTACTGATAGTGCTGTGAAATATTGCTATTATTGTTATTAAAGCAGATACATATTATTAAGCAGCTAAAGGTTTATGCTAGGTATATTCTAATTATCTAACTGAACCCTCACAACAGCCTTATGACACGACCTCATTATATAGCTTTATAGCAGGGTCTCATTGGAGAAGGCACAAAGCACACAAAGACGGTGTAGCTTGCTCAGGATAATACTGAATGTAAATGAGAGAAACAGGATTTGAACCCAGGAAGGCTGACTCTGATGTTTTAGTTTCAACTTAGATAGCTTCAAGTTCTGATTTTGTGTCTTCAGTTTTCAGAATGTGTCCTGCCTGTAGTACAGTTTTTCCAGATAGCTCAACAACAGCATCATGAATAAAAATAAAATTAGTGGGTACACATACTTAAATTCATACTGAAGATTTATTTCCTTTAACTTGATAATATTGATTCTCTAAAAAAAAAAAAAATCTTGAAAACAAATATGGATTTTTCTGCTTAAAAAAAAAAAGTCAGAACAGGTGCAACAGCAGCCCTTCATTCCTACACAGAAAGAACTGCTGATAGCGGAACAGCTGCCCGTCTGGGACCAGAAACAGTTCCTACCATGCTGGCCTCAACCAGCATATGTATGTGTATTCACTTTCCCTTTAGTATAGTGTGAAACACCAGGAAAGATAAGGTAGGACTGTGATCAAGAGGCACTGTACCAATCCACGCATGTCGCTTTACATTTGTGCTTTGAAAATATGACATCATCACACGGGGACTACTATCCAAATCCTTTAGATAATATCTGTTGGTCTAGACTAGAATGTTAAAAAAAAAAAAATTAAGAACACAAAAAAAGGCGGGCAGGTTGCCCAGATGCAATTTCTGACAAAAATATCAGCTGTTCCAGAAAAACACTTCAGGAACTGATTATGAAAAGAATAAGTTTTTTTTTTTTTTTTCCTTCTCATTTTGCTTCTTAGACAACTCTCACCTTACTTCCTTTTCCAGTACCAAGCTAGCATCGTTGTCAAGTTCATCGTCAGTTCACTGGCAGCAGTCAGTAAAGGTACTTGAAAGCTTTTCATTGAAAAAGAAATTTTAAAGTGATAGAAAGGTTTCCATGGTTCAACCTTTCATAAGAAGCTGATATTTCTGCCTTTTGAAGTTCCCTGTCCACATCCATATTACAGTCCCCACTGGGCTGAGCCTTTTTAAAGGGGCGCAGCTAAACCTCAAATTGGTTCCCAGTCCCAGTGGCTCAGCGGTAATGAATCTGTCTGCAATGCAGGAGAGACAGGAGATGCAGGTTCTATCCGTAGGTAAGGAAGGTCCCCTGGAGCAGGGCATGGCATTCTTTACCTATAAAACGGCCTTAATATTTCATCATAGCTTTTACCTAAGAACTTAGCAACTGAACTAAAATAGTCTTTGATATCTGACACACAGTGACTATTCAATAAATAGCAATTATTGTTATTATCAAACAATAATAGTTCAGGGTGAACAGTGAGCTAATTTTCTCAGATATTGTTCCTTTATTGCTTGTTCAGATAGTGTAGCATGTTCTCGGTATTTTTAGAACTAATAGAAACAATCTCATTGAAATGAACTAAAGAACATTATCCTCAATAAGAAAAAAAAAAAAAATCAACGCCAAACCAACTCAGGGAAGGGCAAATGATATTCAGTGTTTAAATGAGAACGTTTCTGAGGTGAGGAATGTAACAGAATATTTATAAGAATAAGTGAATTATAGTATTACATTAACAAAAATTATCTTTTCTAATGAGGAGCACTCAGGCTAAATTTCTACATTACTCAACAGAGAAAATTACTTTCCACAGAGAAAGACTGAAAGTAATATTAGATTTTCAAACATACCAACTATGTATGGTAGTAATATTTGTCTCCTTTTTTAAAAAAATACAAACTTTGAAGACAGAACTCCACAGTACATTACTTGGGCTGAAAATGTTTATGAGGTGATCTAGTAAACACTTCAATAAGAAAAACAAAATTCTAACTATTTTTTCTGAATGTGAGTTCTGTTAATTTACTAACAATTTATAATAATTTATATACTGTGATTAGCTTATCCTAATACAACTGGAATCAAGATTGCTGGGAGAAATATCAATAACCTCAGATATGCTGATGACACCACCCTTATGGCAGAAAGTGAGGAGGAGCTAAAAAGCCTCTTGATGAAAGTGAAGGAGGAGAGCGAAAAAGTTGGCTTAAAGCTCAACATTCAGAAAATGAAGATCATGGCATCCGTCCTATCACTTCATGGGAAATAGATGGGGAAACAGTGGAAACAGTGTCAGACTTTATTTCTTGGGGCTCCAAAATCACTGCAGATGGTGACTGCATCTATGAAATTAAAAGACGCTTACTCCTTGGAAGAAAAGTTATGACCAACCTAGATAGCATATTCAAAAGCAGAGACATTTCTTTGCTGACTAAGGTCCGTCTAGTCAAGGCTATGGTTTTTCCTGTGATCATGTATAGATGTGAGAGTTGGACTTTGAAGAAAGCTGAGCACCGAAGAATCGATGCTTTTGAAGTGTGGTGTTGGAGAAGACTCTTGAGAGTCCCTTGGACTGCAAGGAGATCCAACTAGTCCATTCTGAAGGAGATCAACCCTGGGATTTCTTTGGAAGGAATGATGCTAAAGCTGAAACTCCAGTACTTTGGCCACCTCAGGCGAAGAGTTGACTCACTGGAAAAGACTGATGCTGGGAGGGATTGGGGGCAGGAGGAGAAGGGGACGACAGAGGATGAGATGGCTGGATGGCATCACGGACTCGATGGACGTGAATCTGAGTGAACTCCGGGAGTTTTGATGGACTGGGAGGCCTTGTGTGCTGCGATTCATGGGGTCGCAAAGAGTCAGACACGACTGAGTGACTGAACTGAATTGAAGGGAACTGAATACAACTCAAAGTCCTTCCTCTTCTACAGGAAATAAGGGAACACTTTTAATTGAGTGGAGTTTAATTAGTTGATATCAAGGAAACTATGTTTATCACATCAAATCTGGCTTACTCATTTACAACATGAAAGGGTTGATCACTTCCTGGGCCTCTCTCATCTCTAACATTTTACTTATAACCACTCTATGACTTTCCTAGTACAGAGGTTATTATAACTTGGAGATGCTGATTTTATCCCTGGTTCATCAATTTCCAGGTAATAACACTGTAATAGGTGCAGTCCAAGACAATTAGTTCTGTGTCAGACAGATGTGCCAGAAACATAAAGAATGAATATTCAGTTCCATAATGGGCTAATGAACTTTGCTAAGAGCAAATCCACTTCACAGCCACAGTTCTCCCTTAGCACACAAATTTATGCTGCTGTCAGAAAAGAAACAGAGAAAGATATCTGCAATAAAAGAAGTAGCTAGTTCACTAAGACCAGCTGGGATCATTGCTACCTGCTCGAATCGGCTGGGTGGGAGAGGTGGAGGAAGCAACTCTAAGATATTGTAAATTCTTGCAGAGGCTAGCAACTCGGTAATATTTTTAAAATAATATAAAAACAACCTGGGGATAGCCTTTTCCCTAAGTAAGAACAGCTAAACATACAATGCAATTAAAACTATGCTTCTCCAATTTTTAATAAAAGACAGCCCATTTAGACATGAAAAAAATCAGTCTCATAATAGAAACCATTCTTTTAAATTAAATAAATTTTAGCTTAGAAAATCTAACTATATTGGTCTTTTGGGTATCATCATAGATCCTCCGTGAACCAACAGAGATAACAAGCACCTGAAGCCACTTTGTTTATAACATTTTATAAACATATATATTTATATATTTTTATAAACCAATATTAACAGGCATGAATGCATCACTATTTTCATACTAAAATGATGAACTCTTAATTTCACTGTAGAGGATCTAGGCAATAAAAAATAAATTTAGGAAACGAACAGAAGTGTCAGCCACTACTATGTATAAAATAGGTAACTAATGAGGACCTGCTATGTAGCACAGCAAACCCTACTCAGTGCTCTGTGTGACCTAATGGGGAAGGAAATCCAAACAGGAGGGAATGCATGCATATGTAGAGCTGATTCACTTTGCTGTACAGCAGAAACTAACGACAATATTATAAAGCAACTATACGCCAATCAATATTAAATTAAAAAAATATGACCTGATGCAGAAATCCATACTCATATAAAAGAATGTGAGTCTTAGAAGATGATTGGTGAGGCAGTGAGGCGGAGCTCATCTGGGGTTGATAGGGCAGCACTCCTGCTCCCCAGGAGGCACCCATTCAGCACAATGAGTATAAACTCTGAATCTCTCAGAGATTAACAACTTGGGCCTCATTGCTTCCTTCCCTTCCAGGGCTCCCATGGCTTTCATGCAGTAATCAAAATCTCCCACACTTCCTTCCTACTCAAGTCAACTTTGCAAGAAGCTTCATGCCTAGACCAGCATCTCCTGCTATCTCTTTCATGGTGCTCTGTGTAATGTTGATACGTAAAAAGTGAAAATTATATGCCTTGAAAATGCCCTGGGTCAAGTTTGGGAAATTCTGAAAGAAAATTCAGAAGATCTTATTAGGTTTCAAAATGTCAACATCCTTCAAAGCAAGGCTACAGAATGACTATTTCTCAAAAATTTTACTTGGAAAATAGTTTTTGAAATTCTAATTTGTTCTGTCTTGGCACTCATCTTCAAATTCAGATCTGAAACAAGTAATGCTGGGGAATAGATTATACATTCGGGATGGGAAGAAATCATTTGCTCTCAATACTTTTCCACTTAAACACAAATTAATGTCATCTTATGGCTGAAGGTGCTGCCTTAAGGTTATCGATAAAGCCCATTCTTGATTTATTGATAAATATTTAGCAACTGGCAGATGAGCCACCTTTGATTAATCAAAATTTAGATAAGATAGAAAATTAATTAGTCTCAGTCATTTAAATTCAGCCTTTTTGATTTACACACTATAATTACAAGTATATTTTTTTTGTCTGATTTTGGATATATTTATCATTGAGTTTGGCGTGCACAGTTTAATTGCTCTCCTTGAACATCAAATAAAAGCAACTCAAAGATGAATGGCTGGGGGCAATACTCCCTTTTCTGCAATTTCAGAATGATGGATTAAGTAACTAAACAGAGAAGAATACATTTTAGACTACTGCACACAGTTGTGTGGGCTGCTTCTAAACAACAGATTTACTATTTTTAAAATATTAAAGCCACTCTCCCACTAACGATCTCTTTTTTTGCGGATCAGCAGTAATATGCCCTGAGGTAACTGATTATTGCCACGCAGTGATGATAGCTGTTTGCAAATTCAGCAGGGGAGTCACATTTGAGAAGTCAAGGTCTATAGTGCAACTTAAACTATTATGGAACAAATCCAATGACCCTTGAAATCAGTTAAGCAGAATGAAAGTAGGGTGTCACTCTCCAAAATTCTTTTAGCTGGTGAACCCCAACTCAACAAGACATTAAACAGCTACCCTGTCCTTTTAATAACTACTTACTTTGTTCTTACAAATAGCTTCGTTTCTAGAGCTGGGAATGATAATTAGGATTTCAGAGTTTGGTATAGCCAGCCAGCATTAGCATCGTGGTTTTGTATGTTGGGGATTAATAACAGTAGCCATAATGATGACAGAAATGATAATAGTTCTAATTACTGATATTCATCTTAGGATGGTGAGCAGCTGTTAAAACATCTCTTTAGAAGTGAAAGTTCACCCACATATCTTCTTCACCAAATAGGGGAAGCTTTAATGCTAATTAGGAAGGAAGATTAACAAATCAAGTGTCAGTCAGAGCACACTGGGATTGTTCTTTATTAACTTCTTTTTTTCTCTCCACCTTAAGCTTTCTGGCCCTTAAGCTTTTTAGCAGCTGACACTGAAAGCAATGACAGAAGCCCCAGGAACCTCCTGGTTTCCACTTAAAACAACCCTTTCTAATTCAATATGGGAAGTATCTCATCTGCTTGCATTTGAAGAATGTGATCTGTTTCCTTAAAGGTGTCACTAACTGGTATGCCTAGAAAGTCACTGCCTACTAGTGATTATTTTAAGGCATATGATATAATGCCAAGAAAGTCTTTCAGTCAGAAGTTTAGTCCATCACTTCCAAAGATCAGTTACAAATACCTTCAGCAAATAACTTGACACCTTGACAAGCAAGTTCATAATTTCCTTCATAAAATCAAGTTAGAATTGGCATTTCCTAAATTATCTGGACCACATTAATCACCAGGATATTAGGGAGGGAATGGATTGTGACTCTGGTTTGCAGCCTCAAGTCAGTATCAGAACCTCCAGATCAGAGGATATAAAATCAGAGTCAGGTTTAAATGGGCGGAATGTCTCCAGGTCCCTGGAAAACGGGGAGCAGAGAGTGATCCTTCAAGATCATTGACTCCATTTCCATCAGATAAGGATGGGTACTCTGCTGATGTTGGTCACAATCCAGGAGAGTTCGATACCTGTCAACGTCTCTTAAATTAGGGCTTGTCCAAGTTTTTTCTGTAAAGGTCCAGCTAGCGAATATTCCAGGTTTTCAGTTCTTGTCTGTTTGTAACTAATCAGCTTTTACTGCAGGGTCAAAGCAGTCATAGACAGTAAGTAAAGAAATGAGTGTGGCTGGCTTCCAATAAATGTTACCTTTGAATTTCATATACATTTCATGTGGCATGAAGTGCTATTATTCTCCTGATTTTTTTCGACCATTTAAAAATTCAAAAAACATTCTTAGCTCACATACAAAAATAGGTGGAAGGCTATTTGCTGATCCCTGCCTTCAATGAAAATGCCAAAATGTTAATGTCTTCTCAAGTGACAGCATATGCCACATAATGAAAAGACACAGACAGAATAAAGTGTCACCGTCTCTTTTAGTCCTAGCAGGATCCTGCCTTCTCAAATGTCACTCGCAGCAGGGGATCCACAGGAGGAAGAGGCATTCCACTGTGTTCTGTTTCCATAACTAAACAAAGCGGGAATCTATGAAAAGTGAAGGCACACATGTCTGTGTGCCTGTGGGTAAGCACATGTGTGCGGTCTCTGATGCCAATCTGTAACTCGAACTGCAAAGCTGCAGTATTATGGAAAATCCAGGCTTCGAGGCTCCACCCTAGATACGTCTCAGTTGTTCTGAGGTATATTAAAATCTGTATTTTAAGCAACCTCCCCAAGTGAGTCACATGATCTAATCTTTTAAGGAAACTAATATCAGAATCAAGGTCTAGCACAAACTGAAAGTTCATGGGGCTTTAGGGTCCAATTTAGGGTCCAATCTTCTTTCAGCCTGCAAGGATGACCTTTTTTCTATCTTATCCATATAAAATTGATTTTCTAAAGTGATATCAACATACATACCTATCTTAATACTATAAACTAAGGAAGGATGTAGAGCATGAGATCCTGAAACAAGAAAAGCTTCTAGAGCTACTTAGAAGTGGTAAGAAAAAAATTAAAATGCAAAGCAAGAAATGTTCAAGGAAAATAGGGCACAAGCAATCAGTCTATGGTGAACTGATATGACCATAGTAGGCAAGTCAGAAAGATCACCCTTTCTTTGCAGGTACTTTTCAAACACTGACAGCTCCAAATCATTGAGAAATTCGGTAGCACACAGGGCAAGTGAACCCCTACAAACCCATGGTAAGGAGGTTCTGTTTGAGCGAAGAGGTTGGGCAGGCCACACGTCTATGATAGTTTTGCTCTAAACAGTGGCGACAGCTGTGAACCAAAGGGCAGCCTTTCTTGGATAAACTTCAGCATCTCCTGGAACGAATAGCTATACCGAACAGAAGCACGATCTTTGAATACAAAAGATGAAGCTGGCTGCATCAGTTCTGCTATGGGTCAACCACCTAAAAAGGCTATTATCTCCTTCATCTCCTTTTCTATTTCCAAACTTATATTCCCTTGAGTTTAATGTTTGCTATTTTCTTCATGTTCCTGACTGGTCCCTCTCATAGATTCTCTGGCTCAGCTTTCAGCTTAGATTTGTTCTTCATGCCAGCATCACCCTGTAATTCTGATTGCTCCAGACCTCCCTTCCCTAAACCTATAACATTGTAAAGAACTTATTTTTTAGTTTGCTCAGAGCAATGTAGTAACTTTTTTGATGCGTATTATACCATGTTATTTAATCATTATTAGAAAATAATGTTGATGAAATCAATAATACATTACAGTAATAACTAACAATATAGTTTCACTTTATGCCATGAGTTATGCTAAGTGCTTTACAGGGATTTTACATTTAATATTAAAACACAGTGGTTTCCAGTATGATATGTAAGGAGCTTGGAAGTCATCATCATTTTCACAACAAGAAAAAAACCTGAACAAATTGACGATTGGCAATTTTTCTTAGATCCATCAGAAAACTGAGGTCACAGGACAAACTGCAGCCCTGAAAACTGGTGATGGGGATAGAGATTCACAGCAAAAGCCCAGAGGGAGAAGCCCCCAACTGAAGTCAGTACAGGTAAGAACGCTTCAACCTGTCACTGATGCATCACTAGTGGCTCCCTGAAGACTAGCTTGAAAATTGAAAACTCCTTGGAGGCCCAGTCTTAGGGGGCCTCCCCACATTTTCAGGAGTACTACCCTCTACCACGTTCTAACCTTGAATGTAAGATAAAAATTCCCAGTGCTTCCCTCTGGGAAAGAGGAAAGCCTTATTGTGAAATATACTTAGAGTTCTCTCTTTTCTATTTAACAAGACCTACCCTTGGGAAAACTATTTTAGCAGAGGCAAAGGAGGTTTTACCAAAGGTTGACAAACCTCAGTGAAGAAAATACTCAATTCTAGCCCCGTCTAGCCTTTGATGGGAGGGGGAAGGAAATACCTAACTCAGGCTCACTAAAAGACTGAGACTTAGTAACAGGAGTACAGAATACATTCCTCCCCTCCACACCTTACCATCTGTGAGGGTTAATTTTATGTCAGCTCAATTGGATCACAGGGTGCCTAGATATTTGGCTAAACATCATTTGTGAACATATCTGTGAGAGTGTTTCTGGATGAAACTAGCATTTGAACTAGTGGATGGGCATCATCCAACCCACTGAGAGTTTGAAGAGAATTAAAAGACAGAGGAAAAAGGAATTTGGACTTCTTGCTTGATTGTTTAAGCCAGAGCGTCAGTCTCCTACCTTAGTATGCCTGCTTCTTAGGTTTTCAGACTCAGATCGGAACCTACACTATTGATTCCCCTGATTCTCAGGCCTTTACATATTCAGACTGAATTATACTAGCAAATTCTCTGGGTGTCTAGCTTGCAAATGACAGAATTTTAAGATGTCTATGCCTCCAATATTATATGGGCCAATTCCATATAATCTCTCTCTCTCCCCCCCAAATACACACATACACATACACACACACACACACACACACACACACACAATCTCCCACTTGTTCTGCTTTTCTGGAGAACCCTAATACTCTACTGCATCAATACAATAGCTCCTGTATAATAATGAGAGATTATAGCTGGAAGACGGCAAATCTCAGAATCTATTTAAGAAGGAGTTTCCACAAAGACCCAAAGACAAGAGGAGGATACAAAAACACTAGAGGAAATTGCAGCCTTTAACACCACCACTACAGCAAACAGTAAACAAAATCTAACTCTTAGCCAGAGAAATACAAAATTTCTCACGAAATGTCTATCTACTTGATTCTTGTTACCCAATATATCATGTCTTACTCTCGACAGAAAAGCTGAAAGGCATGCTAAAAGCTGGAAACACAACTTGAAAAACAAAGTAAGCCTCAGGACCAAACTCAGATATGGCAGGAATTCTGAAATTACCAGACAGGAAATTTAAAATAACAGTGAATGATATGCTAAGGGTTCTTGCAGAAAAAGTGGACAACATACGCGTGCAGATGGTAATGTGAGCAGAAAGGCAGCAATTCTGGGGAAGAGTCACAGGGGAAAATAGAAAATAAAAACCTTGTAGATGAAATGAAGAATGCTTCTGATGGGCCCATCAGTAGACTGGACATGACCAAGACAAAAATCAGTGTGTTTGAAAAGCATGTGAATAGCAACTTCCAAAACGGAAATATAAAGAGAAAGAAATGAACGAAAAATAGAACAGAATATCCAAAGTCTGAGGAACAATTACAAAAGGGGTTGATTATTTTGTTATATTACATATGTGTAATGAGACGATCCCCTAGAGAAGAAAACAGCAACCCACTCCAATATTCTTGCCTGGGAAATCCCATCGACAGAGGAGCCTCATGGGCTATCGTCCATGGGGTCACAAAAGGGTGAGACATGACTTAGCAACTAAACAATAACAACACACACGTGTCAGGCAACCATCTCTATTCTTTAGATGAGAAGCTAAGTAAAAAGACAGAACAGATATGTACACTGTGAAACTGTAGATTGGGGGATTGCCATAAACAAGTTCTGAACTTCAATTGCAGGAAATTGGGAAGGTGATTTCTAGAGGCCTTTATCCCCTAGCTATCAAGTAATAATTTACTCAGCTCTCTGCTTAGGACATTATATTGGAATGTTTATGAGAGTGTTCCCCTTCCTTTGGAAGGAGATATCTTTCCAAAAGTTTGGCTTTTGTTGTATCTCCCTGAATGAACAAGGGAAACCAGAGAGCTGGCTGAAGGACAATGCCTTATTCCTCTTCCATGATCTGGTAAGCCCTTGGTGCCACAGCTTCTCTCTGTAGTCGACCTTCGTTCTGGGTTCCTGGGCATCTTCTGTCTACCTTCTCTGTATCCTCAGGTTGTTGTTACTTAGTTGCTAAGTCCTGTCTGACTCTTTTGCGACCCCATGGACTGTAGCCTACCAGGCTCCTCTGTCCAAGAGACTTCCCAGGCAAAAACACTAGAATGGATAGCCATTTCCTTCTCCAGGGGATCTTCCTGACCCAGAGGCTGAATCCACGTCTCCTGCAGTGGCAGGCAGATTATTTACCACTGAACGACCAGAGAAGCCTGTGTCATCAGATAATACTTATAAATTCTTATTTTTCAGAACACATGCCTCTGATCCTTTACACGTTTGCAGTCTGGATGTATGTGAGAGCATCCAAACATAAAACAGAACACTTTTGTTTCATTCACTGCTTCACTCACGTAGCACATATTTACTGAAAACCAACTTAGACTATTCATTCAGAAAATGCTTATTGGCTATGCAGTAAATGTCGGGCAAATCCTTGCTCAGCTGGAAATGGGATATAAGCTGAGACACATCCTATCCTTAACGCATTTAGAGAACACTGTGGAAAAAAAGACAAGTTCCAGGCAATATAGGAACAAGCATATGATTTTGAAGCACAAACTATGAAAGAATTAAGGAAACAACAAGCAAAATGATAAAGCTGCCTTAGGGCAAGCTTCTAAAAAACAAAGACTTGATCTTAAAGAATATCTTTGGAAGAGAAAAGAGGAGTCAGGGATAGCTAGCTGCTCTCATGCTCACAATAATGAATGATTTTTGGAAACGTAAAGTAATTTGCACAAGTCATATGAAGCAAAGAGAAATGACAGAATGGTGTTGCACTGCAAGTCTATCTACAAAACAAACCATGCTGCTTTTATTAAAATAATAATTGTCCATTCTAAGTTAAAAAAACTAAATAAATGGTAACTCTTCCCAGAGAGCTAAGAGAAGCTCACTGATAATATCTCATAGCAACTAAGAGAAGACAGAGGCCATGAGACACATAGGATTTTTCCATATAGATGCAGTCTCACTACAGCCTTGGCTGGTCACAGTTCCTTCCTTATTGATATTGACTGACTTCTGATGAACATTCGGGCCTGAAATATTGTCTGCCCATGTTCAGAGCCTTATCTACTAGGGAGCAGCCTTGTAGCTATTGGCCTAAGAAACTGCTTGACTCCTTCTCTGCAGGGGAATGGTAGCTTACATTGTAATGGATTTCCCGGAAGACCTATAGCCAGAGGCCTTTGGGAGACCTGGAAATTAACACCCACATTGCTTCCTGCCTGAGCTGTTTGATAGCTCTCTCCAACCCAGACAAGCTTTGTATTTTGTGACAAAAACTGAAAGTCCAACTGATTTTCTTATCTTCAGCTTCTTACTGTAAGTGCAAGTGGGTGGCTTATATTCATCAACTGTTTATGTCTCAGATGCCAACTGTGCACAGGCCCCTAAACTAGTTTTTTAGTAGCTACAAAGATGCCTCGATTAAAAAAGAAAAAGTTTAAAATATCAGGTCATACTTTAATTGGAGCAATTCATAAAATTCAGACCAAGGTTTTGACTCTGCTCTCTGAAAGGAATTCAAGGTTTATCATGATCTGCTCCAATACTACCAATTAGCATTCTGTAAATAGGATCTCATGCTTATGTTAAAGATGAGCCACTTATTCATACTTCACACAAATTCACTATTTGTTTACAAACCCCCTAATGGGGAGAAAACCACAAGTACCAAGCACGCTTATATATTATTGCTGCTGCTGCTGCTGCTGCTAAGTTGCTTCAGTCGTGTCTGACTCTGTGCAAGCCCATAGACAGCAGCCCACCAGGCTCCCTGTCCCTGGGATTCTCCAGGCAAGAACACTGGAGTGGGTTGCCATATTTATTATTACTTGACAACAACTTCAAGTGCTCTCTAGACAGAGTGCCTGATGAACTACGACAGAGGTTCCTAACATTGTACAGGAGACAGGGATCAAGACCATCCCCGAGAAAAAGGCAAAACAGCTGTCTGAGGAGGTGTTACAAATCTGTCTCTTATACACATCTTGCCTTATTCCTCTTCCATGATCTGGTAAGCCCTTGGTGCCACAGCTTCTCTCTGTAGTCGACCTTTGTTCTGGGTTCCTGGGCATCTTCTGTCTACCTTCTCTGTATCCTCAGGTTGTTGTTACTTAGTTGCTAAGTCCTGTCTGACTCTTTTGCGACCCCATGGACTGTAGCCTACCAGGCTCCTCTGTCCAAGAGACTTCCCAGGCAAAAACACTAGAATGGATAGCCATTTCCTTCTCCAGGGGATCTTCCTGACCCAGAGGCTGAATCCACGTCT
>SJYX01008764.1:10192-27628 GCA_006410675.1 Oreotragus oreotragus | reverse complement strand
TTATTTTTTTACACGAACTCCCAAACATGAACCCCCCTCCCACCTCCCCCCCCATCTACTTGTTTTTAAATTGAACTATTTATCATTTTATTATCAATTTGTAAGTATTCTTTATATATTCTAGATATAAGTCTTATGATAATATTATGTGTCAACTTATCTGGGCCATAGTGCTCAGATATTTGGTCAAACATTATTCTGAATTTTCTGTGTATGTTATAAGATTAACGTTTCAACAAGTGAACTTTGAGACTAGATTACTCAAAACTCATTGATTTAAATGTTAAAGTGGATTATTGTCCATAATGAGTGTAGGCCTCATTCAATCAAATGAAGATCTTAAAGGAACAAAGACTGACATTCCTCAAGCAAGAAGGAATTCTACCAGCAGATGGCATTGAACTTGAACTGCAACATTAGCTTTTCCATGGCCTGCCAGTTTATTCTGCAGATTTTGAAATGGCCAGCATCCATAATTCAGAAGCCAGTTCCTTAAAATAAATCTCTCTTTCTACACATGCACATCTTACTGGTTCTGTTTTCTCTGGAGAACTCTGACTAATACAACTACCTTATCACATCTATAATTTGCAAATATATTCTCCCATTACATTTACTTGTACAATAGAATAAGATAGGCAGATATTCACATGAACTGGAAGTTTGTCTTTACTTTTTAATCTCTCCACCCTGCCACAAAAATACAAACATACACGCTTCTACTTCTTCCTCCTTCAGAAGAAGTCATTTGCCCTGTAGATGTGAAAACCCAAAAAGAATCAAAAGGAACCAGGTAGATCTAAACAGAATTGTCCAAATTCAGAGTCCTTCAGGCCAAAGCAACTGGAAAAGAATGGGTACTTAAAATTCCCTCCAACTTGGCCCTGAATAGCAAGAATCAAAAAGTTTAGACCCAACAACAGATTTTGAAGAGAATCAATAATGTTTCTGTCTACTTCCCTGGGTTGGGAAGATCCCCTAGAGAAGGAAATGGCACCCCACTCCAGCACTCTTGCCTGGAAAATCCCACGGACAAAGGAGCCTGGTAGGCTATATAGTCCATGGGGTTGCCAAGAGTCGGACACGACTGAGCGACTTTACTTTTTCCTTTTACTACTACACTAGTTTCTTTTGAAAGAAGATAAAATGTGTAGAATGATAAAAAGAGAAAGCTTCAGAGCATTCCAATAACTCATCAAGTGTAGTACTTATTCCTTGCATTACTCGCAACTGGAGAGAATGCAAAGGAATTTGAGAAGATGTCAGCATGACACGGTGACACCAAGCAACAGTTGCACAGCTAGAACGATGCATATTGAATCAGCCGTGGGCCACCTTGTGTTACATTAACCTCCTTTTCCAAAAGTGATCCCTGGACTGTGATCCCGTATTTGCTTTTTAGCGTATTATCGAGTAATGGTAAGATGAAAAAAAAAAAAAAAAGTTTTCTCTCCCTGCCTCTTTTCTGTTTCTATTTTTCTCATCCTGTCCTCTGATATTTCAAAAACTTGGAGGAGTATTATTTGTTCAAGATCCATTATTTGTTCAGAGGCATAACAGTATAAATATCCCCAAACTGAAAACATAAATAAATGCCCTGTATAAGGACACAAACCAGAACAATCCATTATTTAGACTCAAATGTATCTAAGATCTAATCACATAAAGCTGCAGACCCAAAGGTAGAGAGCTCTTAAAAAGCTGGTAAAGCAGAAGTTTTGTTTTGTTTTGTTTTTGATGAGGTAAGTTGCACTATTTTTTTAATAGAAATTTATTTATTTTAATTGGAGGTTAATTACTTTACAATATTGTATTGCTTTTTCCATACATCAATATGAATCCGCCATGGGTACACATGTGTTTCCCCATCCTGAACCCCCCTCCCTCCTTCCTCCCCATCTCATCCCTCTGGGTCATCCCAGTGTACCAGCCCATTTGATGAGGTAAGCTGCACTATTTTTTTAATAGAAATTTATTTATTTTAATTGGAGGTTAATTACTTTACAATATTGTATTGCTTTTTCCATACATCAATATGAATCCGCCATGGGTACACATGTGTTTCCCCATCCTGAACCCCCCTCCCTCCTTCCTCCCCATCTCATCCCTCTGGGTCATCCCAGTGTACCAGCCCCAAACATCCTGTATCATGCATCAAACCTGGACTGGGATTCGTTTCATATATGATATTATACATGTGTCAATGACATTCTCCCAAATCATCCCACCCTCTCCCTCTCTCACAGAGTCCAAAAGACTGTTCTATACATCTGTGTCTCTTTTGCTGTCTTGCATACAGGGTTATCATTACCATCTATCTAAATTCCATATATATGCATTAGTAAACTGTATTGGTGTTTTTCCTTCTGGCTTACTTCACTCTGTATAATAGAGTTTCATTCACCTCATTAGAACTGATCAAATGTATTCTTTTTAATGGCTGAGTAATACTCCATTGTGTATATGTACCACAGCTTTCTTATCCATTCATCTGCTGATGGACATCTAGGTGGCTTCCATGTCCTGGCTATTATAAACAGTGCTGCAGTGAACACTGGGGTACACGTGTCTCTTTCAATTCTGGTTTCCTCGGTGTGTATGCCCAGCAGTGGGATTGCTGAGTTGTATGGCAGTTTCTCATTCTAAGACAACCGAATCCAGTGTTTCATGAGAGAACTGGACGTGAAAAGATTTCAGTGTAACCAGAGAAGTGATTCTCACCTGTTTTATTTTCTATTTAAAAATCAGGAGACTTAAATATAACACCCATGTCCCACTTCTATTTACAAAGAAAGAATGAGCTATACCAGTGGTAAAAACCGAATTTGTTGGCTTAACTTGATTGTTCAATCTATTGTCTTCAATAAAAACATGGTTTTACTTGAGTTATATAAGCATTTTCACCCTTATTGGTGAAAGCGTAACTCTTTCCCAAATTAATTTTCAAGCTTCTTTGTAACATGATATCAGGTTAATCTCTGCTCCTCCTCTCTATAAGAAATTGTTTTTATTTGTTGTTTCCTTTAAAGATCTCACCACAGTTCTAATATGCGGATATATATTAGACACTGAGTTATTTACAGTGACTTTCCTCCATTGTGTTTGGGTAGGTAGTCACTGAAGGAAGCTATTTCTCAGGTGGAGATTAGCTACAGGTTGTTCCATCCATCTGAAAAATGTAATTCATCTACAGAGACTAATTATGTGTACATAAAGGAAGAAGGAAAGTGTTAGGTTGCTACAGTAAGAAAAAAAGATTAGATCCTATTTATAATTTCACAGCTCTTTTCATTTACCCATAAGAACTTCCTAGGCTTTCAGACTAGATTTCAGTATTTGACTACTTCATTCAATATGAATGAATTCAACATAGTTTTCACTGTAGTATACAGAATAGTATAGAAGTTAATGAAACTAGTTTACAAAGTCAGATCTTGCTACTCCCTATATGTGCCTAAAAATTCTCCTATAATTTATTTTAAAACTATAAAATAACTTCTTTAGCAAAACAAATCTGAAGCTCTAAAAATGATTTCCACTAATTATTAAGACTTAAGTCAGATACGAGATAAGAAGAACATACTATGGTAACAATGAAGGTGAATATTTAGAGAATCAATTAATTACTTCAACTTGTCTTGCAAAACACAACCTAAGAAAATGTTGGAATTGTTGATCTTGATCTGGATAGACCTTTGACCAAGAATCTCTTGATATCTATGCATAAACATAACTTCTCAAAGGACCTAGAGAAAAATTTCCTATGTTCCTGAAAAAGTCATGAGAGAGTCAATAAAGAAAATACTTGTACTATGTGATATAAAGGAAACAAAGAAAGGGGCACTGAATTACAACACTAAGGATATTTGTTCCTGGTTTATAATCTCATAAGGAAGAACAGATAAATGGGTACATCTACACTACAAATTACGGAAGAGGTAAGTGAGGAGGTGGGTGGGCATTGGCAGAAATTACTCATATAATGGTTTCTTTTTCAATTTTAGAGTAGGATGCCCCAAACATCATGTATTTGTCCTGCAGTCACAAATACCCTCCTAAATCACTTAACCAATAACATTATGCTCATTCCTCTTTCATTACGTTTGTTTCCTTTTTTGGGTTAACTCTCAGTCCTATTTAAAAATATTTAAATATATTTAATATTTAATTATATTTAATATCTAAATATTTAAAACTATTCCCCTCATGCTGGAAGTTTTGTTTCATAATGAATGGAATGAAACAGTCAATAAGAAAGTATATCCACATACAAACATCTACCCTCATCTGGGGCTATTTTGTCTAAATTGATTTGTCCCTCTATAATCCATTCTTCTCACAGAAAGCTATCATTTAAACACAACCCAAATCATGTCATTTTATGGCTTAGAACCCTCAAAATCTCCCCATTGCACTTAAAAACCTTATCATAACTCCTATCACAATCAGCAAAGTCCGCTGCCACCTGGCCTTGGCTATTTTCTTCAGCCTCATCTCATTTCACTGTAATTTTTTTTCCCCTATTCCTTAAGAATAGCAAACTCAGTCCTAGTTTAGGACATTATGCTCTCTCTTTTCTCTGTCCTGTACACATGGCATCCTATATCTGATTTTAGATTTCAGGGAAGACCAGAGAGGTCTTTCCTCCCTAAACCAATACAGAGTGGCCTTCTCACTCAAAACTATTTCAATACCATTTCCTCATGTCTCATCTGTAACTTTCACTGAAAGATGCTTTGCGTGGACAAGGTCCTGAATCCCAGAGTTTGGAACAATTACTGGCACATGGCAGATATTCCATAAATATTTGTTTTAACAAGGCTATAAGCTTCTTTGTTAAACACAATGATTATATAGGCTTTCTTTTCAAAACGATCTGGGATTCTTTCATTTTCTTGTAGATGTTGTAGGAAGAAAGACAGCTCAATTATTATGCAAGCACATTTTCCTTTAATGTTAATGACACTGGTATTGCTTTTGTTCTTCCAAATTTGCTTCACTCTATCTGATACCTAATTTAAACTAATTTCTCATTGTGCTTGTTTATTCAACTTGAATTGAACACTTTTGTGCATTGGGTAGTATATTCATACATCTAACTTCATATTTTGGCTGTTTACTTCATTTGTATGTCTTCAGAGCAAATGTGTGGGCACTTAATCATCTGTTTCTATTTTCATGCAGTTTTGCTGTAGACTGTACTGTGGCTTGTGTAACACAAATTAAGGCATCTTCTGATGAGAAAATCGGACATAAAACACTAAACTATTTCTTCGGTCAAAATTATTTATAGAGCTATGGCTATTGTTTTGCAAAACATAGCAAATGCTTCCACAGCTGTGGAAAAGAAAGAAAATGATTAAAGCATTTCATGGGGTTTTATTTTATTTTATTTTGGACAGGCTTGATTGGGGCCAGTGATTTTGCACTTTATTTCATTTTGTTTAGAAAAAAAGAAAAAGAAAAAGGTCATCAGAGAGTTCTTCAGTGTATTCAACAAGGCACAGAACTGGGGAAAGCAGCTTTTCATTTACAGAGGTTGCAAGTACAGTGGTTGGCACATTCAGAAAGAAAGGAAGCCAGTAATTTTTTCTCATGGATCTCTTATATTTTAACATAGGCATCAAATGTTACTTCTGTTTTACTTTGTGTTCCCATATAAGATGAGAGAGAACAGTAAATCCTAGGAGAGCTCACTCTGATAAAAGACTCTTAAGAATTTGTGGACATCAGTTCAGTTCAGTCCAGTCGCTCAGTTGTGTCCGACTCTTTGCGACCCCATGAATCGCAGCACGCCAGGCCTCCCTATCCATCAAAACTCCCGGAGTTCACTCAGACTCACGTCCATCGAGTCCGTGATGCCATCCAGCCATCTCATCCTCGGTCGTCCCCTTCTCCTCCTGCCCCCAATCCCTCCCAGCATCAGAGTCTTTTCCAATGAGTCAACTCTTCGCATGAGGTGGCCAAAGTACTGGAGTTTCAGCTTTAGCATCATTCCTTCCAAAGAAATCCCAGGGTTGATCTCCTTCAGAATGGACTGGTTGGATCTCCTTGCAGTCCAAGGGACTCTCAAGAGTCTTCTCCAACACCACAGTTCAAAAGCATCGATTCTTCGGCGCTCAGCTTTCTTCACAGTCCAACTTTCACATCCATACATGACCACAGGAAAAACCATAGCCTTGACTAGGCGGACCTTAGTCGGCAAAGTAATGTCTCTGCTTTTGAATATACTATCCAGGTTGGTCATAACTTTTCTTCCAAGGAGTAAGCGTCTTTTAATTTCATGGCTGCAGTCACCATCTGCAGTGATTTTGGAGCCCAAAAAAATAAAGTCTGACACTGTTTCCACTGTTTCCCCATCTATTTCCCATGAAGTGATGGGACCGGATGCCATGATCTTCGTTTTCTGAATGTTGAGCTTTAAGCCAACTTTTTCGCTCTCCTCCTTCACTTTCATCAAGAGGCTTTTTAGCTCCTCCTCACTTTCTGCCATAAGGGTGGTGTCATCAGCATATCTGAGGTTATTGATATTTCTCCCGGCAATCTTGATTCCAGCTTGTGTTTCTTCCAGTCCAGCGTTTCTCATGATGTACTCTGCATATAAGTTAAATAAGCAGGGAGACAATATACAGCCTTGACGTACTCCTTTTCCTATTTGGAACCAGTCTGTTGTTCCATGTCCAGTTCTAACTGTTGCTTCCTGACCTGCATACAGATTTCTCAAGAGGCAGGTTAGGTGGTCTGGTATTCCCATCTCTTTCAGAATTTTCCACAGTTTATTGTGATCCACACAGTCAAAGGCTTTGGCATAGTCAATAAAGCAGAAATAGATGTTTTTCTGGAACTCTCTTGCTTTTTCCATGATCCAGCGGATGTTGGCAATTTGATCTCTGGTTCCTCTGCCTGTTCTAAAACCAGCTTGAACATCAGGGAGTTCACGGTTCACATATTGCTGAAGCCTGGCTTGGAGAATTTTGAGCATTACTTTACTAGCGTGTGAGATGAGTGCAATTGTGCGGTAGTTTGAGCATTCTTTGGCATTGCCTTTCTTTGGAATTGGAATGAAAACTGACCTTTTCCAGTCCTGTGGCCACTGCTGAGTTTTCCAAATTTGCTGACATATTGAGTGCAGCACTTTCACAGCATCATCTTCCAGGATTTGAAACAGCTCAACAGGAATTCCATCACCTCCACTAGCTTTGTTCTTAGTGATGCTTTCTAAGGCCCACTTGACTTCACATTCCAAGATGTCTGGCTCTAGATTAGTGATCACATCCTCATGATTATCTGGGTCATGAAGATCTTTTCTGTACAGTTCTTCTGTGTATTCTTGCCACCTCTTCTTAATATCTTCTGCTTCTGTTAGGTCCATACCAAACCTTTGAAATTCTATGTATTATATAATTACTGGTATTGTGAGTGGTGGTGGTTTAATCGCTAAGTCCTGTCCGACTCTTGTGACCCCAGGGACTGTAGCCCGCCAGACTCCTCTGTCCATGAGATTTTCCAGGCAAGAATACTGGACTGAATTCCCATTTCCTTCTCCAGGGGATCTTCCCGACCAAGAAATCGAACCTGTGTCTCCTGGATTTCAGGCAGATTCTTTACTGACTGAGTTATGAGGTATTGTGAGTACTTAAGAGACAAAAACTTTTTCAGTATCTTTCCGGCTTATCTCTATGATAGCACAACTCCAAAAATTCTTCAGCCTCCTGAGACTAAAATCCATTGATCCCAGTCACTCACTGACCCTTGTTCCTTTCAGCATCCGTCTCCTTCTCGCCCAATCGAAATTCCAGGAGCAGTCTCTATAATCCTTCCTTCACATGCATCTTCAACCCCTTTTCCCTCTTTCAACCATTCAGTTTTCCTGCAAAATGCCAGTCCTGGTGAAATCCCATTCTCTATCTACTTGGGACTTGAATCTAGAGAAACAAATGGGGCTGAATAAGCACACAAGAGCAAATGGGCTGGTAAGCAAGACAGACTGAACAGCCCCCTCACTTTGACTAAACTTTCGATAGGTTTCTCTCTGACACTCTTAGGCTCCTGATTTCCCTTTTCTTAGGGTGTCTACTTTAGAAAATTTTTAACTGTAAATTCTCAATTTGCCTGTTTTGAGATACACATCTTCTAGGCTGATGATCTGTTTTACAGCTCAGGAATGTCTTTCTCAAGGACTAAATAAGGATAAAAATCCTTCTTACCCTGGAAGGTAGAGCTAGGATGAAAATCAGGAAATACATAACCCCAAACCCCTTTCTCGTCCATGAATATTCTGTCCATTTATTTTCACACCTCATATAACCAACTTGCCAAAGAAACTCAGAGCAACTGCCCACTTGGTTCCCAGCTCTTCCCTTGAGAGCTTAATAAATCTTCACTTTTCTTTCTTGACTTCCCTCTCATTTCTGAATTCTTTCTGCAGTGAGACAAGAACCTACTCTGTGGTAACACCCCCTACTGGAATACTTTTCCACCAGCTCGTTCCAGTGCTTTAAAAATTCTCCCATCATTTGGTACAACAGAGTGGAGTTTGATCTACCTGTCTTATCATCCTGGATGAACTCTTTTTGCCTGTTTAATTGAGATTTGGGATTGGTAATACCAAATTGGCAATCATATTATGCCTTCTTAGTCCATTTCCTCTTCTACTTTTCTCATACCTTCTCTTCTATCTTCAAACCTCTCAAACATCTGCCCCATAGTTGATGGTGTTGCTTTCTAGATCACTGAGAAATTAGATGTCAGAACAGATCTGCCACAGAGCCAGCCATTCCATCAGCCTCCCTACCTGCATAATTGCCCAGGTACTCTGGCTTCCTAGTTTCTATAGGCACCAGGGACCCTATACTCTTGTGTTCATCCAAGACACTACTTGCGTAAACCTCCTGCCTTTCTCCTGCTTCAATATTTCCTGTGCTTTATAGGTACAGAGAAAAAGAAGTAACAGTGATACTTTCACATTCGACATACAATTACATGGATAAAATACTCATATGCTAAAAAAATATGTACCCAACCTTCTAATTCATGTTATTTATTTGCTAATTTATATCTTCAGAGTAGCAATGACTACAATGTTGCTTATCACCAATTGAAATAAGAGATATATATGCCATCTCCCTTTCTTGGAAATCAAAGTAACAATATGTTTGCCACAGTGAAAAAATTTCCTTCTGCTATAGTTAAGTTGATTTTCACATTACTAATTGCGTATAAATGTCAGATATGCTAGAGCTGCTTTTATTTGAAGCCAAATATTTATCTCATCCCAGTGCTCAAAAAAAAGGTAAAAGGTCTCTGCAGTTTGTGACTTATTGCACAGCTGTGATGGGTTGAGTCCCATCTCAAAAAGTTCAAGGACTAAAAACAATTACCTCTTCAAGGACGTCAGCAAGCTTACTGAGGATCTCTTCAGGAAGGCTCTGGAATGTTGGAACGCTGAAAAACAATACAGAGATGATGCTGAAGGCATGTATTGCAGCTCACTTTCATAAATAAAACAGCGATGTATCTGAATGAACATGCAAAAAGATTTCTTAACTAAGAATCTTCAGATGAAGATCATAGCAATAACTTAAGCATAATCTAATGACTAACAGGGGAAATGTACAAGAAAGAATCGGAGGTTGGACAGAACTTTCATGATGTACAAGAAATAATTGGAGGTTGGACAGAACTGAGTTCAAATTTCACTTAGATTTCCTTGTGTGACCTTGAATGCCTCAGTTACAACGGGGAGAAAACCACTCTCTCCCTTACCAGCCTGCTGTCACGAGATTCCTTCCAGTTTCATCACCCTCTCCAGGAACTCTCCCTACATATACATACTGTCTGTCTCCCCTTTCAACAGGCCAACTGCTACCCATCTTTTAAGACACAGCTCGAATGCCGACACGTTCAGCACTGCAAGCATGCATTCAATAACACTGGAAGTTTCCCACTTTCACCAATCTCTCCTCAGCTAGATAAGGTCTGCCTATTATGATCTCTTTTATCCCTTCCTGCAATTGTAATTATATAATTAGTTAGATATTTGCTACTGGCCATCCTCACTGCCAAAATCAAACGCCACAAAAGTAAGACCTGTATCTACTTTGCTCAGTTCCTATATTTTTAGTGATTTGTTAATAACAACTCAAGAACATGTGTTGAATAAAGTTATGAAAATATGGATGTACAAATGCTTCCTAGGACAGTTATAGGGATCAGATCAGACAGGATGGAGAAAAAAAGTCCAGATTCATAGTGGACCCTGAAAAATGTCTTCTCGGCTTCTTATTAGGAAAACTCACAGACCAGGGAGGAAATATTGACTTATGTTGAATACACAAATCAATGAAACTTATTTTCTATGGATAATGACAGCAGCTTTAAAAGAAAAGAAAAAACTCATTAACATAAAATTCTTGAAATTCCACTCCACTAGAAAATCTAACTGGGATGTGAAACTAAATTCTCACGTAACCCTATTTCAATCTTGAGTAGAGAAAAGACTATAAATGAGTGAATATATATTTGTATGTAAGGTATTTTATTAAAGACTGATTTTTAGATAAACTCAATCTTTAGGTAAACTGCTATAGAACAAACATATTTAAATGAGTTAGATGAGTTGGATGAGACTTATCTTAGGTTTGTTGCTAGAGGACAATGGTTTTGGCTTGATTAGAATAACACAATGTAAGAAGCCAGAACATAGTGTTTGGATATAAGCATGAAAGTTTTACTGTTAGTTTGTCACTCTGATTCCCATTACTTAGTGTAAAGCCTATTGATAAAATCCGAAGGTTTTATGCAGAGGTAAAACGATTCATCCAGGACCATCTGTTCCACCAGATTTACTGCTATGGTCTGAGCCACGCGGGTTTTAATTTCCAGAAGGCAGTCTATTTCAGCAGCTGGATGAAACATATCAGAGAAAGAGAGGAAGACAGAGGAAGCTGTTTCCATGAGTTATGCAGGTTGAAAAAGCTAGTCCTTCCATGTTCTTTTAATGAGCTATATATTTCAGTTTCTTCTGAGATGTAAGAATAATTAGAATATTTCTATCCCAGTGGGAATTTATGAAAAACACAAACTACAACTGAGTTTTTCTCATTTTATTATAATTGGCTGCCTTCTTTAGAGAGCCCTAATACTTCTGTGCTAAGTCTATGTCAAGCCACTCTATATTTTCATTTTCATGAGCATTTTTAGTCATGAGAAAAAAAATAATATTTGCATGACTATGTAACCCACTAAAGAAAACAAAAACGTTAAGTTTTAGGAGAGCATTTTAATAAATCATTTTTTACAATTTTACTTAGTTTTTAAAAACTCAGTTTTATTTAGGTATAATTGACAACAATACAAAATATTTAAAGTGAAAATAGTGAAACAATTCCTCTTATCCAGTTAACCTAGGTAATTAACACATTTGTCACCTCGTATATTTATTCTTATGTAGTTTTCAAATGTGTAAGTTCTACTCTTTGTAAATTTCAGTTATACAATATAGTGCTATCAACTACGGTTAGAAGCTGAAACTCTGCAATCTATTCCCCCTACCTCTCAGTCCCTGACAACTATGCTCTATGTTCTCATGAGTTCTTCATTTAGAGTCCACATATAGGTGATGCCATGAAGTATTTTTCTCCCTCTGTCAAGCATAATGCCCTCAAGGTCCACCCATGTAACAGAAAACAAAGTAGCTGGACTTCCTTCTAATGTATTATTTTAGATTATACAATAATATTCCATTGTTTGTGTGTGTGTGTATATGTACATACACATATGGACTTCCCTGGTGGTTCAGTGGTAAAGAATCCCACTACAATGCAGGAAAAACGGAAGACGTGGGCTTGATCCCTAGATAGGGGGAGATCCTCTGGAGGAGGGCATGGCAACCCGCTCCAGCATTCTTGCCTGAAGAATTCCATAGACACAGGAGCCTGGTGGGCTACAGTCCACAGAGTCACAAAGAGCCAGACACAACTAAAGTGACTGAGCATGCACATACACACACACACACACACACACACACACACACACACACACACACACACACACACACATGATCTTTTACGATTTTAAATGCCTCAAAACATTCAGTGCCATTTATCATCAATAAAAATTAAGGATGATTTTTAAGAAGAAACACTAAAGAATTCTTGGTAACAATTTAAGCACTTTCAGATCTAACAAAATGGAAATCAATTAACAGGAAATAAACAGACTTATCAAAGAACCATTGTTATAGTCATCCCTTTTATAGCTAAAATAACTGGGATCTTGAGACTCTTCTAGAGGTCACAACCCAGTACAGGTAAGAGAGAAAAAGGAAGAACATTTTTATCTGAATGACCGTCATGCTGATGACTTGTTGAGCTACCCACCTCACAGCGGCCTCCCCTGGTATCTCAGATGATAAAGAATACATCTGCGATGCGGGAGACCTGGGTTCGATCCCTGAGTTGGGAAGCTCCCCTGGAGGAGAAGGACATGGCAACCCACTCCAGTATTCTTGCCTGGAGAATCCCCACGGACAGAGGAGCCTGGTGGACTATAGTCCATGGGGTTGCAAAGAGTCAGACACAACTGAATGACTAAGAACAGCAGAGCAGAGCACACTTCACAACAAAACTGTTTTAAAACACCTCATGTGATTTTAAAAACCATGCCATATTCTTTTAACGACTTAGAAGCTAAGCAATAATATGAATNCTGGAGAATCCCCACGGACAGAGGAGCCTGGTGGACTACAGTCCATGGGGTTGCAAAGAGTCAGACACAACTGAGTGACTAAGAACAGCAGAGCAGAGCACACTTCACAACAAAACTGTTTTAAAACACCTCATGTGATTTTAAAAACCATGCCATATTCTTTTAAAGACTTAGAAGGGAAGCAATAATATGAATAACCTTTCATTCAGTGACTTCATTTATTAACTAACTTTTTACTATGAAAAATGTCAAATAAATGGAAAGGCTGAAAGAAGAGCTCAAGAGTCACCTGTATCCCCACCACCTAGATTAGCAACTGTTAACACTGTGCCATCTTTATCTGTCTTCAATCCATCTAACTTTATATGTATATTGATCAATAGATTTATAGATATTTTTGATGATAATCTGAAAGCAAATTGCAGGGTTCATGAAATTCCATCCCAAATATTTGAGCATACAGATCTAAAAATAAGAACAATTTAAAAATACTATTATGTTACTTATGATATCATTTTGTGCCCAATCATTCAAAATTTAAAGAAAAGGAAGCAAATTTTTTAATGTAAATATGATGAAGTTTTTAAGCTTAAAATTGTTTGGTACACCTTTTCAAAGTGCAAATGAAGAAGTGAAGCACCTGACGGAATGAGTTACCATACTGCATTGCCTGGAGAAGTCACATAACAGGAGGCCGAAAAATAAAGCTGACTTTGCTGAATGACTGCTGAAGAAAGCAGTAAAAGAAATTATTGTACTGCCTCTTTTCAAAGACACCGTACTTTGCCAAATTAAAGATTTTGCTGCAAACACAAAGATGGGTGAAAATCGTGTCCACAGAATTGCGCTTTTCCCTTATAAATGGATTAATCAGTCATGGCGGGACTAGCTCTTTGGCCACTATTCACTCGACATCAGAACCAACCAATCATTAAAGACTGCACATGAATACTTGATAATAAACACAAGAGGTGTTGGAATAACTTTTCAAACGGAAGAACTATTGAAACTGAGTGGGGCCCTAGGGAGCTCCATGGCATGGAGGTCTTTTTTTTGTCCCTGTTCCCTGTAGACAAAACTCATGACCTTTCCTGAGTTCCAAAGGGCAGTTTCTAACAGTTGCTCTTCAAGAAAATTGGAGATATCAAGGGATTATTTCATGTAGAGATAGGCATGATAAAGGAGAAAAATAGCAAGTATCTAATAGAGGCAGAAGAGATTAAGAAGAGGGGTCAAGAATACACAGAACTAAACAAAAAATATCTTAATGACCTGGATAACCACGATGGTGTAGTCACTCACCTAGAGCCAGACATCCTGGAATGAGAAGTCAAGTGGACCTTTGGAAGCATTACTATGAACAAAGCTAGTGGAGGTGATGGGATTCCAGCTGAGCTATTTCAGATCCTAAAAGATGATGTTGTGAAAGTGCTGCACTCAGGAAGATAGCACATTTGAAAAACTCAGCAGTGGCCACAGGACTGGAAAAGGTTAGTTTTCATTCCAATCCCAAAGAAGGACAATGCCAAAGAGTGTTCTAACTACTGCACAACTGTGCTCATTTCATATGTTAGCAAGGTTATGCTGAAAATCCTTCAAGCTAGGTTTCAGCAGTACATCAACTGAGAACTTCCAGATGTACAAACTGGGTTTAGAAAGGGCAGAGGAACAAGAGATCAAATTGCCAACATTCGCTGGAGCACCAAAAAGCAAGGGAATCTGAGAAGAACAATTGGTTCTGCTTCATTGACTACCCCAAAGCCTTTGACTGTGTGGATCACAATAAACTGTAGAAAATTCTCAAAGAGATAATACCGTATGACCTTAGTTGCCTCCTGAGAAGCCTATATGCAGGTCAAGAAACAACAGTTAGAACCAGACATGGAACAATGGACTGGTTCAAAATTGGGAAAGCAGTAAGTCAAGGCTAGATATTGTCAGCCTGCTTATTTAACTTCTATGCAGAGTACATCATGCAAGATGCTAGACTGGAAGAATCACAAAGTAGAATCCAGATTGCTGGGAGAAATATCAACTTCAGATACACAGATGATAGCACCCTAATGGCAGAAAGCAAAGACGAACTAAACAGCCTCTTGATTAAAGTGAAAGAGGGGAGTGAAAAAGCTGGCCTAAAACTCAACATTCAAAAAACTAAGATCATGGCATCCAGCGCCATCACTTCATGGCAAATAGATGTGGGGGGCGGAATAGAAGCAGTGAGAGACTTTATTTTCTTGGGCTCTAAAATCACTGCAGATGGTGACTGTAGCCATGAAATTAAAAGACACTTGCTCCTTGGAAGAAAAGCTATGACCAACCTAGACAGCATATTAAAAAGCAGAGATATTACTTTGCTGACAAAGGTCCATCTGTGATTTTTCCAGTAATCATGTATGGATGTGAGATTTGGTCCATAGAGAAGGCTGATCACTGATGAGTTGATGCTTTCAAACTGTGGTGCTAAAGAAGATTCTTGAGAGTCCCTTGGTCAGCAAGGAGACACAACCAGTCAATCCTAAGGGAAATCAACCGTGGATATTCATTAGAAGGATTGAAGCTCTAATACTGAAGGTAAAGCTCTAATACTTTGGTTACCTGACTCGAAGAGCTGACTCACTGGAAAAGACCCTGATGCTGGGGAAGATTGAAGGCAAGAGAAGACGGGGGCAACAGAGGATGAGATGGTTGGATGGCATCACCGACTCAATGGACATGAGTCTGAGCAATCTCTGAGAGATAGTGAAGACAGAGAAGCCTGGCGTGCTGCAGTCCATTGCGTACAAAGTGTTGTACAGGACAACAGCAATACAAGAAGAGAAAGACTGAAGGCAAGAGAAGAAGGGGGCAACAGAGGATGAGACAGTTGGATGGCGTCACCGACTCCATGAACATGAGTCAGCAATCTCTGCGAGATAGCGAAGGACAGAGAAGCCTGGCGTGCTGCAGTCCACTGGGTACAAAGTGTTGTACAGGACAACAGCAATCATCAAGAAGAGAAGCAGCCAGGAAAACACCAGAGGCAAAATTAAAGGGACCAGAGAGGACCATCGAGATTAGGAGATTAAAGGGGTAAAGGCAGGCAAGGCCTGTGTGTGCTAAGTCGCTTGTGCGACCCCATGCACTGTAACCCACCAGGCTCCTCTGTCCATGGGATTCTCCAGGCAACAACACTGGGGTGGGTTGCCATGCTCTCCTCCAGGCTCCCCACACACCTAAATCTTGTCAGAGATCCCACCCTTGGACCATTGTTATAAACCCCCTCATCAAATCCTCTGGGCGTTGTGACTCATAGTTGTTCCAGGCAGGAACCCACTTTGTCCCCCTTTTTCCGGCAAAGTAATAAAGCTATCCCTTTCTACTTCACCTAAAACTCTGTCTCCAAGATTCAGTCTGGCACTGGTGTACAGAGAGCTGAGCTTTCAGCATTATTATGTTGCACTAGTGGTACAAAAGTAAAGCCCCCTCAACACAAATTAAGGCAGTGACACCAAGTATGTGTGTGCTAAGTCACTTCAGTCGTGTCCAACTCTTTGCAACGCTATGGACTGTAGCCCACCAGGCTCCTCTATCCATGGGATTCTCCAGGCAATAATACAGGAGTGGGTTCCCACGCCCTCCTCCAGGGGATCTCCCCAACCCAGAGATTGAACTAGAGTCACTTTATATCTTCTGCATTGGCAGGTGGGTTCTTTACCACTAGCACCACCTGGGAAGTCTGGAGCTTCCACCGAGACTTGAACTTGGACCGCTGGATTCAGAGTCTAGAGTGCTAATCACTACACCATGGAACCCTAGTAGTCACCATTATATTCTTATACTTACATTATATCCTTTACTCATTATATATGGAATATCAAGTATAGTAGTCAGTACAGTCTTATACACACAGAAAAAATTGATAAAGTAAAAATCTAATTTTACTTTAAACTGTTTCAGTGAAACACTAAGTTATTAATTGTATTGAATTTTAACCCTTGAGTACACATCATTCTAACATTCTATATGACAAAATGGCAAACGTACAGAAAGTGTCTCTGCTGCTTACTAAAGTACAATGGTTTTCTGAAGAAAAATCTCTTGTATAATTGCTGCAGTTGCAAGCTGAATTAGCCACTTTTTTATACAACATAAGTTTTTACTAGGCAAAAACTATAAACTGTGCTTATTCAGACTTGAGTATTTAGCAGATAATTTTTCAAAAAAAAAAAAAACAAAGTGAGACTGTCACTTCAAGGGAAAAAACAGATAGCATTTGCTGCCAATAATAAAATTCTAAGTTTCAAATGAAAGCTCAAACTTCAGAAAACTTTTATCTGCCATTGTGGGCTTAATGGTTTTCTAATAATTGAAAACTTTTTTGACGGGATCATTGGTGAATGTTGGTATTAACAAATGTGATTATTTTGGTATCATAAATTTTGTAATTTCTGAACCAGTATTTTCCAGATGACTAGTGTATGATGTTACAAGGTCATGCAGAGAAAGAGCTATTCCAAGTACAAGATGGGTAAACAGATTACAATTTAATAAAGTAAGAAAAGTTCATTGATATGGTTTCAGATTTCACATTACAACTAAGTTGTAAGAAAGTACCCTTTGCTGGGCTTTGGTGTAGTGTCAAATAAGAATGTCTACTATTATCTGAAAAGGCCATTAATATACTCTTCCCTTTTTATGCTCCATATCTTTGTGAGGCTGGTTTTTTTAAATACTTGAACAAAAAAA
>SJYX01008763.1:0-10779 GCA_006410675.1 Oreotragus oreotragus | reverse complement strand
TCAGGCACGACTGAGCAGCTAACACTTTTTCATACAGTGGGACAGAAACGCAACCTCCCTCATGGCACCTTGGGACCCTGGGTCTTTCATGGTCAAATCCACTCCATTCTTTTGTCCCACATCTTTGTCCATTTCTCTGTTGATGGACATTTAGGGCTGATTTCCATTTGTCTCATAGTTAGTGACCGACTCATCATGGACTGCAGCCCTCCAGGCTCCTCTGTCCATGGAATTCTCCAGGCAGGAATACTGGAGTGGGTAACCGTTTCCTTCTCCAGTGGATCTTCCCGACGCAGGAATCAAACCCGGGTCTCCTCCGCTGCAGTCATATTCTTTACTGTCTGGGCCACCAGCGTCTTTCCATGTGAAGTGTGGCTTCTTTATTCTTTACTGGCATATAGTTGCTTTACAATGTTGTGTTCATTTCTCCTATGTAGCAAAGTGGATCAGCTATACGTATACATATACTCCCCCTTCTTTGGATTTCCTTCCCCTTTAGGTCTCCACAGGGCACTGAGCAGAGTTCCCTGTGCTCTACAGTAGGTTCTCATCAATTATCCATTTTATCCATAGCAGTGTATATATGGGCTTCCCAGGTAGCTCAGCGGGTAAAGAATCCTCCTGCCAGTGCAGGAGACACAAGGGACGTGGTTTCAACCCCCGGGTCAGGAAGATCCCCTGGAGTAGGAAATGGCACCCCACTCTAGTATTCTTGCCTAGAAAATCCCATGGANGAGCAGAGTTCCCTGTGCTCTACAGTAGGTTCTCGTCAATTATCCATTTTATCCATAGCAGTGTATATATGGGCTTCCCAGGTAGCTCAGCGGGTAAAGAATCCTCCTGCCAGTGCAGGAGACACAAGGGACGTGGTTTCAACCCCCGGGTCAGGAAGATCCCCTGGAGTAGGAAATGGCACCCCACTCTAGTATTCTTGCCTAGAAAATCCCATGGACACAGAAGCCTGGCAGACTACAGTCTGTGAGGTTGCAAAGAGTCGGATGTGACTAAGCACAGCACGGTGTGTATATATCACCCCAGTCCCCCAATCCATCACACCCTGTTTTCCCCCTTGGTACTCATACATTTGTTGTCTAAACCACCCCATCCTTATCCTTTATGCTGGCGAGTTGGGTGTTCTTTTGGGCTGAGAGTTGTTTGATTGTTTGCGGGGGGGGAGCTTATTTTTGCATCTTCTATACTTCTTCTGAATGAACCATGCACAAAAAATTAGAGGAAAATAAGCCATCAACCAGAAGGCACTTAAGGATTTTACTGGGACTCGGCCATTAATTTGAGGAGTATTTATCGAGTGCTTGCTAAGCACCAGGCGCCACGCTAGGTACCAACAGTGCTGAGATGAATCAGTATTTTCCCTCTTCTTTAAAGACTCTCTTGGGCCAATTTTTATAAACAGAAAATACTATGTAAGTGCAGTGAATGAGTGAGATAGAAAAAAAAATCAGTCGGATGCCAGCCAGAATGATGGGTCTAGTCACAGCCATGCCGTCCACACTGTGTGTGAGCCAGGCAAATCAAAGCATCTTCCACAGCCTCAGTTTCCCCCATCCACTGGGTGTGGAGACTGTGGGAATCGAGGAGTGTTTTGTCAGCTCAAACAAGCTCTACTAGAGTGAGAGAGGTTGTCCCACCTGCCTGTCTAATGCCAGCAGAGCTACACTGCCTCTGAGACTCTGGGTAGAATTCTTTTTTGCCTCTTCCGAACCTCTTGTGGTGACCATCAAGCCTTGGCCTTCTTTGACTCACAGCTGCGTCCTCCAGTCTCTGCCTCCACTGTTACATGGCTGTGTGTCCCTGTCTTCACCTGGTGTTTTCCTCTTCTTTTCTGAATATTATTTTTATTTTATTTCTTGATTTTTGTCTGCACTGAGCCCTCACTGCTGTGCACAGGCTTTCTGTAGTTGGGATGTGCGGGCTGCTCACGGCAGTGGCCTCTCTTGTGAAGCGTGGATTCCGGGTGTGCGGGCTTCAGGAGTTGCAGAGCACAGGTTTAGTTCCCTTTTGGCAGGGGGAATCTTCCCAGACCAGGGATCAGACCTGTGTCCCCTGCATTGGCAGATGGATTCTTAACCACTGGACCACCAAGGAAATCCCTGTTTTCCTCTTCTTAAGAGGACACCAGTCCTATTGGACTAGGGCCCACGACCATGACTTCATCTTAACCTGATGGCAGCTATAGAGACCCTGTTTCCAAGTAGGGTCCCATTGACAGGTCCTGGGGGTTAGGATTTCAACATACCTTTTGACAGGATACAATGCAGCCCACGACAGGGATCTTGGACAGGAGACTTGACCTCCGTTTGCCTCAGTTTCCTCACCCAGGAAGATGGGAAGGATCACATACCACATTTTGTGAGAGGATCAAACGGGCTCTGGTAGGCTGAGGCCCTGGCATCGTGAGTGTCTTTTATGCCAGGCAGCATCATGGGGCCAGGTGCTTTAAGTGCATCAGGGAGCTGGGGTGTAGGCAGATCCCGGGATGGAGGGGCTGCCTTGGTACCGAGGGACCTCAGCCACTTCTCCCCAGTTCAGGCCTGTGGCTAAGGCCCTGGCATCATGAGTGTCTTTTATGCCAGGCAGCATCATGGGGCCAGGTGCTTTAAGTGCATCAGGGAGCTGGGGTGTAGGCAGATCCCGGGATGGAGGGGCTGCCTTGGTACCGAGGGACCTCAGCCACTTCTCCCCAGTTCAGGCCTGCCCTCCTCCCCCCACCCCCAACCACTCTGTCTCCGTGCCAAACCTGCCTCCTGAGACAGCCCAGACTTTTTTCATCTGTTGGCTAGTGCAGGCTTTCTCTCCCGGGCTATATTTAGCCCCAAGAAATGGGAACAAAATGCCTCAGCTGCAACAGTGCTGGAGGGGGAAACACAAAGCCAGTTCTGCCTTCTGTCCAGTCCTTTCTGCTGACCCTTTTCTTTCTTCCAGAACCTTCCAGAAGCAAAGCATTAGAACTCTTAGAACACAAGTATGAGCTGGGACTGGCACCTTCATTGTCCCCAGAACCTGTGTCCATGATGATAAAATTTGGCTTTTTTGATTTGTTTTCTTTCTTAATTATTGTGATGAAATAAGTATAACCTAAAATTTACCATCTAATCCATTTAGGTGCCCACTTCATTGGCATTAAGTGCATTCATGTTGATATAAATTGTTACCACTGTCCATCTCCAGAACTTTCTCACCTTGCAGAACTGAAACGCTGTCCTCCTTAAACACTAACCCTCTGTCCCCCTCCCCCAGACCCTGCCCACGGTTCTGCTCTCTGTCTCTGAATTTGACAAATGTGGGAACTTCATATGAGTACAATCATATAGTTTTTATCCTTTCATGTCTGGCTTACTTCACTTAGTACAGCGTCCTGAGGATTCATCCACACGGTAGCAAGTGTCAGAATCTCCTTGCTTTTTTAAGGTAAAATTGACTTTCTTTGAAAAAACAAACAAACAAACAAATCTTTGGGGGAGGTTCAAGTGAAATCAATATACAGAACACTTCACAAATCATAAGCAAGGGGCTTGATAAATTTTCACAAACTGGACACATGGGTATAACCAGCACCCAGAATCAGGAAACAGCCTTCTCAGCCTCAAGAGCTTCACCTCCTGCTCTCTCCTCAGTCACTACTCTCTCCAAAGGGTACTCCATCTAGACCTCAGATAGCATCAGCTTGTCTGCCTGTTTTTGTATTTTACATGAGTAGAATCTTATATACTGGGCTGGCCAAAAAGTCTTATTGGGTTTTCTGTAACATCAGGTGGAGAAACCCGGATGAGCTTTTCGGCCGACCTAATACATGCTCTTTTCTGTCTGGCTTTTGCTGGATGCCAGGTCTGTAAGATTTCATGTGATAAATGGCGGTCTTTCATTGCACAATATTCTATTTACTTATTTTCTCTCTTGTTGACAAGGATTCAGATTGTTTCCAGTGTGGGGCTGTTCTGAAGATCACTGCTGTGAGCATTCTTACGTGTGTCTTTGGCATAGACAGGTTCACATTTCTGCTGGATAATATCCCAGGGGTGTTATGATCAGGTCATAGTGAAGGTGTGTGATTAATTCTAGTAGAAACTCCCATCCCATTTCAAAGTAGTACTATGTGTGATGGATTGTGCCTCTTCCCAAATTCACATGTTGAAGCTCTAACCCTTAGTACCTCAGAATACGACTTTATTCGGGAATGGAGTCATTGCAGGAACAATTGGTTAAGATGAGGCCATTAGGATGGGCCCTAATCCAATATGACTACTGTCGTCCCTGTAGAAAGGGGAAATTTGGATACAGAGGCAGACACGCACACAGAGAGAAAGTCATGTATTGATGAAGACAGAAATCAGGGTGATGCATCTACAAGCCAAGGGACCACCAAAGGTTGTCAGCAAACCCCCAGATACCAGGGGAAAGGCATGGAACATATTCTCCCTCAGAGCCTCTAAAAGGAACCAACCATGCTGATGCCCTGATCTTGGGTTTCTGGCCTCCAGAACTATATGCCAGTAAATTTACATTGTTTGAAGCCACTCATTCGGTGCTTCTTTGTTACAGCAGCCACAGGAAACTCATACCCCATGTTATGTGGGTATGACAGCATGTGAGAGTTCTAGTTCCTTCACAGACTCACCAGCACCTGGCATTGTCAGTCATTCTTATTTTAGCCTTTCTGCAGGGCTGCAGTAGCACCAAATGTGCTTTTAAAGGTGAGCTTTTAAAGCCACATTTGGAAGCCCCACATTCTGCAGATGTCACAGAGCTGATGAAGCACCAGAAAGCTTCCCCCCACCCCAGGACAGAGGTTAAGTCCATAGGCTCTGGGGTCCAGCCACCTGGTTCAAATCCCATGTCCACCACTGTCTAGCTCTGTAAGCTCAGGCTTCAGTTTTGACTTCATGGGCCTCGTTTTCCACAATTCATGACAATAACATAGGGACATCATGAGGATTAAATGAGTGAATAAACCAGCATCAATAATGCTTAGAAGGGTGTCTGGCACAAACAAAAAGAGTACTCTCTAAGTGCTGGATTTTATGTCTCTTTCTTTCTCTAGTCTTGATTTTCTTCCCCTCCTAACTTCCTCCTTGGCATAGTGTCCTGTTCTCCCAGAGAAGAATGTTCTATTTGTGGACAATCCTCTCCCTTGAAAATTTACCTAGATAGGCTTTTCTGGCAATTTTTCTGTGGTTGACATTGATGCTGCAGACAATAGAAGTGGGAGACACTTGAGGAAAAGGTTCATGGTCCTGCTGTCTAGCTTGGTGATTTACCCTAACTATCAGACCCTGCCACCTTGCACTTCCTCTCAAGGAGGACAGTGTGACTGTTTGGGAGAGAGGGAGGGAACTAAGGGTTTATTTCTACACTTCAGTGGGGTTTTCCCCTTCTGCTCCTGGAGTTCGGTGTGGGGAGTCCTCCTGAGTTTCATGCTGGTTTCTGCTCCCCTGAAAACCTGTGAGTCGGAGGGAGCTTTGCCCTTCCAGTGGTACCTCTGTAGTTTCCCCCACTGGTTAATCTTGTGCTCTCTTCCCCTCTTGGGCTACCAGGCCTCTAGGACTCCACCGGCCAAGGGCATTTGAGAACAAAGCCCCTGGAGAACCAGAGCTACCCCTCCACCTTTCAGGTCATACCTAAGTCCCACTCGGTACTCACCTGCTTTCCTTCCTCACCCCTCGTAGAGCAACGATGCCTCAGGGAACACTTGGAACTGGTTGTACTTCATCCCCCTCATCATCATCGGCTCCTTTTTTATGCTGAACCTCGTATTGGGTGTGCTGTCTGGGTAAGTCTCTGCTACTCCTCCCATCCCATTCCCCCACGCCATCTTTTCCCCAGGAAGAGGCCATCAAAACTTTGTTTTCATTCTCCAGGCACACAATAGGTCTCTTCTCTTGCTTTGGGTTATTGGTCCATTATCAGCAATCCATGTACAGATGCTCAAGTTGTGCACTTCTGGAGACACCCAGTGAAGAGATTCATGGGAACTGAAATCCAACCCAGGCTTCACTCACTAAGCTTCACCCCTGGCACTGAACTACTTCCAAAATGTAGCTCAGTGCTTTTTTGAAGGTTTTCTCAAATCAAATTTTTCAGACCCACAACACAAAACACAAGAAAATTCTATAGAGTTTTAATTTCTATAATTTACATTAAAAAAAAAAACAGCTTGGGTTTTCCCCTTCCCTTGTTTTCCAAATATAAAATTGTAGCTTATAATCAAACATGCATTTTCATAACACACATTGTACCCTACCCCCAAGACTGTTTTTCTGGCTTCATCATAAATGAGTTTAATTTTTCTCACTACAAGCCTGAGGGTTGGTTTGCTGGCTCCATGGTGTCGTGATAGACCCCACACTTCTAGCTTTCCATGCTGACATCCTTATTAGAGACTTTAAATCTCATGGATTCTTTATGGCCTCAAAATGGCTACTTCACACTCACAAGATAGGCATCTCACACTCCAAACAAGAAGAGGAAAAAGGGAAACCCAAAGGGTGCTATATCATGAAAGTGAGATTGCTGCAGAAATCTTCAGCTTATGTGTCACTGGCCTAACTTAAAAAAGGGATGAAACTATTCTTTAGCCAAGAGTACAGAGAATGAGAATGGGGTTTACAGCCAGCAGTGGTTGGCATGACATGGTTTATAGTTTTGTGGGGGTTTTTTCTCTAACTGGGTGTAGTTGGTGGGAAACGTGGGAAGCTGGCAGAAATGCCCACTCCTATAGTATTCTGATCTTCTCCCAGAAGACCTGATTCCTCTTGTTTAAATGCACTGCCCTCCAGGGATTCGGAATCCCCCCCCACACACACACACACACTCCCTAAAATTTCTGAAACAGCCAGACCTGACTCTCCTGCGCTTCTTCAGGGAGTTTGCCAAAGAAAGGGAGCGGGTGGAGAACCGGCGGGCTTTTCTGAAGCTGAGGCGGCAGCAGCAGATTGAACGAGAGCTCAATGGGTACATGGAGTGGATCTCAAAAGCAGGTGAGGCCCTTTCATCCCGGGGCCCAAGAACCGAAATCCCATGTCACGGAGCACACCGAGAGTCGTGCATGCAGTTTGGAGATGGATGAGGGGAGGAGACAGAGGATCTGAACTGGTAATCCTGATGTTTGGCAACAGGAATCCAGAGGTGAAGCCAGGACATGACATAACATTATACTCGAGAGCTCTAAAGCCAGACATTGGTTTAGATCCCTACTCTGCCACCTCCTAGCAATGCTCCTCACTGCCCTGTGCCTCAGTCTCCTAGCTTGTTAAACAGAGATCATGATAGTACCTACCTCATAAAGCTGTAATCTAAGCTAAGTGCTTGAACTTCCCTGCTGTCCAGTGGTTAAGACTCCACACTCCCACTGCAGGGAGCATGGGTTCAATCCCTGGTCAAAGAAGATCTTGCATGCCAAGTGGCTCAGCCAAAAAGAATGAGAGAGAGCAGTACCTATTGTACAGGTTTATTTGCTTGGTAATTCAGACAGTTATGGGGCACCTGCTGTATGCCAGACAGTGTTCTAGACACTGAAATTTTATCTCTGCCTGCAGGGCTCTGATCGTCTAATGAGAGAGACAGAAAATGACCAAATACACATAATATTGGGTGTTGCTAAATGCTGAGAGGGAAAATAAAACAGGGTAGGAGGCAGGAAAGAGAGACAGCAGGGTGATCAGAGAGGGTCTCTCTGAGGAGGTGACCTCTGAGCAGAGACCCGGAGGAAGTGAAAAAGGAAGCCACGTGGATGTCTAGGGGAGGGGCCTTCCCGCCAGAGGGAACAGCAAGTGCAAAGGCCCTGGGGTAGGAGCAGAGTGGAGTCACAGCAGGGAAGCCAGTGGGGCTGGGGCAGAGTGAAGGGGAGAGCAAAGGAAAAGGAGGATAGGGAGGTGACAGGGGTCAGATCAGGCAAGATCTTATAAGTTGTGGTTAGGAGGTTGGTTTTTATTTTGAAGCAGGTAGGGATGATGTTGGCATTACAACTGTTGCTTAAGTGGGGCTGGGAGTCAAAAGCAAGTTAGCAAGCACATCTCTGGCTGATAAGAGTTGTCACTCAGCAAGGGGAGACTGGAGTGCCTGGGAGGACTCTTCTCCTTTCCCATCCAAGGGTACCCATCCCCCGGAGAGTCCTCCAGATGGTGGAGCGTAAATTAACTATGTGCTCTTGCTCTTCAGAAGAGGTGATCCTCGCCGAAGATGAAACTGATGGGGAGCAGAGACATCCCTTTGATGGTAACTGCTCTGAACCTGGCTTGGGGGTTGGGATGGGTCCCAGGGGACACAGGAGGAGTCAGAGCTGGGGAACGGGTTGCTTCTTTCTGAGGGACCTCCAGGGGATGGATGTTCAGGGCCCAGGTGTTGCCAAGAATTAACACAAGACTGAGTCGGGCTCAGGAAGATATGGAGAATGGTGAGACTCTGTTTCCTCAAGGGATTTCAGGACTTTGACACAGGGTTCCTGTTTCCTGCCTGCCCTGTCTGCTTTCACCACGAGCCCAGCTTCTGCTTTGTGCCTCCATTTTCCTCATCTGTCAAATGGGCATGATAATTACCATACCTACCTGAGTTGATTGTTTATGACTATTACATTAAGTATGGCAGATAGAATGCATAGGACGGTGTCTGGCTTAGGGTCAGCCCCATCTATGTTCCCTAAGTAAAATAAATAATAGTCATTTCAGGGACTTCCCTGGCAGTCCAGTGGTTGAGACTCCCTGCCTCCAATGCAAGGGCCACAGGTTCAATACTGAATCGGGGAACTATGATCCCACATGCCACAAGATGCAGCCAAATTTTTTTTTTTAAGTAATTTCAGCAATGGAACTACCCTGGTGGTCGGTCCAGTGTTTAGAACTCAACGCTTTCACTGCGGTGGCCCAGGTTCAATCCCTGGTTGAGGAACTAAGATCCCACAAGCCATGTACCATGGCCAAAAATAAAATAATTTCACCAAGAATCCAGCTTACTATTAAGGACAGTTGTCTTACATTAGAAATTTGACTAGACAGAGCAATGACTGTGGATTGAAGAAACCAGGAGTGAGAAGGAAGGAAAGGAGATGGGGCTCCATCCTAAGAGTAACATGGATTTTACTCTTTGAGAGGAAAGACATTACCCATAAATGAAAGTCACTCAGTCGTGTCCAACTCTTTGCAACCCCATGGATAAAATTCCTTTATTCATGGACTTCTCCAGGCCAGAATACTGGAGTGGATAGCTGTTTACTTCTCCAGGGTATCTTCCCAACCCAGGGGTCAAACCCAGGTCTCCTGCGTTGCAGGCAGATTCTTTGCCATCTGAGCCACCAGGGAAGCCAAGAATAATGGAATGGGTAGCCTATCTCTTCTCCAGGGGATCTTCCTGACCCAGGAATCAAACCAGGGTCTCCTGCATTGCANTTCTCCAGGGTATCTTCCCAACCCAGGGGTCAAACCCAGGTCTCCTGCGTTGCAGGCAGATTCTTTGCCATCTGAGCCACCAGGGAAGCCAAGAATAATGGAATGGGTAGCCTATCTCTTCTCCAGGGGATCTTCCTGACCCAGGAATCAAACCAGGGTCTCCTGCATTGCAGGTGGATTCTTTATCAGCTGAGCTACCAGGGAATGGGGGTGTCTAAATCACTTTATTGGCAGTGTGTGCCCGAACTCACTGTCCCCTGGAGAGCTCTTGGGGTACAGAACCTAAATATTAAGGAAGGGCTTCCACAGTCCCAGCCAGCCTGGCAAGTGTGCTAAAGGTTAAGGGGGTGGGCCGTTTTCATAGGAGTCTACATGTCCAATCCCAGGACTCCTAGAGGGAAAATGTTGACCAAGAGCCCAGACAGATTAAGCAGGAACTTGGTTCTCATCTTTACCTCATGGGCAAAGTCGTGTAACCTCCCTAAGCTTCTGTCCCCACATCTGTGAAATGGGCATACTGTTACTTCCCATGAAACCAGACTGCCACGTGGGTGAAATCCAACAACTTGGAGAAAGTCCCTAATAGAGCGCCTGGCACCCAGGGACACACGCGATCAATGTCGTTGGTATAGCAAAAAGGGTAACGTCTTTTTCTCTTGCCGTGTTTCCATTGTTGGAGCTCTGCGGAGAGCCACTATAAAGAAGAGCAAGACAGACCTGCTTAACCCCGAGGAGGCTGAGGATCAGTTGGCCGACATCGCCTCCGTGGGTAAGTCCCCCAGCTGCTGCCTGGCCGGCATTTATTACTGCTACTGAGATGGAGGTGAGGGCTTGGAGCTGCCTGGATTGGGTCTCAATTCTGCCCATTCTCAACTGTATTTCCTGGGGCAGATGACATGATTATGGGAATAACAACAGTGCCTGTCTTCTCGTATTGTTTCAGGGAGAAGTAAAATTAAATAACGCACGTGGAGTAAAACTAAATAACCACTGGATCTATGTCAAGTAAAACTAAATAACCACACTTCCTTGGTGATCCAGTAGTTAAGACTCTGTGCTTCCACTGCAGGGGGCACAGGTTCGATCCCTGGTCAGGAACTAAGGTCCCACACGCCTTTTGGTCAGCCAAAAAAACCCACATATAGCATTTAGAATACCATGTGACAGAAAAGAAGGTCCCCATGATGTTGGCTGATATTATTCATGAGTAATGTTATTATTCATTAGTGCTCACTTGGGGGGCTACTGTTACTGAATGCCTAGTTGTGAACAGGACCGAGATCAAATCCCTACTCTTGTGGAGCTTGCAGTCCAGTGCAGAAAATAGATATTAAGCAGGTAATTACAGACATAAGCTTGTGATGATAACCGCACTGCAGAG
>SJYX01008762.1:149282-229583 GCA_006410675.1 Oreotragus oreotragus | reverse complement strand
TATATATATATATATATATATATATATATATGGAACATAAATTCTCAGTAGAAATCTATTTTAATGATTCTGACATCTTGGCCCAGCCCAGAAGCAAAATATTCAAGTGCTGTTTTGAAATTTGACAGGACAGAGCAGTAAGAAAGACTCTCCCTCTCTCCTTTGGATTTTCAAGACTATTTTGGTTCTGATGACAGAGACGGTGCAGAGTCTCAAAGGAAAAGATTCACAAGGAGGCTTGATTTCTATATAGACTGTGTTCAATTATAGGTCTATAGAAAAAAGTAAAACCCTTTCATTTTGGTGGGATTTTCTTTGAATTTGAAAAAATGATTTATAAATATATATAAGTATATCTTATCTGTGTTTTTCATCTGTGTACTTACCTATCCATTTATCCATTCATCCTTCATCCATTCATCCGTGTGCCCCTCCATCCATCTACCCATTGAATCCATCCATCCAGCCAGCTAACTAGAGATCCTTCCTTAGCACCCATGTGATTATGATTGGTTGGACCACTTCTTAGGCCCATGACAATTTAGCAGACAGTGTAACAACCACAAAGAATAGCCATCACCTTATTGTTAAAGACATCCCTGTCAAACAAAATACATTTTTTGATAGGAAGGACTGATGCTGAAGCTGAAGCTCCAATACTTTGGAATAACTGAGGTGGAAGAACTGACTCACTGGAAAAGATCCTGATTCTGGGAAAGACTGAGGACAGGAGAAGGGGATGACAGAGGATGCAATGCTTGGATGGCATCACCGACTCCATAGACATGCGTCTGAGCAAGCTCCAGGAGTTGGTGATGGACAGGGAAGCCTGGCGTGCTGCAGTCCATGGGGTTGCAGAGTTGGACATGACTGAGTGACTGAACTGAACTGATGTATCCTTTTAGTATAACTTCTTAGTCAATTCAGTGGGTTTTAATAAAATTTTTCTTATTAGAAACTTAGAGAGTGAAGTGAAACAGCACCTGTGTGTGAACCCTAACTTTGCAAACCGATTACCCTTTCTGAATGTTGACCACCTTTAAAATGAGCATGCCAACAGCAGTTGCCTCATCGGGCTGTTGGGGCAAGCAGAGAGGAACGATGCCTGCACCTGGTGAGCACTCCATCTGTGTTAGTAGATGTTGTTATCGGTATCATGACTATTATTCTCAGACACCTACAGACTGCTTGTGTTTCTGGGATTGGGAGTTCACTGTGCTAGAGAAAAGGTCCTTTTTCCTTGTTTCCTGCCCTCAAACTGATATGTGTGTTTTCCTGGTAGTGACGTCAAAGAGAAAAGATATATATACACTAAGGAATCTGGAGTTCTTTGACATAAAAGAAATAATAAGATTTCAATTCCTTTGCCCCTACTCCTGGAAATGTATAACCCAGTCTGACTGCTAAACCACAGACACACTTTTAACGAAGGCCAGTGGGGCAGGCAAGAATTGTACATGGAGTCACCCATGCTTGACAGAAGAGATTTGGCTTCCTTCCCTGGCCTCTGCTACTCACCTATATGACATTAAGCAGATCCTTTAACCAAGAACTAGTTCTTGAGGAGCAAGTGGCCTCATGTCTGGATTCACAATCAAAACTCACCTTCTCTCGAGAGAACTGCCTCATCATCCTCTCTCTATACTTTCAAATATGAGAGCTTGCACCCAGATTATGTTCAGGAATGAAATTTTTTTGTCTTAAAAACAAACCTAACAACAAAAAAAAATTCTGTCCATCGCTATTCTAGGAGCAATGAGCATTCAGTTCAGTTCAGTCGTTCAGTCATGTCCGACTCTTTGTGACCCCATGGACTGCAGCACACCAGGCATCCCTGTCCATCACTAACTCTCAGAGCTTGCTCAAATTCATGTCCATTGAGTCGGTGACACCATCCAACTATCTCATCAACCTCTGCTGTCCCCTTCTCCTCCTGTCTTCAATCTTTCCCAGCATCAGAGTCTTTTCTAAGCAGTTAGTTCTTCCCACATCAGGTGGCCAAAATATTGGAGCTTCAGCTTTAGCATCAGTCCTTCCAATGAATATTTAAAGATTGATTTCCTTTAAGATTGACTAATTTGATCTCTTTGCAGTCCAAGGGACTCTCAAGAGTCTTCTTCAATACCACAGTTCAAAAGCATCAATTTTTTGGCACTCAGCTTTCTTTATAGTCCAACTCTCATATCCATACATGACCACTGGAAAAACCATAGCTTTGACTAGACAGACCTTTGTTAGCAAAGTAATGTCTCTGCTTTTTAGTAAGCTGTCTAGGTTGGTCATAGCTTTTCTTCCAAAGAGCAAGCGTCTTTTAATTTCATGGCTGTAGTCACCATCTGCAGTGATTTTGGAGCCCAAGAAAATAAAGTCTGTCACTGTTTCCATTGTTTCCCCATCTATTTGCCATGAAATGATAGGACCAGATGAGGGTTACAGGGGAAGAATTGGGGATGTGGTAGGTGGGAATTGGAGTCCAGGCTTTACCATGCACTGGCTGTGTAAGCCTCTAGTTCACCCAACCATTACGGGACAGTTTTCAGTATTTTGTTCAGTACCTCATGGGCGGTGTGCAAGTGTGTAACCTGCCAACGTATGTAAGTGCCTGACCCATCATAATTGATAAGCAATTGCTAGTTTCCTCTTCCCAGAACCATCATTGTTGTAGTCATGAAGCCATTCCACATCCATTCCCTACCCGTGCAGTTAGACACACAAGGGACCACTTGGCTTTTCCCTCCAATGAGAGGTGAATTATGCCTCGATTTGGTCAAATAAGAGGGCTCAGGTCTTTCCTGGATTCTATCTAAAACCTTAAACTGCTTCACTGACATATCACTGCCAGTTCTCTTCATGGTAACAAGTTAAAGATGCTTGAGTTTAGTGGGGATCCTTCATGGATATGTTTGGTTCTTTTCTTATATCTTTTGGTGTTGGGGTGGGGTTAGAGAAATGTTGAAAATAGTCCCTTTAAAAATGGTGAGATCTGCTTGACTGCATTGACATTTTCATGGTGTTAAGGCCCTGCTTACTGAAATAGAACGCCAATGAAAAGGATGAAGCAGGCGGAGGCTGAATTTCTGGCAGTGTATTCACTGATTCACCACACTCTACCTCCCACCTATCCACAAGCAGGTTTGTACTGACACTTAGTCAGATTGTATGCAACAGAAAATACTGTGTTTGGGCACACACTGGAGTTCGATGCTGCTGTTCATTTTTAACTTCTTTGAGACAAACTGTACTTTTCCAACTCTGGTCACCATAATGAATCACAGTGACACTTTCTTTCCCCCAGCCAGCCAACAACACCTGATTTGACTAGAAAAAGATTCAAAGTTAAAAAACACCAAAAAAGACTCAGGCATGCCAAAACAAAATGTTCTCTAATAAAAGAGGCTGGATGAGTGCTGCCAGATAAGGAGCTCGTAGTGGGGCACAAATGTGCGTGTTCTGATTTCTCATTTATCTGAGGCTTGTGGTCCCTATTCTGAGCATGGGGTGGGAGTGTGTGCTGAGAGAAGTTGGCAAAGGGCATTTTTAAAGGAGAGAAGTGACAGGCATTCCCAGAAAGGCAGACAGCATCCCACAGAAGGCCGACTCAGAGCACAGCTTTTGTGGGTGACATGGTATTTGTGGCACTCATGAGACATAAGGCTTGATCTGAGCCAGAGAGGAGCATAATCAAAATAGCTTTGCAAGCTGATAGTTCATGCTGCAGACTAATCTCCTCTTTTTCTCCTCGGGTGGGAACAAAGGGAGGAGGGGAGAAGGAGCTCAACTGGAAATGGGACAGGGGTTAGAGGTTAGGTAAGTACGTCGAGTCCCAGTTCAGTGTAGAACATGTTGCAGGTGAGGATAAGATTCGGCCAGGGCAGGAACAGGAGCCCTTGTAGAACGCCATCCAAAATGGGGTTCTAAGGCTGACAACAGCAAACACACTAACACGTAAAGCAGGATACCCCCAAATACCCCAGTGCCACGGGATCCCGTATTACCTGGAGACAGTGTTCCACAGTCTGAGCAATTTGGGGGGAAAAACATTTAAAACAAAGCAAACAGGTTTTCTTCACTGCAGAACTTCTCAAAGCCAACCCAACTGCCTATTTTCTAAGATACAGGATGCTTTACTTTCTAAGCTAATTTAATGACAGATTTTTTTTTTTTTTGTCCTTTTCTCATGGTAAGGACTATCTTAGTGCTCCAAAGATCAGAATTTGGAAACAAATATTAAAAGTTTTTTATTTTTCTATCAGTATATACTTTAGAAAAATAATCTCTGAAATGTGTTTGACTCACTTCATTGACATCTTCAATGCTCCTTAATTTTTTAAATCAGGGATTTACTTTCGCAGACTTTTGAGCCAACTTTTAAGTATTTCTCAAACTTGAAAAAAAAAAATCCTAACAAAATGACTTATTTTCCTTCTGAACTGGGTATGAACAGGTTTGGTAACAAACCTGTTACCAAAGAAGTTATAAAATAACTTCATTGTTAAGGACAGTTAAGAATGGAATAGAGCTTTCCTTGTTGGTTGGATTTAGGTAAGTGACCAGTGAATAAAATAAGAAAATGCAACCCTTATAACCTTGCCCTTTCCAGATTCACCATTTTGAGACTTAGAACACCAAAAGTATTTCACCTACATATTATCTCAAGATATAGTTGCTACATCACTTATAGTTGATATAGCACTTGCCCAAGTTAAGTATTTCCTGAAATAAAGAAGCTAAATCTACCTATGTCTTTCCCACTACCCCTCAATGCTGAAATCATGCTAGAAAGTCCAGGGATATTGCAGAGGTGGCAACCAAATGTCACCCACATTCTCCTACATCCCTGGGTCTGTCTCAAGGGCATGTCACTGAACTCTGAACAAACTGTCAGCCAAAGCTTCTGTGACTCAGTATTCTTCGGGGTGGGGGGTGTCCTACACAATGCTGGGTTTGGTTACTACTATCAGAAACTCCTATAGTTGAAAGAGTTGCATACTGGGAATATTTAGGCAATTTACAAGTGAAAGACCTCCTGAGTCCATTTGTCTAAGGACAAGAACTGCTTCTTCTAGTCTTAAGAATACTATGTTCAAAGTAAGAAGGAGTAGAAATTAAATTTTACACAATGGGATATATTTTAGTGTATATATATATATATACACACACACACACACACTAGGTTCTAGGTATGTGGGTTCAATCCCTTGGTCGTGAAGGTCCCCTGGAGAAGGAAATGGCAACCCACTCAAGTATTCTAGCCTGGGAAATCCCATGGTCAGAGGAGCCTGGTGGGCTACTGACCATGGGGTCACAAAGAGTCAGTGACCAAAGAACAAAAACAAAACCCTTAAAAGCTTGAAAACGCAGTCTAACACATAAATGACTGACACACCACAGTACTCGGTGGTCCACATGATTTATGGACCAACCCAAAGATAATACTTTCAATTCACATGCTGTAGAGAATATAATCCCAGAGGCCACATCCTGTGGTGTGAGGATATAGGGAGGAACTGGAGGGTTAAAATTCAAGAGAGACTCGTTAACCCAGATCCTCTTGCTGACATGGCCAGAAATCAAGGCTCTTCACTGACAAAGACTCAAAACTGACCCTCTCTGATACTGACTTTCCCTGTTAAGTAAACATGTGTTCCCCTACTTTCATCAGACAGTTGGCCTTAAGCAGATGACTGAACACTGGGATCGCGGGCTCAGGCCTCTCATACATGCTGAAGACTACAGACAAAAAGACCTCTGCAGGGCAGCATGTGAAGTACCTGCAGGCCAAAGAGAACCACCACTGACATTTAGATGTTTGCATAAGCAAGGCACATCTGCCAGGAGCACTTATGTGACCAACATCTTTTCATTTCAGCTTCTTCTGCTTTGGCCAAAGAATAGGTTCCTAATATTTTTTAAATGTTATATTCCCAACCCTGGAAGCACAATCTACTTATGTTGAAAATAAATAAGTATATTAAAAGAAAGCTGAGTTAAAAGTTTTATTCATTCAACATCTCACATTACAAATATTTAAAAATTATACGCATACTGGTATAAATAGTCATTTGCAAACTATTTAATAACATTAATTTTCCACTAGCACTTCAACAAATGAACTCTTTTAAAAAAGGAACTGTGTTATATAACTTAAGAGTAGAACATACAAAAATAGGAACTTAACGTGAAAATGACTTTAATAAAAAATGAATTACCCTTATTTAAAATGCTATAATAAATACTACAACCTCCCCATACACAGTAAAAACTATATGGAAATTCAGCCAAGTAGTACAATTAACTGACATACTTAAATAACTTTTCCTTCTGATAATATGAGCAATACACTGGAAAAAAAAACATTAGGGATTAGTAAAAACTAGACACCCACTTGCTAAAAGTTTCACTTCCAAAAAATATAACAAAAATCTGATGAAAATTATAAAAACTAATTATACTTTAAATTTTAAAAATATAAAAAATAAAACAGTTGAATACAATATTGTCCCAATTCTTACAATGCTATCAATCACAGTAGCTTTAAAATAAGATAATAAAATAAAGCAAATGACCAAAACCTCTTTTATTCCATTTTTAAAAATAATCTCAAATTTACATTAGTAGAAAGATTGATTTCTGATTCTTTTCTTTAGAAACACCAGCAAGAAAGAGGATTACTCTTAACAGTAGAAAATGACATTTTTAAATGTCTGCAATTAAAAACAAAGAATTACACTGCAAAGATCTTTCAAAAGTTTGAAATAAGTATTGCACATAACTTGAAGTTAACTTGCCACAATTCATCACATTCAAGTTTTAAATCACCTTTTAACAGAAGATTCAACTCTTCAAAACAAAAAGGGTGAATTATCAAGTCTTTCCAACAGCACTCTCATAAAATGCTAAATTCATTCACTGCAAGTTTTATTTTGCATTCTGCAGAGGTCTGTGTATGGAGAAGTATATATATTATACCAAAGCGTGGGGACCAGAAGGGGAAGGGAGAGGGTTCCTTTACATAGAAAATAATCAGAAACACTTTATTTTACATTGCAAAAATAACCATGTAATTACTCTGTAACTACATTGTAAGTACATGGCTGGTGCCATGCTAGTGCGCTAGAACTACATGCTTGGTAAATTGAAGTGATACCCTAAAATCTGTAAACTAATTACATGTTAATTATGTTTTGAGTTACATGGTAACTCCCAACTACAATCCCATGTAATCTGAAGGACATGTAATCAATAAAGTTCAGAGTAATAGATAATAATTGTTTATGCCCTGTAAATTGAAGTGTAACCAAATAATCTGTAAACACGCTTGTCACACAATCACAAGTAAATATTAGTAGAATAACAATTTCTTACATTAGTCATGCATACTAACATTACACACCTGTCCCACGGCAGGCTATTTTTTTTCTTTATATATAATTTAAAAGAGCAGACATCTCTGAATCAAACACTTAACATCAATTTATTAATATTAAAAATGGCTAAACATTCACCAAAAATGTCTGCATTATGAATAATTTTAAAAACTTAGTAAGAAGCTGTAGACAATTTTGTTATTTTAAATTTCTACCCTATGCTTATGCATTTAATTTTTTTTTTTTTAGGAACTACAGTGTTATCTGTCATTTTCATGCGAATTTTTTTCATTAATTTGTTACTTTACATAGACTATCTCTTAAATTATAGGTACACCAATAGCTGGTGCTGGGGAAGGATGTTTAAGCAACATGCTTTCTCTTCTCTGCAGACTCTAAAATAGCATTGCCAGTGCACAACATTCATAATTTAAAATGTATGCAGAGCACTGAAATGTATAAAAAGCAGAATATAAGAAAATAAAATTTATTAAAATTATTTATATTAAAAAATGAAGTATATGAAGATCTCTCAGTAATAAAAGTACAAAAAGCTACTCTTTGCAATATGAAAAATTGAGGTATTGCATAAAGAGATATCCCGTCAGTGAAAAGTGTGCCTAAAAATGTTCACTGTTGGAAAAACAAGATATACAAAAGTAGTGCATAACAAATATACATTATGTGCATGACAAAATAAGTTAGCTACAAAAACACTGTACCGAAATTCAGCAGGTCATGTACAAAGGGAAAAATTATTATTCAAAGCTAGTTCTCAAACAGTGTTATTTCTTGTTAGCTCATCACACCTGTTTACTGAGTAGGAACAGCACGACAGCACACCCCAAGCCACCTACAAGCATTGAAAAGAATAAAAAGAGGCAAATGAGCATTCCCATTAGAATTATGTCATTCAGGAGAAAAGAAAAAGTCCCTGACCAGCTACACAAGAGCACCCTCCATTCACATGACCGCTTTCAATATTTGCAGGGGATTCTTTAATAAGCAGCTCCCTTTCTTGTGTCTGACTGTTAGACAGCAAATGCCTCCATTTTGACCTTTGGAACTTAACAGGTATACAGTTCATTAAAGCCTGGATTAAAAATAAAGGATTGCTTTTCCTAAACAAGATCAGTAGGGGTCATCAGTCAGGTGGTTTCACCGCAGTGCTAGGGCAAGTCTTTGGTTTTGAAGGATCCAAGATGGTACTGTTAGGCAGCACAACCAGCAAGTTTGCCATTCGATTTTTGTTTTTAATGTTTTGCACACTGATGATAATGATCCTTTTCATGGTGGATAGGGCATTTCATTAGAAAATGTCCATTAGAATAAAAGTTACTTCCAATGACCAGGGCTTCAAGAGACTATTTTTCAATTTACCCCTGAAGCATACTGTTCAACACATAATAACGCCTTTCAAAAGCTAGAGTTTTATTTATAATAAAGCATGCATTACTTGATGAAGTTGGCACTTCAAACACTGACTATGTCCCATGCTAAATTCTGAAACTGTAATGTTATTTTATTTTATAGGAAGAGTAAGATAAACATACGTACCTTTGCACAGATTTACACACTTAGTTCAACAGTGCAAACACTTTGCAACTGCTTTTTGTTTTCATTTTCTATGTTACAACTAAATTACAGGACATCCAAAGTAACTTTAAATCTAAAAGTAAGCCAATCAGCTGCCAATTTGAATATTGGTTTTGTCTTCCAGTTTTGGCTACACATGGTCGTCTAACACAAAATCAAAAATGATATCCTTGAGGTATCTCTTGATCTGTTTGCTTGCTTTTTTTTAATGTCAAAATGGAGAGCAAAGGCTGACACCTGATGAGTGTTAGGAAATTAAGATATAGAGTTTATATATAACATCAAAAATAAAATTTATACATTTGTTCTTTAGGAGAGGAAATGCTAGTTTTCCCACCAGTTGTCGTTAACTCTAGCTTTGGTAGGTTTCCTGGGGCTGTGACTGGATAAGTAAAAGTTTAAAAATAAATAAGTGCACTCCCCTCAGAAATAAATGTACCCAGCTTTTACATTCTAAAGTTAAAGACCTGTTTAAAAGAAAATAAATCTAGCTCTGCCTACTTTTTTTTTCTGATGTGGTAGTAACTTTGAGGCATAATGAAATGACATTCTGCCTCTAAACCCTTAAAATTAGTTATAATGCTGCTTCAGTCTTGCTCATGCATTTGTGTTTGCTTTAACATGCTCTTTCCTGTTAATAATTGTTAACTTCCTCCACTGCTGTTGAAAGGACAGAAAAGGGATGGGAAAAAAAAAAAAGAGAGGCAAAAAAGATGAAAGAAAAGAAAGAGAAAGGCAAAAGCACTTCCCTCGGGGAAACCCCGCATCAGGAGAGACGGATAGTGTTATTGTTACGTGGTTATTTTAATAAAAGTATTCTTATCTGTTATATTATCAACAATAATTTAATTAAAAACCCAAAATACTCTATTGTTTCATTTTTCTTTTAATATTTCTCTCTCTCCTCTAAGAAAATGCTGCAGGAAGTTTGGATCCTCTTAGTCTCCAGCAAAACAAGAGAACGAAACTTCCATGCAACATGATGGCAATACAAAAAAGGAGTTCATACATTTTGTTTTCAGTGACACGGGAATCTACAAAACACCTATATTATAGGTCCTTCTCTCTGTTAGACTACTGTTAAGTTACAGACTGCACAAAAGGACATGCCAGCGTGAAGAGGTTGAGGAAGGGGGCAGAATTAACAGAAGAGTGCACTTATTCTGAGGCCTGAAAATGAGCACTGTAGTTATCCTTTAGTTCCAGCGGAATGAAATATGTCGAGGACGGTCACCACCTTCCTTCACCAGGGGCTTGTGGAATTCCCTGCCAGCACGAGAATGAATAGCAGCCCAGCAATATTCACAGTAATACTGCAGACAGGTAACATTAGCACAGAAAAATGGAGCAAATTTTCCCCCACAACGGGCCCCCTGACATTCATCACACAGCTGATCATCCAAGACATATGGCTTAACTTCCACCTGCAATCAAAAATAAAAGAAAGGCATTGAACACTTCTCAGTAAATGGACCTAGCAACTCAGACTGTGTGTGTACATTTCCATCCACTGTCTGAATGAATCTGTGCCAAGGTGTCCAAAAGGAAGAGTCAATAACTCCTTTACTGAAATTAAATTATCATCTTTTAAGGAACTAGTAAGGTTTTTATGCCCGTTATTTTACATTTTTGTCTTATTAATTAAAGAGCTTTCAAATGAAAGACAAGGCTCCAGCATAAATTTAAAAGTGAAGCCAACTTAATGTTTAAGAACATTACAAGGTTAAACCCACGGGAGTCTTCATAGGCACAAACCATCACTTTAATTAGTGGATCTGGATTCTTGTCATACGTGGAATTATAATTTGCACAAGACCAACTAAGAGATTCCCAGAGCCACAAAATAGCACTTCAATGTACAAATCAGAGAGAAGCTGCCTGACTTCTACATCCTAAGCCTCTGAGCTGTAAGAAGGTCATGGTTTCTATTTACAGTGTACACATCTTGGGTTATAATCACAAACCTCAAGCTCCAGGAAAACAAGACACAGCCATAGTACTCATAATCTAAAACCTTGCTTTGTTCTTTGTCAGGAAGAACGGTTTACCTCAGTCTAAAAGTCAGAGGTAAATTTATAAAATTGGGTCTGTTCCAGTGTTCAATAGGCCGGTCTGTCATTTGAGCCTCTCAAGCAGTAAAAATAACCTGGCTCTTAATTCTCCAGTGAGAAAAAGAGTTGGTTATTTTTAGTCTTGGAGGGACTCACGACTGAAGCTCCCTTACACCAGGCTGTTACTGCCACTGCTGCCATCCTCTTCTGACAAGGGGTCCTGGTGAAGGCAGACCATGAACAAAAAGAGGGGTGGCACAGAAGACCAGAAGAGCAGATGTAGCAAGCAGATCAGGCTTCTGGCCCCGAGGCTGTTCCATAACATCTACAGTGTGGCAAGAAGGCTGGCCAAAGAACTGGAGATCCTAGCGGGATACAGATTAAGTCTGAATTTCTAATGGCTAACCTTACCACTCCCAAACCGGTGATGGAATGAAGCAATGAGGTGGGAGAGACTGTTTACTCAAATGTACATATTTTTTAGTGCAAATAAAACTCAAGGAGGTATGGTAATACATACAGCAACTAATTCTGTCCCCTTCCTCCATGTTTATTAACAGATCTATACCTCTCTCTTTAACATATTCACAGTATGATGACCACTAGGATGAGAAAATTTCAGCTACCACTTATGTGGAATATACATGAAATGGAACATAAGCAGTAAATGCAAACCATTGCTGCTGATGCTCCTGCTGCTGCTAAGTCGCTTCAGTCGTGTCCGACTCTGCGCGACCCTATCAACAGCAGCCCTCAAGGCTCCTCTGTCCAGAGGATTCTCCAGGCAAGAATACTGGAGTGGGCTGCCATTTCCTTCGCCCATGTAAACCACTAGTGACTGACAGTTTTTACGTACTAAATTGAGAAAGTCACAATACGGTCAACCAGTAAAGACTTTTGAGCAGAGGGCTTTGGAGTGCTGGTAGCTCAGTCCGCCCTAACCAAAGTACCAGCCTGGCATGAAATAAGGAGCTGACACCAGAATGAAAATCAATGTACCGCTTTCTTCATTAAGAAGGTCTTTCTGTGAAAAATCTCAACTGAACTAAACACTGTGCTTCCTAGTGCAGTGGATTCACATTCTAGGGTAAATTCCTATCTCAACACAAACTCATAGCAAACCATTTACCAACTAGCAGTTGATTCACAGGCCACCTCCATCCACCAGAACATAAACCCATGAGTACAGAGACTTCTTGTCCTAGGCACTAAAGTATTTGTTGAATGCATGAAACACAAAGCTAAGAAATTTGTGAATGCAAAGAAGACACATAAGTGAACACAGAGTCTCAAATACAATACATTAAAAAACAGAAGAGTTATCTCTGAGGTTTTCTCCAGCCTTCTGATGCAGAGGATAAACACAACAAAGAGGAATTTAAAGTGTGAAAATAATTCTAATGAACTACCACCAAATTTCAGGTGGTAAAAGAGATTACAAATGGAAGGATTCTGAGTTCTTCTACTTAATCTGTTATAATGAAACATTATTTCTTAGACACAGTCCTTGAAGTGAATTATTCAATCGTTTGTTACATAGTGCATAGGAAAATAGGGCTTGCTGAGGTATTCTTAATATCCCAGGTTAAAAAAAAAAGTGAGATCTCAAAGGTATTCAAGTCTATATACTTAATATAATGAAGTACAAAGGATTTGGTAAATATTTATTGAATGACTAACTGAGTAAATGAATGGATGGAGGTGATAGCTTAGGAAAGATTAAGTGGACTCAAGCAGAGTGACTTGAGTATTTTGTTAGGCTACTCAGAACACTAAGAGACAGAAAAAATCCACAGGAAATTCTTAGATATGCTCTAGAACTTGCATCTAGTGGATCCAATGGGCATAAATGAGCTGTCACTTTACTGTCATATAAAATTCACCCATTCTGAGCTTGGTAATGACACGGAGGGCCATTCTGAGAACTCCCCAGAATGCAGTCCAGGACTTACCCGTTTATCTATCTCTCCATGCTGCAGCTGCACGAAGCGGGCACTGATAGCAGCTATGTAACTCTGTTGATTAGAGAATGCGACTCGCCCAGCTCCTTTGGGGTATTTCAGCTCAGGGTCGGTATCAATCCCAGCATAGCACACGCCTCCGTACAGCCGGTCCATTATCATGGCAAGCTCCACTACATATGGAAGGAATAGAGAGGACATTTGAGACCAGGAAACATCATCTGGTTCACCAAAGGTTTCATCGAAAGAAGCTTATCTGTCCATCATTATAGTAATTATTAAAATGAAACTAGTTATTATAATCAGTTGTCCGTTGTGTTCATTTTAATCTACTGTGCCTAAGGAGAGGGACTCTGCTGAGTGTTTCACATATAATCTAAACAACCCTATGACGTAAGTAGTGATTTCCTGGAGAAAGTGAGGCATAGAAAGAACGATCAACCTACGCAAGGTCACGGAAAGTAAAGTGGTTGTGCTGGACTTGGTACCTTGGTCTATCTGCTCCATACCACGATGCCACCATAAATTTACCAGTTAACAATGTAATGCTTAATTATCATTTAACACTAGAAAGCTAACTGGTAGACTCTCTGGAAGGCCTTTGAGAAGATTTCCATTAAAACCCTTTTACCTTCCCCTATAGTCTAGCCATTTGCCAAATTTAAATTCGAAATAATAAATGAATCTTATTCTCCACGAAATGTTACAATTTAAAAATGGCATTCTTGTTCATTTTATGTTCTTCATCTCACCTATAATATTAAAACTCATATTATTTGAAGTTAAGGATGAAATTTCTTCTGTGAGTACTGCTCTAAAAACACGATGCACTGCTGAGAACCTTGTTGTAAATTTCAGGGCTCAGTAAGTAGCTGTTGAGCACATGGGGTCATGGGAACAAACGGTGAACATCTCGATACCTAACCCGTCCCGGAAGGGCTTTCTCTCTTGGATGATGACTAGAGTGATGAGCATGAGCATGACGGGACCCTGCACTAAGCACCGGGCATCTGCTACCTCATTTAATCCTCAGAGCAACTCTATATAAAGGACATACTTATAATTCCATTTGACAGATGAGGAAACTGAGAATGAGAGAAATCAATTTGTCCAAAGTTACTCAGCTATTAACTGGAACAGAGCACATGAATTCAAGCTAAGACACTTGGAGTCCCGGACTCTCACTATTAAGACATTAACTCAAATGTTTATGGAAAACTTATCCTTAAAAAATCTTTATAAGCTATTTCTTATGCTAAAGGATAAACAGAGTTTTTGTTTCTCTGTTGACTCATACCAGCTCGCAATGGTCGGGGAACACCACCAACAAATATAGTTTTTCGTGGGTCAAGAGGCTGTGAACCATCCATCACGAAGTCACTGTCACTGAGATTCCAAGGTCGAATCTGTACCTAGGGAGTGTGCAAACCAAAGTGTCTCAGTCTCAACCCAGGCAATTTATATGGAAATTAAGTTTATAATTATTACAGAATATTTTACTTTACAAAGCTGTAATTTATATAGTTAAAAATCAATAAAACTGGAAAACCAAAGAAGATTTAAAAGCATATCCCAACACTTCATTTAATTTTTAAAAGTAATCTAACCAAGCCTGGAAAGTTCAATTTAATTGCCTATTATAAACCAAACTGCTTAACAGTAACACGACCTTAATTATCCGAAAGTTAATTAACTATTTTACAGTTTATTTGGGCTTTTATCCTACCCAACCCCTCAGCAGCCATATAATTTAAATTTAGCATGGTATTTGATGTTGATTGGTATACAGTGCTAAGAAACTAGGATTGTGTGTCCAACCCTATGTCCAGGAAATGCAAACTACTCTGATATTAACAAATCTATTGCATTGTAAAGCATTTCAAAATAAAAATATTGATACCTACAGTAAATGTTTTATGATAAAACACTTCAGTGTGTCCATTAAAACTAACCAATACTCTGGTTTCTCTTCAGGTCATATAAATTTTTTGCCTTTTTCAACACTAAGAATCAAGTACCTCTATTTAACTGTTTGCATTTATATAACCATTACAAATGCCCACACCAAAGGCTAAGGGGTTAACAGCAGGGTATTCCCAACAGGTATACCAACCAAGTCCCAAGGCCCAAAGTTCTCAAAATTAAATACTTATGGGGGCCAGCAGGGGACAAAAAAGTCAAACAGAAAGAGTCTAGCCACACAGAAAACTGGGGACAACCCCAAGATACTAAAAGGAGCTTCACAAATTACTGCTTGAGCTAAGCCTACTGGAGCCTCCATCCCGAAAGGGACCTCACCACTAGGTACTGGTCAAGGGAAAAAAGACTGTGGTTTGTCAGATTTGTCAAAATAGGCCAGTTGCTATTGCTACTATTCCTAAAGACTGTGTGAGCATGTGCTCAAGGCATGTCCGACTCTGTGACCCCATGGACAGAAGCCTACCAGGCTCCTCTGTCCATGGCATTTTCTAGGCAAGAATACTGGCATGGGTTGCCATTTCCCCCTCCAGGGGATCTTCCCAAAAGACTAAATTTTATAATAAAAACTCTTTAAAAAAGAAACAATATGTAATGTACATTTATGTATAAACATAATTTATTTTATTAATACTTGGCAAGAGTACCATACGCAGCAAGTTATTTGTATAACATAACTTGCTGCCTATGGTATTGGGTAAAATCTTGACCAAAGAGAGGAAGGAGAAAGACAGGTATATTTGTGATTCTGAGTTCTATCATTCAGAGGAAATTCAGCTACTTTATATTTATCAAATGCATACTAGGTGACATCTTTTAATAGAAAGATTCACCAATACTTTAGTTAACCAAAAATTCAACGTCAAAATAATGTGCACAAATATATAGAATGTCAAGGTTAGGAAAATGACAACAACAAAGCTTTTTCATTTTGATTCTACTTACAAATGTTTCAATTAACAGATACATTAAGATGTCTGTGTATTTTTCAGGAAAAATGAACAGAGGCAAAAATGAAAAGCTATTTTCATACTAGACTGCACTTACTGGCTTGTCCTTGATAGTGGGACTTGATACACACAGGTAGAGTTTTCCATCTTCTTCAATACATGCATCAATGAGAGCCTGAACAGAGCTTTCATCTTGAAATAGCAGGAATGCATAGCCTAATAAAAACAATTTTGAAAGACTTTTATTTTTCCCACTTTTTTCATAATTCTTCAAGTGAAAGGAAGCATAAAAGTAAGGAAAAGGTTAGAAAAAAATAAAACAAATAAACAAAAACCCCTAAAACTTAATCTCACCCAAAGTCTGACAATATCAACATTAAGTTCAATTTGGTATTATCTTGAAACCTCCTTTAGAGTACAATCAAATTTGAATTAAAAGTATATATTAAGTAGAAATTTTAAAAACATATTTGGGAAAATGTTAGTTTAGCAACAAACAGTTGTACACTGAAGGCAAACACTTATGAAGAAAATATAAGGATAAACTACACATGTATTTGAATCTTGAGAAATTACCTTTAGGAGGAAAATACGATTTGCTCTCTGCTTTATGAGGCCAATCCACAATCAAAGGGCCAAAGCGACGAAAACTGGCTGTGATCTCATCTAACGAACAACAAACCAAAAAAGTAGATGTAAATATTCTTATGAGCATTTTGGGAAATAGTTTAGAAAAAACAGTCTCAACTCTACTATTCACAAGAACAGTACACCAAGACCCCTTGCATCTCTTCATCTGGATTCCCCCACTGTTAACAGTTGTGCATTTGTCTCCCCTCTTCCCTTTTCTCCTTCTACTGATGCACGAATCTACGGGTTGATCGACCATCTTTTTCTGATGTGATGCTCTAGAACCACAAAATACAACTACTGGTACCTGCTCAAAGCAAGGTCACTCCCTTACGTACCAACATACAACTCCCCTCCAATAAGGAAATCATCAGTGATACAACATTCTCCCAATTCACAGACTCCATCCGAATTTTTAACTGTCACAGTAATATTTCTCTTTTCCTTTCTGATAGAGAATCCTATCTAGAACCATGCTACATTTAGATGTCATGTTCTGAGGGTATCTATTTTTTTCAGTTTACAATAGTTTCTCTTTCTTTCCTGTCTCTTCTATAATTGATAGCTTCAAAATATACAGGTCATTCCTTCTGTAGGATGGCTCTCAACCAAGGTCTGTACTTGTTTCCTTAAGACCTATGTATTCCAACCAGGAAAACTACCATAATGACGCTACGTTATCCTGTCCTTTCACAAGGTATATTAATCTTGATCTGCTAGTTGAGTTGATTAGTGTCTGTATTTCTCCACCAAAAGGAAACCATTTCCCTTTGGATATGATCAATATTTTGTGGGGGAATACTGTGTTAACCATTAATATCCTCTTCCCTCATTAGACCTAGCCTTTACTGAAGATTCCTGCCTATATCAGCTACCACAATGATAACTACCAAATGCTGGTTATCTATTTCTATCAATCCTTCTACATTTACTAGTTAGTATAATTCAATAAGGAAGAGTGTTCCCCTCTCCTCCATTTATTTAGTCATGTATTTATTTATATCAGTGTGGACCTATTTTATTCAATGGACTATAACCTGATTCTGGAGAAGGAAGTGGCAACCCACTCCAGTATTCTTGCCTGAAAAACCCCATGGACAGAGGAGCCTGATGGGCTACAGTCCATGGGGTCGCAAAGAGTCAGACACGACTGAGTGACTTCACTTTCCCTTTTCACTTTCATGCATTGGAGAAGGAAATGGCAATCCACTCCAGTGTTCTTGCTTGGAGAATCCCAGGGACAGGGGAGCCGGGTGGGCTGTTGTCTATGGGGTCACACAGAGTCGGCCACGACTGAAGCGGCTCAGCAGCAGCAGCAGAACTTGGTTCTCTTTCATGTATTCAGTTTGTCCTCAAAACTGCCCCTGATTCGGCCAGTGGGGGTTCCTATGTTCTCTGACTTACCCCCTCCCCCCATCATTCTTCAAGTGCTTCCATACTATCTGACCCAAGAAGATAACCCAGGCTTTCATCTTATGCTTTCTCTGCCCTAGTCCCAGAATCAGCCTTTTCCCCCTTCAAGATATCCTGGTTCCTTTCAGTGACAAAAGATACTTAGAAACTCAGATTTGGGTATTCCCTATAGTCATTGTTAGTATTTATTATATCTAAGTCTTCTCAGAGGACAAAGCTAGGAAATACATGAACATACACAGACGTATTTATAATTGTTTCTGTATCTGTGTACATTTATAAAAATTAATTCATATTGGTACTTGTAAGTGCATTCCAACATCTCATGTCATCTTCCAGCCTTTCCCCTCCTCCTGTTTGTAAATTCCCTTCTCACTATGAGGAGCCAAGCTCTCACTATCCTCAGTTTTTCGCTTCCTTGCTCAACGTAGCCCATCGTTCAGCGAGCTGCCCTGGCAGCCTCCTCTGCCCTCCACCTGTGCACACAGCCCGTGCTGCCCTGATCTACTGTCCCCCCACACTGGTGCTGTGGCTTTGGCACAGGCCGCTCCACGTGTATGTCTACGACACACCTCCACTTGGCACCCTCTTCCTGCTCACCAACCATCCTCCTTGGACGTCAATATCTCTGAGTCTTGCAAGGAAGGAAAAGGAAGGGGACATGGTATGGACAAGGAAGACTTAATCATATTTTACTATTAATGTAAATAACACCAGTAATGCTGTACTATATATCTGGACAATTAATGAACAGACTTTCGGAAAATAAATTTCCAAGGAGCTTGTAAGAAACAGTAGGTGAGCTGTGCAGAGAAGATCTGGGTGTAGGGCGGGACAGGGGAATAGAGAGGAGAGATTAGAAACATTTTGAAATTCCAGTCTGCTAGGACTGTTTTCACCTCCTCCAGATTGTGATGAAGTAGTCTGTATGAACTGCTACCATGCCTGTTTCTACATTCAGCCCCTGTGAGATCACTAAATAAGTGAGTGGTATCAGTGTAACCTAGACATATTGGTTCACAAATGACTCTTCGTAAGCAAGGTGAGCCAGCCTAGTAGGAGAACCATAATCTTCAGCAGGAAGGCAAAAAGCCTCCAACCTGTGTGATGTGCAGGCAGGAACCCCCCTCAGCTCTATTATAAGCAAATTAAAATGAGCACAGCAAGCAAGGCTCTCTAGTTAAAGAGGTGTCCCTGTAAGCTTTCAGGGCTACCTCCTGAGAATTTGCACGCCTCAGGGGCCCAGAGGTCCACTTTCATCTGTGCTGTCTCCAAGCTTGCAAGCCAGAATTTCTGCTCTATTGGTTTTGTGCTTTTCAATATTCTTTGAGGCAGCCTCTAGTAGGTCATATTGTGAGCTACTTGCCTAACTGTCCAAGTTATTTTTCAAAGTATTAATTCTCTTTTTGTTAGTGCTTCTGGTACAAAATTCATTAGGTTCTAAGTGATCTGCCTCTAGCCCCATCTGCCCCATAAACTCCGTGATTCTTAGCATACAATTCTACAGAACATAGCATTTTTCATAAATACATATTTCACATTTTAATAGAAAGGCCTGTCCACCTAAACTGCTACTGACTTACTGACATATGTGTTATGAGGCTAAAAGAGGATGACTAACACAATCCTCATTAATTCTGCTCAGTTTAAACCACTTCCTGTGCCAAAGTGGTCAGATTTACCTGGGCTGCCAAGAATTTTAGGAATGATACATTTATGATCTCTTGGTAATTTTCCAAAAAGATATAGGCTATCTGGGCAAGAGGAGGAGTTTATCCTAAGCAAGGTCAGATAAAATTCAGTCTTCTTTTTTTGTATAAAGCATATAGTTTCCTCACTGAAGTCCATCCAGGGCTAAAGAGTGTTAAGGATTTGACCTCTAAAGGGTCATAAAACCTAGAATCCATTATACTAGGGAAAGTGACGATTCCAGCTAGAGAATGCGGAGGCTGCATCTGGGAGCTTACTGGACATCATCATGATGAACTGTTTAGCCCCAGATGAACACTCTGAACAGAAGATATGCTTTCTGAGGAGAGAATGGAGACTGAGTCAGCCTGGCCTGAAATCTCAGCACAGTGTCCTCCAGGACATTTTATCAACGATTAAAAAAAAAATTCCGGTGTTTATTTCAATCTTTGGCTGTTTGGAAGCCATTTTGCCTCAACCTTCCAAAAGACTGAGCATTTTAAGGAAAATTATTTGGGAAAATGTTAGTTTAGCAACAAACAGTTGTACACTGAAGGCAAACACTTATGAAGAAAATATAAGGATAAACTACACATGTATTTGAATCTTGAGAAATTACCTTTAGGAGGAAAATACGATTTGCTCTCTGCTTTATGAGGCCAATCCACAATCAAAGGGCCAAAGCGACGAAAACTGGCTGTGATCTCATCTAACGAACAACAAACCAAAAAAGTAGATGTAAATATTCTTATGAGCATTTTGGGAAATAGTTTAGAAAAAACAGTCTCAACTCTACTATTCACAAGAACAGTACACCAAGACCCCTTGCATCTCTTCATCTGGATTCCCCCACTGTTAACAGTTGTGCATTTGTCTCCCCTCTTCCCTTTTCTCCTTCTACTGATGCACGAATCTACGGGTTGATCGACCATCTTTTTCTGATGTGATGCTCTAGAACCACAAAATACAACTACTGGTACCTGCTCAAAGCAAGGTCACTCCCTTACGTACCAACATACAACTCCCCTCCAATAAGGAAATCATCAGTGATACAACATTCTCCCAATTCACAGACTCCATCCGAATTTTTAACTGTCACAGTAATATTTCTCTTTTCCTTTCTGATAGAGAATCCTATCTAGAACCATGCTACATTTAGATGTCATGTTCTGAGGGTATCTATTTTTTTCAGTTTACAATAGTTTCTCTTTCTTTCCTGTCTCTTCTATAATTGATAGCTTCAAAATATACAGGTCATTCCTTCTGTAGGATGGCTCTCAACCAAGGTCTGTACTTGTTTCCTTAAGACCTATGTATTCCAACCAGGAAAACTACCATAATGACGCTACGTTATCCTGTCCTTTCACAAGGTATATTAATCTTGATCTGCTAGTTGAGTTGATTAGTGTCTGTATTTCTCCACCAAAAGGAAACCATTTCCCTTTGGATATGATCAATATTTTGTGGGGGAATACTGTGTTAACCATTAATATCCTCTTCCCTCATTAGACCTAGCCTTTACTGAAGATTCCTGCCTATATCAGCTACCACAATGATAACTACCAAATGCTGGTTATCTATTTCTATCAATCCTTCTACATTTACTAGTTAGTATAATTCAATAAGGAAGAGTGTTCCCCTCTCCTCCATTTATTTAGTCATGTATTTATTTATATCAGTGTGGACCTATTTTATTCAATGGACTATAACCTGATTCTGGAGAAGGAAGTGGCAACCCACTCCAGTATTCTTGCCTGAAAAACCCCATGGACAGAGGAGCCTGATGGGCTACAGTCCATGGGGTCGCAAAGAGTCAGACACGACTGAGTGACTTCACTTTCCCTTTTCACTTTCATGCATTGGAGAAGGAAATGGCAATCCACTCCAGTGTTCTTGCTTGGAGAATCCCAGGGACAGGGGAGCCGGGTGGGCTGTTGTCTATGGGGTCACACAGAGTCGGCCACGACTGAAGCGGCTCAGCAGCAGCAGCAGAACTTGGTTCTCTTTCATGTATTCAGTTTGTCCTCAAAACTGCCCCTGATTCGGCCAGTGGGGGTTCCTATGTTCTCTGACTTACCCCCTCCCCCCATCATTCTTCAAGTGCTTCCATACTATCTGACCCAAGAAGATAACCCAGGCTTTCATCTTATGCTTTCTCTGCCCTAGTCCCAGAATCAGCCTTTTCCCCCTTCAAGATATCCTGGTTCCTTTCAGTGACAAAAGATACTTAGAAACTCAGATTTGGGTATTCCCTATAGTCATTGTTAGTATTTATTATATCTAAGTCTTCTCAGAGGACAAAGCTAGGAAATACATGAACATACACAGACGTATTTATAATTGTTTCTGTATCTGTGTACATTTATAAAAATTAATTCATATTGGTACTTGTAAGTGCATTCCAACATCTCATGTCATCTTCCAGCCTTTCCCCTCCTCCTGTTTGTAAATTCCCTTCTCACTATGAGGAGCCAAGCTCTCACTATCCTCAGTTTTTCGCTTCCTTGCTCAACGTAGCCCATCGTTCAGCGAGCTGCCCTGGCAGCCTCCTCTGCCCTCCACCTGTGCACACAGCCCGTGCTGCCCTGATCTACTGTCCCCCCACACTGGTGCTGTGGCTTTGGCACAGGCCGCTCCACGTGTATGTCTACGACACACCTCCACTTGGCACCCTCTTCCTGCTCACCAACCATCCTCCTTGGACGTCAATATCTCTGAGTCTTGCAAGGAAGGAAAAGGAAGGGGACATGGTATGGACAAGGAAGACTTAATCATATTTTACTATTAATGTAAATAACACCAGTAATGCTGTACTATATATCTGGACAATTAATGAACAGACTTTCGGAAAATAAATTTCCAAGGAGCTTGTAAGAAACAGTAGGTGAGCTGTGCAGAGAAGATCTGGGTGTAGGGCGGGACAGGGGAATAGAGAGGAGAGATTAGAAACATTTTGAAATTCCAGTCTGCTAGGACTGTTTTCACCTCCTCCAGATTGTGATGAAGTAGTCTGTATGAACTGCTACCATGCCTGTTTCTACATTCAGCCCCTGTGAGATCACTAAATAAGTGAGTGGTATCAGTGTAACCTAGACATATTGGTTCACAAATGACTCTTCGTAAGCAAGGTGAGCCAGCCTAGTAGGAGAACCATAATCTTCAGCAGGAAGGCAAAACGCCTCCAACCTGTGTGATGTGCAGGCAGGAACCCCCCTCAGCTCTATTATAAGCAAATTAAAATGAGCACAGCAAGCAAGGCTCTCTAGTTAAAGAGGTGTCCCTGTAAGCTTTCAGGGCTACCTCCTGAGAATTTGCACGCCTCAGGGGCCCAGAGGTCCACTTTCATCTGTGCTGTCTCCAAGCTTGCAAGCCAGAATTTCTGCTCTATTGGTTTTGTGCTTTTCAATATTCTTTGAGGCAGCCTCTAGTAGGTCATATTGTGAGCTACTTGCCTAACTGTCCAAGTTATTTTTCAAAGTATTAATTCTCTTTTTGTTAGTGCTTCTGGTACAAAATTCATTAGGTTCTAAGTGATCTGCCTCTAGCCCCATCTGCCCCATAAACTCCGTGATTCTTAGCATACAATTCTACAGAACATAGCATTTTTCATAAATACATATTTCACATTTTAATAGAAAGGCCTGTCCACCTAAACTGCTACTGACTTACTGACATATGTGTTATGAGGCTAAAAGAGGATGACTAACACAATCCTCATTAATTCTGCTCAGTTTAAACCACTTCCTGTGCCAAAGTGGTCAGATTTACCTGGGCTGCCAAGAATTTTAGGAATGATACATTTATGATCTCTTGGTAATTTTCCAAAAAGATATAGGCTATCTGGGCAAGAGGAGGAGTTTATCCTAAGCAAGGTCAGATAAAATTCAGTCTTCTTTTTTTGTATAAAGCATATAGTTTCCTCACTGAAGTCCATCCAGGGCTCAAGAGTGTTAAGGATTTGACCTCTAAAGGGTCATAAAACCTAGAATCCATTATACTAGGGAAAGTGACGATTCCAGCTAGAGAATGCGGAGGCTGCATCTGGGAGCTTACTGGACATCATCATGATGAACTGTTTAGCCCCAGATGAACACTCTGAACAGAAGATATGCTTTCTGAGGAGAGAATGGAGACTGAGTCAGCCTGGCCTGAAATCTCAGCACAGTGTCCTCCAGGACATTTTATCAACGATTAAAAAAAAAATTCCGGTGTTTATTTCAATCTTTGGCTGTTTGGAAGCCATTTTGCCTCAACCTTCCAAAAGACTGAGCATTTTAAGGAAAATGTAGTGGCACAGTAAATTAAATCTCAATCTAAATGGGATATTATTAAACCTCATTATTAGACCTTATAGGTTTTTAGAGAAAACTTTTATATCCTCCATAGCATTTCTATTTCCATTCAGGAAACCAAAACAAAATAGATAAGGGAAAAAAGGAAGCAAGGATATACGGTTGCTATATGGTCTGCTACTTTGATTCTGTCAGGGTCACTTAGACCCACAGGTAAGTGAAATGCTTCTGGATAACTAGCTCTCTGTCTTTTTGCACGACTGGTTTCTTATTCAGCCATCAGAGCTCAAGTATCACATCTGCAAAGAGGATTTATTTAACCAACAAATCTCACAAGTCTCTCTTCGGAGATTTTGCATATCACATCAACCTGCTTTCTTTTCACGACTTATTCACTAATATTTTCACACTTATCTCCCTTTGCCCACTAGAATATCAACTCTGTGTGAGCAGGGGCTTTCTTTCACAATCTTATTTACTAAATAATCCTAAGAACAGTGCACAGCATTCACAAAGCATTTGATGAGTGAAAAAAATATTCAGAAAATGATATAACTCTTAAGATTCCCTACAACTCTAGTTATATTTTTCAAAAATTCAGACTTAATCTAAGATTTTAAACTTTTAAACAATTAACTATACGCTATATAGTCCATGGAATTCTCCAGGCCAAACTACTGGAGTAGGTAGCATTTCCCTTCTCCAGGGGCTCTTCCCAACCCAGGGATCGAACCCAGGTCTCCTGCATTGCAGATGGATTCTTTACTAGCTGAGCCACAAGGAAAGCCCAAGAATACTGGAGTGAGTAGCCTATCCTTTCTCCAGCGGATCTCTCCTGTGTTGCAGGCAGATTCTTTACCAACTGAGCTATGGGGGAAGCAGCAATCCTAAAAGGTAGGAAATAGGAAAATGCATAACTGAAGTTAGCCAAGGCAGGACACACAGACAACAGTGCAGTGAGCAGCTGTTTGCCCACAACAGAATCCTAGAGTTTTCCAAATGAGGTTTACGCTTTTTGATTTAGTCCAACCACTTGCTTCAGGTAGTCTCCCTTTTTTTTCGAGAACTAATTTTATATGCTGTACTAGGAAGACAGGACAAGGGAACAATGCAATCACAACTGAACACCTGGAGCCAGATAATATTATTATTATACTAACAGCAACTATTACCCATGCATTACCTACTATGTGCCACAGTCTGGGCACTGTGCTATGAACGGCTCTTTCTAAACATACCTTCATCAATGTCAGGAGGCAAGCCACCCACAAACACCTTGCGAGAGTATCGCTCCACTCTTTCTCCGTTCTGGTGAGTGAAGCAGTGAGGCGAACCCAGACCACTGTGAAGAGGCTGATCCCCACGGCCATCATCCAGGAATCCATCTTCCATTGGAAATAGCGAGGACTGACCTGGAAGAGAAAGCAGGAAGAAAAAAAAAAAAGCTAACAGAAAACGCTCCTTGCCATTGATTATCTCACACAAGAAACAAGGAAAACAGCAGATCCAGTAACGCTGCTGCTTTTATCTTTCCCACTGAATAATAAATCACTTAGATATGCTCTTATATTACCATCACCTTAAGGTCCCAACTGAGTCAGAAAGAAAGTACATGGTTAAATAGAGGGCTGCTCAACCATCCCACTTGGATCCAAAAACTTGAGAGAGGTGAAATGGGAGTACAGTAGGAGAGAGCAGTCTTTTGAATGTCGTTGGCAGAGACTGCACTGCCTTGGCAGGGCCCCATGGCCACTGGCAATCTAGATATATACACTATTACATTTGACCATCAGATGCTAGATCACTTAAAATTTTTAAAACATCCTACAATATAGCCTGCCTGATTTCCTTTAAGACCGCCCCTAAAAGGAACCAGTTGATTTTTAACGTGTGCGCTCATCTTGGTTCACCTTAACTAATGGAAGGCCATGAAAGCCCATTTATGCTGCTTCCTAACTTCACTGGCCACTCTAACAGAATCTAAGATTTTTAGGTAGGCTGAAGACAAATTTTCTTTTAGTTGAGCAAACATCAGCTGGTATAGGTAGTATCTAATTCTAAAAACTAGTCATTAAATTTGCTGTTAGAAAATCCTATTATATAGAACATAAAAGCAGAAAAGCTCAGAGATGCCAGTTGTGGTTAATATTCTTGCCATACTTACCTGCCAGCAAAACACAAACTTATAAATCATAAGCAAAACAAAGAGCTACAAAGAACTGTAGAATCTCTCAAAAACTGTTTTGTCACTTTTCAGGCTGCCAATTTACTTCGAGGTTCTGCATAAGGCATTTGTTAATGGATCCTGCAGAAATATATCTTAAGTGCTCTTCCTTCACTGAAACATTCCAATGTCTTTCTGTCACACTTGCCTTCCTTAACTGTGTATTTATTACAAATTTACCCCATAAAATCACAGTTCAAAAGTTATATAATAAAGACAAAAAATGACTCTAAAATTGGAGGTTATTTTTGGATTTTCAAAAGTCACTTTTATTTTAAAGCTACCTTATTAAACTGACTTTCTTATAAAAAAGGCAAAACTAATACAGGAGGCAAAAATAAAGTTTATTCATGTACCTCTAGGAAATGATTCTTCAAAAAATTCTCTAAAATGTCTACAGCTTTCCCCCCCAATGTTTGAAATTTATAGGATTAGGTGTCTACTTAATCTAATTTTAAACAAAACACAGAATATGCTTAGTAATAAGTAGATAAATAAATAAATAAATTTGAAAGTAGATATAAGGTATTCAAGCATAATTTATACCTCCAATCAGGTATTTTAAGACTAGTCATACCATATTTTCCTTTTTAAATATTCTTAATTTTATTCTAAGATATTCCTTTCAGAAAGGAAAACAGAGAAATCTTCAGATATAAACGAGCTTGAAATTATTTCAATTCAAATCCAAATCCTACCATTCCAACTCCCTCAAATTAGAATATTTATGATGCTAACTATAACACATAAAGTATATATCGATCACAGCTACATTTCAGTGTCCCTCCCCACTTCCCAATAAGGGTTAAAAATTGAGCAAACTTGGGTCCTCTCCAAATACAACTGATACATTCAAAAGTTAGAAATAATAATGTTACCTCTCCTCCGCCCATATGTCCTTGCTGCATGTCAAATGAGAAAACAAAAAAACAAAAAAAAAACCTTTCAAACATTGTCAAAAGAATCAACTGTGATTTCATCTACCAGCTTAAGAAACTGAAAAAACAAAACAAAACAAAAAAACTGGCTATATTCCTTGTTTCCTGGTAAATATCTCAAAAAAATATGGAATTTTGATGCCGAGAGGTCAATGCATTCTTTCTTTTTTTTTAAGTTCTTCAAGGACACTGTAAAAATCTATCGAGTCTTACTTGTATTAAGGGGAAGTTTTCTGCTGTAACTGTCACCCAAGGTCCAAACTAGTATGAAACTAAGGGAGTATGTAACATGGTCTAAATCAAGTTCCACCATACTGATCTTAATTCCTCTCAGAATTTCCTGCTAACTAGCCATTTAATTCATGACTTTTTTTTTTTTAACCACGACAGAATAAACAGCAATTCTGTACTATTTCTCAATTAGTCCCTAATGAAGAAACTCCTAACAAATGAAATATTTAGGCAATTTACATACTTCCTTTTAACCAGTTTCTTGTCCCTAATTAAATCTTCCACTATGGCCCAGAAGTTGGAAAGTATTAAAAATTTTGGCATTTTACCATGAAGTAGATTCCAACTAAGAAGAGAAGTATATATCTGAATACTTGGGAAATGGCAGCATAAATTTCAAATCAGGAAACTTTTGAGAAAATGTTTTCCTCAAATGAACTGGAACTTGTATGCGTAGTTACTCTAATTCTATTCAACATATACTTCCTGAATGCGTGACCTTGCTAAGCACTATAATACACTCCTCTGACTGCAGGGAACTTATAGGCTATTCAGCCACATAAGCAAATAATGATAATGTGACTACTACAGCAATAAGCCTGTTAAGTGTTAGGTGCAATGGGAGCAGAAGAGGAGGAGAAACTGGTTCTGATTGGAGAGTCAGAGAGGAGATCTTAAAGGTAAAATAGAGAAAGGGCACTGCAGACCTGGCAATGGCACAAATAGGGTGCCATAATACTCAGGGAAAGATGCCCAGAACAGAAGCATACGCAACAAGGGTGGTCTTGGCTAGAGAGAAAATTTAAACAGGAAGCTGGGATAGGTTTTCCAGTTAGAAACTGTAACCTTTTAAGAGATCATTATATAAACTGGTCAAGGTTTTCACTCCTAGCTCTCTAGGTAAATGCTAAGTACAACTCAGTTATAACTGAGTTACAAATATAACTTAGAAGTACCATGTGCCTATTTTCCAAAATGAAATCATGTCTCATACTAAAATAATTTCTAACATTATTAGATAATATTGAATTTCACCAAAGTACTTGGGCAATGGATTAAAACCAATAAAATCTCCCTCTGCAGTTAGGTTTTTCACTTTAGTAATTCTTAAATTGGGGTTGAGGGTGGAGGTATTTTCTTCCTTAGTGAACTTGACAGAGGTTAGGAAGAGAAAGATATCACAGAAGTAGATGTTTGTTTAAGAATATTCTATTCAAATGACTGCTTCAAAGACACTGGAGTTTGGGGAAGCGAATGATTTGAAAATCTTGCTTCTGTCAATCTTAAAAAGTTGATTGATGCTGCTTGGATTTCTGAGAAAACTGTTATTTGAAAAAGAGTAGGCATTTAGAAGCTACAAAATTAACATTAAAAACTCTCATGTGCACGCTGCGTGCTAAGTTGTTTCAGTTGAATCCAACATTTTGTAACCCCATGGACTGTAGCCTGCCAGACTCTGTCCATGGGATTTTCCAGGCAGGAATACTGGAGTGGGTTGCCATTTCCTTCTCCAGGGGATCTTCCTGACCCAGGGACCGAACCCATGCCTCTTACGTCTCCTGCATTGACAGGCGGGTTCCTTACCACTAGCCCCACCTGGGACGTCCAAATAGTTTTCCCTATTTTAAAAGTAAGTTTCACTATTTTAAACATAAGTTTCACTATTTCAAAAGTAAGTTTCAAGAACAGTAAAGCCTATACATCAAAAGCAAAAATTGAAGACTCTCAAAGTCTTCAAATGTGTACTTTCAAACTTTCATATATAGATACCACAAAATTAAGCTGGTTAATACAAAAGAATTCACTATTAAATTCAGAGATTAAATGCCAAAAACTATTTAGAAACATTTTCTCACATTTAGGTTATAGGCGCATAATGCTTAAAGCAACAAAAACTGCCCAATTAAATAGGCAAATCAACATAAACTAGTACCAAAAAATAAAAACAATGATATTCTGGAGCAAAGAAAATGAGAATGCTTAAATTTTTTATTTCCACTTATTATAATGATATACATTATTTTAATGTAGATTTGGATGTGTATATATATATATACTTTGTGTACTTTCATATATATATATATAAGAAATCATAAGTGTACACTTCAATGAACTTTCCATAACACGAACACACCTATGCAACCAGAACTCAGGTATGAAATGAACAGTAAGTGATGCCACTTCTTCTATATATGAAAGAGGAACTAAAGCATTGTTCCCTCACTAGTTTCAAATTACACTTGGTGCAAACCGTATTATGATGAAATGCTTATAACACAGATCTTCATCAGTTTCCTGAGGAAAATGTCAGATTTCCAATCTCCAGATTACCAAGCATTACACATTATTTGACATTTTACAAACACTAGAGGTAGTGGCAGTTTAAAAATTCACTTAATGTTTAAAGAAGTCTGTATTTTGGAAATTTTCTAGCTAAGTCAGCAGAAATAAATGTTGCTTAGAATTTTCCTGTAATTACCAAAGAATATACACTGTTAAGACTTCCCTGATAGCTCAGCTAGTAAAAACTCCACCAGCAATCCTGGAGACCCGAGTTCGATCCCTGCATTTGGAAGATCCCCTGGAGAAGGGAAAGGCTACCCACCCACTCCAGTATTCTGGTCTGAAGAATCCCATGGAAAGAGGAGCCTGGCAGGCTACAATCCACGGAGTCCCAAAGAGCTGGACACGACTGAGTGACCAGGCACAGCACAACACAAAAGATGTATGTTCAGTTCAGTTCAGTTCAGTCACTCAGCCGTGTCTGACTCTTTGTGACCCCATGAATCGCAGTACACCAGGCCTCCCTGTCCATCACCAACTCCCGGCGTTCACTCAGACTCACATCCATCGAGTCAGTGATGCCATCAGCCATCTCATCCTCAGTCGTCCCCTTCTTCTCCTGCCCCCAATCCCTCCCAGCATCAAAGTCTTTTCCAATGAGTCAACTCTTCGCATGAGGTGGCCAAAGTACTGGAGTTTCAGCTTTAGCATCATTCCTTCCAAAGAAATCCCAGGGCTGATCTTCAGAATGGATTGGTTGGATCTCCTTGCAGTTCAAGGGACTCTCAAGAGTCTTCTCCAACACCACAGTTCAAAAGCATCAATTCTTCAGCGCTCAGCCTTCTGCACAGTCCAACTCTCACATCCATACATGACCACTGGAAAAACCATAGCCTTGACTAGACGGAACTTAGTCGGCAAAGTAATGTCTCTGCTTTTGATTATGCTGTCTAGGTTGGTCATAACTTTTCTTCCAAGGAGTAAGCATCTTTTAATTTCATGGCTGCAGTCACCATCTTAGTATTGAATAAAAACCCTCTGGTTCCCATCAGAGTTAAGGTGAATACTATTTATATGTTTGTCATTTATATTACTTGGTTTGATCTATATAATTTGGTGTTCAGTACTAAAATAATTCAAGAATGTTCTAAATGGCCTGGAAACATTATGGCTATAAATTTTTATAACTTTTGGGTGAATATTGCTATTAGATGTATTGATAAATACATTATTTCCAAAATATCTTTATAAGATTGCTTACAAATGCCCTATATTCATCAGTAAATTTCCTCTAGTAAAATATTTCAGTAGTCTGGCGTTCTAGACTTGCAAAAATGTACAGAAAGACTCTTATCAGGTGTTTTTCAAAACACATTTTTATATACATATATATTATAAAAATGAAAATATTTATCTCTTAAAAAATATCTTTTTCTTATTTGGTTGTAACATTTGTTAGAAAAGGAACAAATTAGACATAATAGTGGTATATTCACAAAATATATCACAAAAAATAGTTATTTTTAAAATATGGTATATATTCATGTGCTGATATTAAACATCTCTAAAATGTAGCTTGCATGAGGTACTTAAGTGTATATTGTATGATTCTTATTGTGTGAATTTACAATAAAGGAAATAGAAATAGATACATGGGAATGTACTCAAATATTTTTTCTAGAAAACAACCACAAGAACCTTTGGGGACAGGAACTGGAATGATGAAAGAAAAACTCCACTTCTTGTTTTATCCTTTTCTGTTGTATTCAAATTTACACTTTTATGTGCACTATATTACCATATTTATTGATGGATCCTTTTGAGCTTTCTTCTTGGTACTTATATTAAAAACAAGACTTAATTGACATTTCTCCAAATAAGAAATACAGATGGCTAATAAACATATGAAGAGATAGTCAACATCACTATTTCAACGCAAATCAGAACTACAGTGAGGTATCTCCTTCACCCCAGACAGGATGGCCATAATCAAAAAATCTACAAACAACAAGTGCTGGAGAGGGTATGAAGAAAAGGGAACTCTCCTACACTGCTGGTGGAAATGTAAATTGATACAGCCACTATGGAAAACAGTATGGAAACTCCTTAAAAAACTAGGAATAAAAGCACCATATCACTCAGCAATACCACTTCTAGGTATATGCCCTGAAGAAATCAAAACTGAAAAAGACACATGTACCCCAATGTTCACTGCAGCACTATTTACAACAGCCAAGACATAGAAGCAACCTAGATGTCCATCAACAGATGAATGGATAAAGAAACTGTGGTACATATATACAATATAATACTGCTCAGCCATAAAAACGAATACATTTGAGTCAGTTCTAATGAAGTGGATGAACCTAGAGCCTATCATACAGAGTAAAGTAGTCAGAAAACAAATATTGTATATTAACACATATACACGGAATCTAGACGGATGGTACTAATGAATCGTTCGCAGAGAAGCAATGGAGACACAGACACAGTGAACAGACTTATGGACAAGGGTGGGGGAGAACAGGGAGAGGGTGAGGTGAATAGAGAGAGCAGCATGGATGCATGTACACCAACAGATGCAAACGCACAGCCAATGGGAATTTGCTGTGTGACTCAGGGACTCAAACGGGGGCTATGTAGTAACCTAGAGGCGTGGGAACGGGTGGAAGCTGGGAGGGAGATTCAAGAGGGAGGGCATATATATACACCTATGGTTAATTCATGTTGTTACATGACAGAAACCAAACCAATACTGCAACCAAACATCAATCAAGTAAAAATAAATAATTTAAAAAAACAAATGATATATTAAAAGCATCCTTTCTTACATCTAATTCTGTAAATAGGACTTTAATAAAAAGGAAAGAATTTGAGTCAGTTGAACTGAGCTGAATGAACCTAGAGCCTGTTACACAGAGTGAAGTTAAGTCAGAAAGAGAAAAACAAATACTGTATATTAATGTACATTTATGGAGTTTACAAATATGTTACTGATGCATCTATTTGCAGGGCAGGATAGAGACACAGATGTAGAGAACAGACTTGCGGACACAGCAGGGGAAGGAGAGGGCAGGACAAACTGAGAGAGTAGCACTGAAAAAGTACACATTACCATGTGTAAGCCAGAGAGCTGGTGGGCAGCTGCTGTGCAGTGCAGGGAGCTCAGCTCAGTGCTGTGATGACCTAGGGGGCCAGAGGGAATGCTGGTGGGAGGCTCAAGACGGAGGGGATATGTGACTACTTACGGCTGACTGACACTGTTGTATGGCAGAAATCAACACAACATTGTAAAGCAATTTTCCTCCAATTAAAAATAAACTTAAAAAAGAACAGGACTTTAGGCTATAAAGAATAAAATATGACTAGCTTTTAGTGGGCAATGGAAGACCTATACTATTTATGCTGCCTCGGGCTGGTCTACCTCCATTTACCTCTCTCTGCCCGCTGTGAGGTGGCAGTGCTACTTGGAAAAACAAGGGGAGGTGGATCAGATTAGAAGCTGTTATGAAGTAACTTGTTTTTCCAGTAGGACCAGGAAAAAAAAAGTATGTGGGAGGATCAGTCAAATTGGTAAACCAGTTAAAAAGACAGAAATCAAAGACTGGATGCTGAGTTAATCTGTAAACAAAAGAATAAAGATGGCAGAACCAAAAAGCAGACAATCATCACAAAGGCAAAGTATATAATCCAACAAAGATGCAAAGAATCATTTCAGATGATTTTATAAATCATTCCCTAATTTCTTAATGGGTTCACTGTCACAAAATTATTTAGATATATGCTTCATGGGCTTCCCTGGTAGCTCAGCTGGTAAAGAATCCGCCTGCAATTCAAGAGACCCCAGTTCGATTCCTGGGTTGGGAAGATCTCCTGGAGAAGGGATAGGCTACCCACTCCAGCATTCTTGGGCTTCAGTAGTGGCTCAGCTGGTAACAAATCCACCTGCAATGCAGGAGACCTGGGTTCGATTCCTGAGTTGGGAAGATCCCCTGGAGAAGGGAACGACTACCCACTCCGTATTCTGGCCTGGAGAATTCCGTGGACTGTATAGTTCATGGGGTCACAAAGAGTCAGACACAAGTGAGCAACTTTCACTTTCATATGATTTATAAAAAAAAAGTATGTGGGAGGATCAGTCAAATTGGTAAACCAGTTAAAAAGACAGAAATCAAAGACTGGATGCTGAGTTAATCTGTAAACAAAAGAATAAAGATGGCAGAACCAAAAAGCAGACAATCATCACAAAGGCAAAGTATATAATCCAACAAAGATGCAAAGAATCATTTCAGATGATTTTATAAATCATTCCCTAATTTCTTAATGGGTTCACTGTCACAAAATTATTTAGATATATGCTTCATGGGCTTCCCTGGTAGCTCAGCTGGTAAAGAATCCGCCTGCAATTCAAGAGACCCCAGTTCGATTCCTGGGTTGGGAAGATCTCCTGGAGAAGGGATAGGCTACCCACTCCAGCATTCTTGGGCTTCAGTAGTGGCTCAGCTGGTAACAAATCCACCTGCAATGCAGGAGACCTGGGTTCGATTCCTGAGTTGGGAAGATCCCCTGGAGAAGGGAACGACTACCCACTCCGTATTCTGGCCTGGAGAATTCCGTGGACTGTATAGTTCATGGGGTCACAAAGAGTCAGACACAAGTGAGCAACTTTCACTTTCATATGATTTACAGAATTTTCTATGTCACATTGGCTTGTGTTTATACTAACTTGGCAATGGCACCCCACCCCAGTACTCTTGCCCGGAAAATCCAATGGACGGAGTAGCCGGGTGGGCTGCAGTCCATGGGGTCGCTAACAGTCAGACAGACTGAGCGACTTCACTTTCACTTTTCTCTTTCATGCATTGGAGAAGGAAATGGCAACCCACTCCAGTATTTTTGCCTGGAGAATCCCAGGGATGGGGGAGCCTGGTGGGCTGCCGTCTATGGGGTCACACAGAGTCGGACACGACTGAAGTGACTTAGCAGCAGCAGCAGCTATACTAATTCAAAGAATGTTGACAAGATATAATAAAGATATGAGAGGATTATTTAAATTGCCTTACAGAAGGGCAGAGATTGAATGTAATTCAGATTCTGTATTTCCCAAACCCTCAGTTTATTATTTATAAAAATGCAAAAATGAGTAACAAAAGATACCACATATATATATGATGGTCTGACAGATGCTCAGTAACTAATAATTTTTCCTTCCTCAAAAGTAACCGCATATGTATATATTCTTAGGCTGATCTTCAACAGTTACTTTCAGCTCTTCATTACTATTTCCAGGCTAACAACTGTAGACCACTTTATAGAGTTTACAATAGGTTTTCATATTGTCTTTTTCATGAAAGGATCTTTCAACATGCTCCTTCCTGTAGCAACTATGAACCATATTACATACATTTTCACCAAGTGACTATAATCTACATTTCTCCTGGGTAAATTATGTCCTCCTTTTTCATAGATTTCTGTCCCCTACCCTCCTTAAGCAAACAATCTTCTCCCTTTAAAAGAACTATAATTAAGAGATATTTTTCTATACTAACTTTTAAATGATTTCTTACTAATCTCTTCTGGGACAAACAAGTACTTTAGCTGATGCTTCTAAGTGAGAGACATCTGCAAAGGAAAGGAAATACATACATGCATCTGTTCAAAACTAGTATTTTTTGCTGCTCTGTAACTTTCCCTGCCAGAAGCTTCATTTTTGAAGCAGCTAATCTTAAATACTAAAGCTGTAAAGTGGGAGGTTGAAGAAAAAAGAACCGCACACAAGCACTTTTATACAGAGGTGGTGGTGGTGGTTAAATGTTAGTTTTCTTGGATAAAATAAAGTTTCAAGTTGGGTAAAAGGAAAATTAATCATTCAATCTGATATCGAGCTCAGAGCTAAACCAAAACACACCAGAGAAATATGAGATGAATCGGCCTATCCTTAGCACTGCTTTCTGACTTAGCTGAGAAACTGTTTCAGGGTTGCTTTTCATAACTATAAAATGGATATTCTAACTATATTCCTACTACATAAGATTAACTAGGAAATGGTTATCTGTTACGGGATGAATAGCGTTCCCTCCTCAAAATCCATATGCTAAAGTCCTGACCCTCAGAACCTCAGAATGTGACTATTTGAAACAGGGGCTTTAAAGAGGTGGTTAAAGTTAAAAGAAGTCTCCGGGCTGGCCCTGATCCAGTATGACTGGTGTCCTTATTGGAGATTAGGGCACAGACTTTCACAGAGGGAAACCGTGTAAAGACAGCTCGCTGCAAGCCAAGGAGGGGGCCGCAGAAGAAACCAACCATGCTCACCCTTTGATGGCAGACTGCGAGCTTCCAAGACGAGAAACGAATTTCAGTTTAAGCCATCCAGTCAGTGGCACCTGTCATGGCAGTCCTAGAGAACTAATTACAATATCCAAAATACAGCCAGAAAGTTGCTTTTTTTTTTAGTACATTTAAAATCCAAGAATCTCCCCCTAAGGATTCCCCTCAAAAAAAATCTCTACAACTAGTAATACAACAATAATAATTCCCTAGAATACACAATTAATATTTGTTGACTTATACTGGCAATGTCTTTTAAAAGTCATGAGTGATAATATGCCAGGACATGGAAACAACCTAGATGTCCATCAGCGGATGAATGGATAAGAAAGCTGTGGTACATACACACAATGGAGTATTACTCAGCCATTAAAAAGAATACATTTGAATCAGTTCTAATAAGATGGATGAAACTGGAACCGATTATACAGAGTGAAGTAAGCCAGAAAGAAAAACACCAATACAGTATACTAACACATATATATGGAATTTAGAAAGATGGTAATGAGGACCCTGTATGCAAGACAGCAAAAGAGACAGAGACACAGATGTGTAGAGCGGACTTTTGGACTCTGAGGGAGGAGGAGAGGGAGAGGGTGGGATGATTTGGGAGAATAGCATTGAAATATGTATACTATCATGTAAGAAACGAATCGCCAGTCTATGTTAGATGCAGGATGCAGGATGTTTGGGGCTGGTGTATGGGGATGATCCGGAGGGATGATGTGGGGTGGGAGGTGGGAGTGGGGGGTTCATGTTTGGGAGTTCATGTACACCCATGACGAATTCATGTCAATGTATGCCAAAACCAATACAGTACTGTAAAGTAAAATAAAGTAAAAAATAAATAAATAAAATAAAAGTCATGAGTGATAACATGAAGGGTAATTGCGTAGTCTGAAAACTGATGATTGAGTATAGCCACGGGGAAAAAAGAAAGCCATCTGATCCGCTGGGTAAGCGAGCCCTTTTTTATCTTTGTACATGTAAATGCTGATATTATTCCAATATAACTGCTGAAGATAGTAGACTAAGTATTTTGAATCTTTTCCTTTTTATTTATTTAGAATTTAAACCACACTTCTTCCCCCAAACCTCTGATTGCTTGAAAATTTCAAAACAAGTTATACAATAAAAGTCACACTGAAATTCAAAAGTACATTTAAGAAAGGAAACAATTCTTTCATATTTTTATTCAAATAAAGCAAGAAATGGTTCTCAATTCAATAGAGGCTTGGAAGAAAAAGCTCTCAAAGTTATTAATTGAAGCAAAGTAGCTAAATAATCACCTTTCTAAAGGTTTTTAAAAGCCTGAATAGACTACTTGTGATGGACAGAAAAGAACAGCTCCTGCTGGTTCATTTAAGTCTCAAGGTTGAATAATGAATACAAAACAACACAACATATTAGGCTTATTTTCAGCTTTAAGAAAAGGCTGAATGGCTGTAAGATGTAAAGAGACTGCATTTAAAAGTAAATTTTCACACTATCTATCTTAATAAGAGACAAAGAAAGCATGTTCAATATTAGATAATTTTTTCAACTCATCATAATCTCTTGGTTTGTGTTTCTTTTTCCCCTTACAAATCTTAAGCACTAATATTCCCAAAATGATGTTCTAATTAATTTAGTTTGACTACATGCCAGGTGCTATTCTAAATGATTTTATATGTACTTAATCTCCACCACAATCCTACAAGATGGGTATCATTTGTGATTTTTGAGTTTATCTTCATTAAACACAAGTAATGCATTAAACCAGCTCTGCAATACAGGAGCCCCCAAAACCTGAGCTATAGTGAGAACAAAGTGCTACTACAAATTATCATACAAATACGACCAATTTATCTGTAAAAGCAATCCACCATGGAAGATGTTTCAAAAATTTGACTGAAGAGAATGGGCAATTTATTACTGTTGTTTAGTTGCCCAGTCATGTCCAACTCTTCTCCAACCCTGCCAGGTTCCTCTGACCATGGGACTTCCCAAGCAAGAATACTGGAGTGGGTTGCCACTTCCTTCTCCAGGGGATCTTCCCGACCCAGGGATCAAACTCGAGTCTCCTGCATGCCTAAATCAAGGTGACTAAAGAACTGTCTTAACATCCCTCCACCACCACCTTGCATTAATTTCAAGATTTTTAAGCAGTCTTCTATAATCTGTACTCTGCTGTCAGAGAGGGAATGGGTCTATCAGTAAACTCCAGCATCGCCTCATTATGAATGTATAAATTGGCATCCAGTACAAATCAGCTTGTTACTAAGAACTAAAACTTGTTCATACTAACAAAATCAAGTTCTGGAACCCTGCAAAGCTGAATACTGGATCTGAGACCACGGCAGCCATAACCCCATACTCTGGGTCTTGCCTGAGGAGGCAGCAAATTTCCCCTCTTTGACATCTCTTTGTTCTTTATCTTCCTATCTTTCCGTTTGAGATAGTGTTAACCTCAGTTTACTTCTAGAATAAAATTTCCATGTATACAACAGTAGAAAAAAAAAAACCACCTAGTCTACTTCTAGGGGGTGTGGGCAGTAAAACTTCAAAATATAAATATTTAGGGGGGAAGTTACCTTTATTTTTCCTTTGCCAAGTGAGGGTCATTAAAAAATAATCTAATCTTGAAAGAAAGGATATTAAGGGGGGTGGGAGGTATAAAAAGAAAAAAATCTTATAGTAGACTCTAAAAAATTAAGTGAATTTGGCTTTAAGGAAAACCCACCAGAGAATGTTTCTTTTACTCAACTCAACAAAGATACCCCAGGGGCAACTGACCTATTAATAATTTAGCAGTAATGAAACAATTGGGAGAATGAAGAGTTGATCCCTTTGCCTAAGACAGAATAACAGTATCTCAGATCTTTGTTGCCTGCAATTTCTAGCACCTGACTCTGGAACTCATTCCACAGGAAAAGATGAAATCACACTACAATGGCAACCCTTAAATTACTCCCCCTTATCCTGATGCCACTGTCACCAGTTTTGGATTTCAGTCTATACACATTTATGCTAAAATACTGTATTTTGGCATTATTTCTGGCACTGTAGCATGTAAAGACCCAAGACTGATGGACAAGGGAGGTTTTTACAAGCCACATGGTCTCCAGAGGATCTAATGCATGCAGCAACTCTCATAAATCAAATCTCCTTCTAACTTTTCTTGGCTCTATAATCCTATAGTCTACAGAACACTGGTTTTTAAACACCACAAAAAAAGAAATCCAGTTAAAAAAGAAAGTTTCAACTCCTCATTCATACTAGACCATGGACAAGGAGGAGGATTTATTTTGGTTTTGCTTTGTTTAGGGAATGTGGAGAATATGGTTATTTGGTCAAGAATATTTCATAGAAGTGGTGGAACTTAAAATGAGTTTTGGAAACTCATTTAGCAACTCATTCACAGTGGATGGCACAATGAATATACAAATTTGAAATCCATATACAATAGGAAAAGAGTGAAAGAGAAGTAAACAAGACTTTTGTATCCCACCCAATTAGTTTAAACTATCATCTTATAAAAAAGACTTTTTAAAAATTCTTTAATTCCTTCTGTGAGTAGATGGTCCCTCCTTCCTTAATAAATATAGTCTGCTTTAGAATACACATATAAAAAGAGAACAACAGCTCAGTAGTAATATTTAGAATAGGCAAGGAGAATTTACTGAAGGCACTGCAAAGGCTAATATCATTTTTCTTGTTGTCATTAGATAGCAAATAGTGAATGACCTTGTCCTTTGCAAAGTCAAGCCCTGTGGTCTTAGGCTGTTTTTTCTGATTTTAGATCTCTGATTACCTTTCCTTTCCTTGTCCAACTACACAGAAATGGTTTTCGTGTTGACATTTCAAAGGTCACGCTACAGAAGCAAACACTGAATTAAGCCATTCTTTATGTGTCATTATGGGACCCTCATTTATTTTCATTGTCACCAGTTTTAAGACAGCAAATTAGTTGGCTCTCATGGTTTAAAAAAAGTTTCTGCTCTAATTTGGAGGAATAGTAATTATTCATAAAATTCTGACAGATTAATAGCAACTTGCAGTTATCACTGCAGAGCAAACTAATGTCATTTCTCCACCTGCTGAAGCACAGCTACTACATTTTCTAACCAGTACTAACTTGTTTCAGTTCTCTGAATTTCACTAGGGTGAATCAATTATCATCACTTACCATTAATAAGCAGAGAGCTATCGGATCCTGGATATGAATAGTTTAGACGACCTAAGGGTAGAAGAAGGCCGTTACTATATTTTTTTCATAGATGGTTTAAATGTATTCAACAACAAAGCTGAATTAATTGCTTAATAGGTATTTTAAAAACCATATTATGGGAATAAAACTTAGCTGTACTAATAAACACAAAGAGTTAGAGGACATATCAAACAGCATGTTCACAAACATTCAAAAAGGGAAAGCCTGAAAGTGGGAAAATAAAATATCCCTTATATTTCACTATTCAGTTCTTCTAATTTCCAAATCCCCATCCAAAGTAATCTTTATGTTCTCATATCAGCTCCTAATAACAATCTTCATGTTTTTTCCCCATCAATGTTCAAGTTCTCTTTCATGTGTAGTTCTTTACTGCTATTTAAAAGGACGTAGCTAGCAGTAGTATTTTTTATATGAATCATAACAAAGGTGCCAATTTTATGCCTACATGTACAGACATGCCAGTAGGTTTCAATTCATATCTGGGGGAATAAGAACAGAAAGTAAAGGAACACATTTCACTGTACTTACACATGAAGAAAATAGCAAAGCACACAGCAAAATGCACAGAGGCAGAAGAGCATTCAGTAAACGCTGGGTTAATCTTCTCTGAATTTTGAACCTAAAATGGGCACGCAAGATACCCACGAGAAAAGGGCTTATGAAAGTCTAAAATTTTGGAGGATGCACCATCTTCCACAATAAAAGGGGGAACGCACTTCTACTCTGGAAGAGTTTCTACATGTAAGTTGCGGTATCCAGACTGCACATACTTAAGCCTAGATCTATGCTATAAATTATAAAACTCATTATTACAACATTTTTACGTCTCCATATTCCACATGCCCTTCGTAAGAATGGTAAAGAACCCTCAGGTCTTGTTCATCTAAGCAATGGAAAGGGGAACTTAACAGTTAATTACCTACCAGAGTTTAGCACTCTATGCATCAGGAGTAGTGTGAGAATATAAAATTGACTCAGAATTACACACATTCCAATTAGGAAACAGCAGTTTAAACTCTGACCCCACAAAACCATAACAGACTCTCCAAGACAATAAAAACAGTGGGTAAGCAGAGCTTCTCCCATGACTGGAGCAAGTCTTTCAGGATGCCGGGAAGACTCCAGACCCCACCTAGTTTCGAGGAACACTATGGGAGCCAGGGCTAGTACGTGGTCCTATCCACCACCAGCCACACATTTAAAATTATTTAGAAAGGAACTTTAGACCACAGCTATCCTTCAGTCTCTCAAAATCCTCTTTCAAATAGTCTCCACAGAAATAAACTCATGTCATGAAAAGAGAAAAGAGTTCTCTGTTACTATTAGCTTTAATTAATCCACATGTGAAACTTGGGAGTCTAATATGAAACAAAATCTGAAAATTTTTCTACAATTTAAAACCAAATACAAGGATTTTTTAAATTGTAAATTGCGTCACTTAAAATTTCAGTGTGTTCCTGTTTAGGGAGGAAAGGTAGGGATGGAGACCGGCAAGGAGGAGGTGAAAATTAACTTTGCTATTTCAATTTCTTCCTAAAAACTGGCTTTGTTACTTAATGTTTACATACACAACCAAGTAGCTAAATCCAGTGAATTCCAGCTTAACTGCTTTAACTGCAACCCCAGATCATATGACCTGTCACAAGAATATCTTTTAAAAAGCATAGACTTGAGATGCTAGAACAAGAACATGACCTTAATTGTTGAAAACTTGGGAGGGAGGGAGGGAGAGAAAGAGGGAGGGAGTGGTGTTCTGAATCACTTAACTCAGAGTAGCAGCTGATTTTCTGTGATGGAACACTTGGATTACTTTTGTAGCTGTAAAACCCTCTAGTCAGTGAACTAATAGTTATCACTCATACCATTTTTATCATAAAACACATTTTTAAAAGATGATATAAATCAACAGGAACAAAAATATTTAATGATATTAACTGAAGTTTCTGCTATTTTGAAGAAGATACTCTTAATTGTTTTAAAAGGTAACATTAATGAAACCAAGGCTGTTCTATATGAACTATAATGCCTCTTATTTGATACTAAAAAATGACAATTAACAATGAGAATTCAAAGATAAATTCCCAAACTAGCTGGCCCAATTTAACTAGTCAAGTTCCACCTTATCAGAAACTGACTTTTGGGGTACCTTTTAAGGAGAAAGAGATAAGAACAGTTCAGCAAAACAGGCACGAAAATACACCCTCACTCAGCTCTCTCAGTCTGCCTCAACACACACCTCCTCAGATGCCACCCTACACTCACAAAGTAGGTATCCTTTAGCTAAGACAATAGGACACTGGCAAAACTTACAGTTTAACTCTGAAAGTGACGCTTGTTTTTATTTTTTGACCTGTTCTAATGATGAGTCCTGTTGGGCTGAAATCCGTTATGCCCTCTGTATAGTAAATACACCTGTTAAATATTTTGTTAAACAAATAGCAATGCTTTCTATTTCAATTTTAAAATATTAGCAGTGACATTAGAAAACTTTTGGAAAAAAACTTTCATAATGCTTCCCTACCCTACCTGCCCTATCCTATAAATTCTTTCTATAATTAAAATATTTAGAGTCATCCATTCATGACATCTATTATGAAGAACACAGACCCCTTCCTTTCTGGAAGTCCTCTACAAGCCTTTCACATTCTCCTTGTGCCCCTTTCATTTCTGCTCTACAGATGCCAATTTTCACCAGCAGTTTTGCATTTTCTAGTCCATGGCTATATTACTGGCAACCCCCTCCCTCCCTCCAAGACCTCTTTGTTTCCAATGGAGAATATTTTCAAATCTTTTTTGTTTGTTTACTTGTCTTTTTTTCAATTATTTTCCCTAGGGCACCTTTCCCAAAAAAGAAGCCCCTCCCCTTTCTAGATTAACTCACCAAATTTTATTTCTATCTATATTGCAATAGACAACCATCTTAGGTAATCATCTCAGCTACTCACTAACTATCTCATCTCTTTTAAAAAACAGCCTCCCTCTTTAAGAACCAGAGCTTCATTGTTGTTGTTGTTGTTGCTGTCATTGAACCTAAGTATCTTGAGTTTCCTGTTTGGGCACCAAGTAAGTATTCAATGAGTTTACTCCACTGAACTTAAAACACCATCATTTCACAAATGAATACACTGAAGTAAAATTTAAAAATCACTGAGATATCTAAATATGAATATAACCCAGTGTTTGTGAGTTTTGTTTTTTGTTTTTTTGATAATTCATTTATCTATAAACATAACCCAGGCTTTGGTACATTTAGAATTGAATTCCTCAAGGGAGAAGGAAAGCATTAGGATTTCTGGCAAATGAATCTATTTCGTGGATAAAATTTAGTCTTTGGAGGGTCTTAGCATTGATTATGTTATAAACACAAAGAAATACTGCCAGATCAGCAGTCCTAACCTTAAGGGACGCTATGACAGGAAAAGTAGTTGTCCCTGGAGGCCCGCTGTGGCATTTGGAGCCAGAAGCCTGGCATGCATCATGCAGAAGGCATAGACTATATTTGGTGACATGACTCAACCTAGCCAAATATAGGCAACTGATACAGTGTGACTCTGGGGAACTACACTACCAAATTCTACAGCCTAGAAAAGATTCAGATTCCAAGTAGGCATTTGCGAGTTGGAAAGAACCAATATTTACCAACTAGAATGACTAAGAATTACTGGGGGAAGGAGGTGCTCAAAAGAACAGTATGTACTATCATAACTATCATATTAAGACACTAACTAAAGTAACCGAGTTAATAAGATGAAAGGAGGAAAAAAAAACTAGAAGGAAATACTCTAATAAATTAGTATCTCTTACTTTCAAAATTAGGTAAAATAAGTTATTTTCTAAAAACTAACCCAGACAGTATTGCTACTGATGATTCAGCAGGAAATGATATAATAAATGCTGCCATTTCAAACACACAAGCAATAAAAAATCAAATGTTCTCTAGTGCTATTAGATTTTACGCTATGCCCTTCTGTTTCTCAGTCATGCGAGCACTGCTGGGGGCATGATCGGGCAAGGAATGATAACAGGGGACAGCTCTGCAAGGCTGTGTAAAATACAGCCATGCTGACCAAAACAGTGACAGCAGCCTGGAACGCTGAGTTAATTTTGTTAGATACTAACAAAAAGGGAGAGGTTTTCAGTGGACAGGCTTCCCTGGTGGCTCAGACGGTAAAGTGTCTGCTGGCAATGTGGGAGACCTGGGTTCAATCCCTGGTTTGGGAAGATCCCCTGGAGAAGGAAATGGCAATCTACTCCAGAACTCTTGCCTAGAAAATCCCAGGAACAGAGGAGCTTGGTAGGCTACAGTCCATGGGGTTGCAAAGAGTCAGACATGACTTAGTGACTCCAAGTTTCTTTCTTTTCATTGAACATCATTAAAAATTTCTCACAGGGAAAGGATAAGCATGGACTTAGGTCCATTTCTAAGACAGATAAAAAGATTTATGAACACAGCACAACACTCACACAAATATATTCATACATATACATACACATTATTTGTTGTTGTTTAACTAGAGATGTTTCTCCTGGTTCTGCTCTTACTGCCATAAATAATTGTTTAAAGGAGGTGCTGTTCCTGCCTTTCTACATTTGCTGTTTCTACCAATATTGTCAGATTTGCAGCAAGATGGCACTGTGGGGGCCTGTACGATGTAAGCAAGGTCCAAGAAATGATACATTCAGTTTCTGAATACTAACTTTATACTTAAACAAATGCAGAATACAAATAAATATGAACTAATAAAAATGTATTCATTATGTTCTATCACTTAATGATACAAAGATCATTTTGTGTTTTATTGTTGACATGTGGGAATCTTAATTCCCCGACCAGGGATTGGACCCGCTGTGATCCCAGCAATTGAAATTCAGAGTTTTAACCACTAGATCCCCAGGCAAGTCCCCAGAGATAATCATTTTCAATAATTTCTTCCACTGACCTAAAAGTAACTCCACAAAGCATAATCAATAACCTTATTCTACCCCATGACCTATCTGTGATACAATCAACTTCCAGTAAAGATGTTTCCATGCAAAATTATGAAGGAGACACCAGCTGGGACTGACATCAACTGGATGGAGAGTCTTGCCCCCCTCCCCAAAAAGCCATTTAAATCACACACACACACACACACATACACGCAAAATTTAGACTACACAAAACCCCTTTCCAGGATAGATTTGACTTTCAGTTTAAAGGCTGGAGCTTGTAAAAAATACATGAATTCTCTTAACTCACTGCCATTTCCCCTCTAGATACTCTAGATATTCAGAACTACTGGCCCATTAACTTTCTCATCTGGGTCCCTTCCTTTGTCTGGAATGCCTTCCTGTCTGTCTGTCTCCAGTGTTTCACCACTCAAGCCCCCTCCCTTTTATCCAGGTGGCTTCTTTCTTCGGCCTCACATCCTGTGGCCCAAAGCCACCTGCTCCTTGGTTCAGACAGCCCTATTGGCTCCATACAACACTCTTTACACTTACTATATACTGTTCAGATCACCTATTTCTAAACTCTCGTCCTCTAGGACAACAGAATCTTTGAGGACAGGTTTTGGGTCTCACATCCCAGAGCTTAGAGCAGAGAAAGGCACTCAATAAATAGCTAGCTGTTGAATAAATAAAACAAAGCTAGCAGCTAGTGGCCTCTCTGGCATGAAACACACAGTGCAAAAGTGTAGAGTTGGACCAATCTCATCTAGGGAAGTAGGTTCAAGTTACTTAGTTTCTCTGAAGTAAAAACAGAGATATTTCCATGTACATGTGAGAAATTCATAAGATAATTTTTGCAGAATGCCCAGAAAAGTTCCCCTGCATAGAGTATGTGTTCAATTAATAGTGATTCCTTTCCCTTCAGTAACTTAAAGTCAGAGACAGCTAACAGTTTCCCATTTGTGAGAGAAAGAAAGAGGAAGGACTCCTCCTTGCCAAGTAAGACCCAAATTGGAGCCCTGAAGAAGGGACTGGCCAGCTGGGGGATTTTTCAGCTTCAGAGAAATGAGTTTGCTAATGTTCTAAGTTACAAACAAGGATATAATTCTTCTTTCAGGAGATGAGAGGAAAAAAAGCTAATTCTTTTCTTTTATGATAGCCAAACTGACAAAGTAGCATCAGTATTTCAGGAAATGAAAACTTTGGAAATTCAACTTAAAAATATTATTTTCAATAAAAGCCAAAGAGGAGCTTCTTTTTGTGCCAATAGCTCAGATTTGATTTTTCAATTGTGATATGGTAGCTGAAAATCAGAGTATAGTGTGGCAAAAAAAAAAAAAAGTGAGAAAAATACATTTTATCTTTAAGTAAGGTCAATGGGTTATGTTTCTACAGATTGAGGAAGGTTTCATAAGGATTGCTTTAACTATAACTGAGGGCAGGTACAAAGGTGGAAGATCTAAAAGCATCTAAGAATTTCAGGCAGACGGGAATGTCTAGAGACACCAGCAAAGAGCTGACCCAATTAAGGAATTCAAAAGATTTCCTACTGCCAGTAAACCTAACAACAAACCAGCAAGCAGGAAGGCTATTTTTATCCTTGCCAGAGGCCTTCTGACTCTGGATGCTACATTTAGAGGACAGAGCAACAAGATAACTTGCCTTAAGAGGATGTTATGATACCAGCGATTAATGGCAACTTTTCAAGCTTTAAAATATTAGGCATAGTTTTTATTCAAAGTAAATGAGCCAAAGCCAGTTAAAGAAAGAAAAGATAATATAATGGAAGGAAAAGTGGAAAAACAGACCAATGGGTAGTAAAAAAGTTTTAAGCAATCTAGAAAAAAGGCCAAGGCAGTTAAAATTAAAATTAAATTAATTAATTAAAATTCTCCTATCTTGTAAAAATGTTGATTAAAACAAGCATGTGTTATAAGAGACCTATTTTAAAAGAACCAGTGGATAAAAATTGTAGAACTGACCTGAAGGTAAAGATTTTGAGAAGTGGCTCTCTGCACTAACATGAAGATCAAGACAAATTCATGGAGTTCCTAGAAACTATAAAATACGTTGCTTGCAAATGACCGAGAACTTTAGAGACAAGCCACTCTTAACATTGGCTGCGTGCGTGCCAAGTCGCTTCGGTTGTGTCCGACTCTGTGACACTAGGGACTGTAGCCTGCAGGCTCCTCTGTCCGTGGATTCTCCAGATAAGAATACTGGAGTGGCTTCTCATGCCCTCCTCCAGGGGCTCTTCCCGATCCAGGGATCAAACCCAAGTCTCGTATGTCTTCTGCGTTCGCAGGTGGGGTCTTTATCACTAGTGCCACCTCACTGGTTACTGAAGTCCAAACCCCAAAAGCCATCAGCAAAGTCAGTAATTGGCATTCTGCATACACACCTATCAGCAACACTGATCACTTACTTAATATAAATTCTGATGACTTGATTGAACCTTAACATTCACTTGAATTTCATATCTAATTTCATTTGTTATTTCTCAAAAGGCCCTGTTCTTATTTTCCTTTATTAATACTAAAAGCACTTAGTCTTCCTGTTATTCATTAGTCTTCAAAACTAAATAATAAACAGGCTGTTCGAAGATGTCTGCAAATTATCTGGAGGATAAGCTGCATGAGGTGAAGAGTCTAATTTTTTATTTCCTTATATACCCCAACAGGCTAAAATAGTGCTTGGCACTATCTGCTTGATAACATATTTGTTTTATGAACAGCCTCCCATAACTTTAGACTTTACATATATATTCAAAATGGTTTTCAAAGCGGAATGAGGGTGGGGTGAGGAGGGAAAGCAGTCTATCTGAATCACTTCTGGAATACACATACTTAAGTCTCACGACAGACCTGGTGAATCAGAATGAGGAAAAAGAAAAAGCCAGCTTGGAAAAGTTCGCTCAGTGATTCCAGACCTTCACCCTCTGAAAGGTACCCTCCAATAAGAAATCAGCAGGTGTGCGAAATCTGAATCTTTTACAGAAGATTATGATAAAATACAGATTTTAAACTCTGTCCCCAGTTTCCTACATTAAGACGCCTGAATGCCTAAAGTGTACTAAAATAAACGTTTTTAATGTTTGTCTCCAGAGTTCGTGTACACCCGTGGCAGATTCATGTCAGTGTATGTCAAAACCAACAGAGTACTGTAAAGTAAAATAAAGTAAAATGGAAGCTCTAAAAAAAAAAAAAGATTGATAACAAAGCCTTTCCCCAGGATAAAAAAAAAATATATATATATATATATTGTGTGGCTACCGGACCATCAGCCAGAGGCTCTGTGTCCCATCCTGATTTTCCAGGCACCAGTTAGTCAACTGACTTCCAAAGCTATCTCTTGGAACTATAGTCTCTTCAACCATAAATTGGAGACCACAAAACTCACGTGGAAGGTTATTATAAGGATTTAAATTAGAGCTAATTTTCAGAAGGGGCAAAGCATAAAAATCAGAGAAATAGTATCAGAAATAATTGCCCTTTCACTTGAAACTTGTTGTTAACACTGCTTCCTATACAGAATGTCTAGGTCCACGTCAAAAAAGAAATATATAGACCAGCATCAAACGTGCACTGTGGCCTACTACTACCCAATGCGTGGAATATGCTCAAGTGTGTGTGGAGCTGGAATTTAAGCTGAAGCTAGTATGTGGCTTGAAGAAGGCCATCTCCCTCTCCTAACAAGGGCTGCCGTGCCACCCCACACTAGGGTGCACCCCTGTTATCACAGGGCTTCCTGTGCCCCTGGCACTGTGCCAGTTGTAATCTCAACAGTCCACACCCCAAGCTATGCTTCAAAAAGCAAAAAGATGGCTACAGATGCCCCCAGAGACAACATTCCAAAACGCTATTAATACTTGGTGGAGATGATAAGCTACAGTAAGGTAAGCGACTCCTTACTCCCCCTCTGTCCTCATCCTCACCATTTTCCTCTATGGAACTCCTTTCTTAGTTACATTCTTTTTGGTAATGGGGAACACTCTAATGGCAGGAGATTAAAGCTGAACAATTAGAGAAGTTCTCCACAGCAGTGTTTCATAACATTTCATAATTATTAAGACCTACACTAATCAAAATATTTTGCAGAGGCTCCCCACCGTAACTGAAGCCCGCAAGTCCCACTCCAGTGGATATTACAAGTAAAACAACCACAAGAAAAGCCTTTAATAATAAAAGGCTTCTATGAATTCAGCAATACCTTTAAATGTATTTTCACTGTATTACATCAGCATCTGCATGCTTTAAAAGATGATCATGCAACACACACATGACAAAACTATCATCTAACTGGAATGTCTGGTTCTAATAGGTTCCTGCTGCTGCTGCTAAGTCATGTCAGTCGTGTCCAACTCTGTGCAATCCCATAGACGGCAGCCCACCACCTCCCCCGTCCCTGGGATTCTCCAGGCAAGAACACTGGAGTGGGTTGCCATTTCCTTCTCCAATTCAGGAAAGTGAAAAGTGAAAGGGAAGTCACTCAGTCATGTCCAACTCTTAGCGACCCCAGGGACTGCAGCCCACCAGGCTCCTCCGCCCATGGGATTTTCCAGGCAAGAGTACTGGAGTGGGTCGCCATTGCCTTCTTACAAGCTACTCAATAATTAAATGCTCACATGAAACCCATATACTGTTTTCAGTCATTAAACCTTCAACCTTGACATTTAGGAATACCATGCCAGAGATTGTGTGGAATTGCTGATAGTAACTTAAAGTTCACTAAGTTCAATCCCTGCACTTCCTCTTTTAGATGAAGACACCAAGATCTAGAGGGAAGGGACCAACTTAAGCCATGTAACTGCTAATGGCAAAACCAGATCTTAATACACTCCTCAATGCTTCTCTGTATTTATTACATTTTGGGAAAGTCTATTATAAGCTAACAACTTCTGATCTTTTACAATAAAGACATCAAGTGGCCAATTTAAGTATCTCCATTTAATTAAACATGACGGACATTTATTTGGAATATTATAGCCAGTAGAAGTTAAGACTTTTTTTTTTTTTAGATTCTTTATACAAACTAAGAGTAATTAATCATGGCTGCTCTTCAGAAGATCTGCACATCAGTGCTGGTTCTCAAAAATTAAAAAAGCTTCCTCTAATTGGTTGATTCCTCCTTCTTTTTCCCCAAGTACAGTAACTGGCATCAGCTCAATTGGATACCAAAGAGATATGGAACTACTCTCCATTCAGAGTTTCACTAATGTTCTTAATTTAACGGTTACCAGGTAATAAGCAGAACAAAAAAGAACCCTGCCTTTAGAACGGAGTGCACTGATGTGGGACTGAGTTCAGACTACGTCTGTCAGACAAGTCAGACAAAATAAGGAAGCCCAGAGGCGGCCAGGTCATCTCCTTACCTGACTTGGAAAGTAGTGACTAGTTTTAAAGTGAAAGAGGAGAGGAAAGAGGAGAGGGAAGAAGTTGGCTTAAAACTCAATGTTCAGAAAGCTAAGATCATGGCATCTGGTCTCATCACTTCATGGCAAATAGATGGGGAAACAGTGGAAACAGCGACAGACTTAATTTTATGTGGCTCCAAAATCACTGCAGGTGGTGACTGCGGCCATGAAATTAAAAGATGCTTGCTCCTTGGAAGAAAGCTATGACCAACCTAGACAGCAAATTAAAAAGCAGAGACATTACTTTGCCAACAAAAGTCTGTCTCAAGGCTATGGTTTTTCCAATAGTCATGTACGAATGTGAGAGTTGGACCATAAAGAAAGCTGAACACCAAAGAATTGATGCTTTTGAACTGTGGTGTTGGAGAAGACTCTTGAGAGTAACTTGGACTGCAAGGAAAGTCAACCAGTCCATCCCAAAGGAGATCAGTCCTGCATTGGAAGGACTGATGCTGAAGCTGAAACTTCAATATTTTGGCCACTTGATGTGAAGAAATGACTCATTTGAAAAGACCCTGATGCTGGGAAAGGTTGAAAGCAGGAGGAGAAGGGGACAACAGAGGATGAGATGGTTGGATGGCATGACCGACTCAATGGACATGGGTTTGAGTAAACTCTGGGAATCAGTGATGGACAGGGAGGCCTGGCGTACTGCAGTCCATGCGGCTGCAGAACCGGACACTACTGAGCGACTGAACTGAACTGAATGAGTTTAAAACTAGTTAAAAGTTACTCCTTTTGCAAATTTTTACTGCAGAACAGCAACAAATTCATTACCGCTTTTCTCTTTTCCCTCTTTTAAATCTGGTAGTGAGGAGAGTGGCAACATGAGGGTAAACAATAAGGAGTAGCAAATAAATTCACAAATCAGGTATACACAGCTGATAAATGCATCACCTGCCTACAAGATTTAGGTTGAGATTCCACACGTGTCAGGAAAAAATAACTTGTGGCACAGTTGTGCAACTGTTCCGCTTCCTGTTGTTAAATTGAATGCAAAGAGAATCTTGGATATTTTTATGAGAGCTATGAATCAAGTGTCATGGCTTCCCCTCCCTCAATGTCAGCAAATAACATATTCTAGGACTATATAACAGGATTAAGGAAAGTCTTAAACCTTCACAGACAACTCACCACTGTATTATTCCATAATCAAAAGGGCTTTCATTATGCAGATTAATAGCACATAGGGCTGTTCTAGTAGCTATGAGGAAATGAAACAGCAAGTCACCTCTCTACAGAATTTTACCATATAGAAGGAAAAAACAGAAAAATAATAAGTGATACTATCAAAAGGTACAATATACTATTGTTAATTTAGAGATGGTGCATGAACAAAATGGATCCCTATAAATGTTCTGGACCTCCTTCTACTTTTCATACCATAGGGAGATCCCTAATATTTTGACACTGACAACCTGCTGACAAAGTCTGAAAACCTTACTACTTAAATGCTATTCAGACTTCACTTCTGAATGGAAAATAATATTATCTGTCCACATTGTAATATCTATATTTATTAAGTTGTACATAGACGGAGGAGCCTGGTAGGCAATAGTCCAAGGGGTCGCAAAGAGTCAGACACGACTGAGCGACTTTACTTACTTACACAATACTTAATGTGAAAATGTNACTTCACTTCTGAATGGAAAATAATATTATCTGTCCACATTGTAATATCTATATTTATTAAGTTGTACATAGACGGAGGAGCCTGGTAGGCAATAGTCCAAGGGGTCGCAAAGAGTCAGACACGACTGAGCGACTTTACTTACTTACACAATACTTAATGTGAAAATGTACAAGATTATAGAAAAGCACTCATAAATCTGCTACCTGATTGCTGCTTGGGTTTTGATATGGTGTTTCTAAGTTTAAACTGTCATATATATTTATTTCTTTACCAATAAATATTACCAATTTATCAAGAAATTTATCAATTTATTTACCAATAAATACTACCAATGTTTATTTCTTTGCCAATCCCTGCCCTGAATGTGAGTCTAACAAAATTAAATCACAACAGTCATAAAATATATGAGCAAGCTGTATGAGTTAAAAGCATCTTTAGAAATAGTAAGGCTTTTTAACCTTTTAAATAACATAAAAAGTTTACTGTCACTTTTCCCTCTGGCCCCCTTTACCCTCACTTCTCATTCAGGTAAAAACGGAGTTACAATAATGTTTTAAGATGCCTACTCAATTTTCCTGGACTCAAATAAGATTCTTTGTGTTCAATATTCAGGATTAAAATATGGAGACTGCTTGAGTAATTATGGACCGATCATGGATGACATAAGACAAATTCCACTTTTGTGACAGTAACTTATATGATTTTCAGAACAAATAAGAACAAGGGTCAATATTTCATCACCAACACGTGGAGGGCAAAGGATCACTACTTTGTATTTACCAGCACATGTTATATAAAAAGTCCGGCAGACGAGGATCTGGCCAAGCAACAAGGGGTATTTAGTATGAACCAGGCTGGTTTCAGTTCAGAGCTTAGAATAAGGAAGACTTCAGTCTCAGGCTACCAGCACATCAGTGTTCACAGATATCCCATTCTGTTCTTCCAGGCATTTCCCTTTCCCCTCCTTCCCTTGAAAAATTTAAAACAAAACAAACCTGAAACAACAGCAATCCTCCAACCTGGAAAAGTACAGTCACACAGTTTGAAACCCACACCTTTGTAAACTCTGCCTACACAGTGCTATGAGGAATCAAAAGAATCCTGAGCAACAGTGAACCAGAAAGGAGTGGGTCTGAATTCAGAAATCAACCTGCACCAGGAATAGACAGACAATCATGGTCCACCACTTTGTCCCCTCCTTCCTCACAAAGGAAGTTACCTCAAAGCAGAAGCCCAGGTCCCATCCTTCAGCACAACTAAGCAAAAGAAAAAGACTGTTTAGGATGTTCCATTTCAGCAGTCAGGAAAGGGAGGGTATGGAAGGAGAGGAAATCACTTCACTTCTCAACAGCTACATGCAAAGTTCATTATAATCAAGTTTATAAACTGCATTCTCTGCTGTGTGCCTTACTCCATTACTCATGAGGCTTCTAAGAGTAAGGCAATTTTCTCCTCCCTAGAGCCCTCCACTACTCACTCCCCTGCTACGCGGCTTTGAATTATTTGGTATCATCCAAACAGAGCAAGAAAAGAACCAGCCAGGTTTGCAGGGCAGCTGCCTGGAGGACTCTTGAATCTTCAAGGCTTGTAGTATTTAAAGATGCTCTAATTCACCAGAAGATATTTGATACCACATAATGGTAATTTGCTAGGAAAGAGAAATTTGACTATGAATCCAAATATAATTTAGTTGCTTTGCATTATCCGTGTCTTCTCTATGGTACTTTGTATCAAGGACCATTAAACATCCCTTGAAGAAAAATGTCCATCTAATCCTTTAAAAAGGTGACTGGGGACTGGGTTGCACAGTAGTACATAGCTGTCTTTCCACAAATTGTCACTGATTTAAACAGGAAAAGATGAAATACTATAAGAAATTATATCCCCAACCACTATTTCAAATAAATCATTTTAATAGTATAGCAATAGAAATTACTTTGTAAAAGCCCCTTCATATTTAAAACTGTATGTACTCTGAAATTCACATTTATAACTGAATATAAAATTTAGCCCTATTTTCAGACACTCTGATGAAAGGTTTCTAGAGCTATCTCAGTGTACATAAAGTCATATACAGTATCTGTTCAAGACATCTGTATCAGTATATAACACCTGTTCTTGAAAATACAGGACTACATGACTACAATTTTACGTATGGGAATATGAAAAGAACTGTGGATCCAAGGAAAATTTAAGGTTTTCTGGTTATTACTTATGATATCTTTTTAAAGTAGACTAACTTTACTTCTTCCACTGTTGTAGAGATACAGAATTTAAGTAATTATTCCAACAGTCACTCTCTCTCTCACAGTGACACAGAAAATCTTACTCAAAATTAACAAAACTGGCTTTGTGTACTAAACTTTCAACTGACTTTCATGATTTTCTCCTAGAGAGATTATTATAAATGGCTTTTCTTAGCAACAAAGAAAAGAGGCACAGATGGAATCATCACTTGCACACTCGTTTTAGCATTTGTTTCAAACAAATTCACACCTATGAAAAATAGTTGGGGAAGAGCCCTCTAATTTAATGTGCAGATAAAGAAAAAAATTCCCCAAAGTTATTTTAAAATGCAAGGTCACAATACCTTAAGCAGTCAGGAATTAAACACATAGCATTTGGGGGATAGGTCCAGCTCTTCAAATAAGTTCTTATTAAATGAATACATGAAGCACGTAAGGCACGAAGGTTTAACTGTACAACACACTCCCACACTTACTCAACATATGCAATAGGTTTCTCGGGGACCATGGGAATATGTAAAAGACTGGCACTTTAAACAACTTGTATTTCTGAATTCAATCATCGTTGCCCACATGCAAATTAAGTATTTTAAAATGCCTGAAACTGAGAGAGACTGGTGTAGATAACACTGAGCTCCCCCTGCCAAAACCTGGAAGCAAGATGCATCTGTAACAACATGAAGAGCAAAAGACTCTAATTTCATAATATAGTAAGGAAAATTAAAACAGTATTCTGATAACTTAGTTAATTAATATCTGAAGAACAACTACATAATGTTTTGACAATTTACAGATTGCCTTTGTTCACTCAATAATTTTGCTGTCTCATTAGGCTTTCCAGTGAAATGAAGCAAATTGGATATTAAATTGTTTTAATATATAGGATTTAAAACACTCAACCATTAATATGAAACTATGGATTGTTCAACTGTGTGATATCTGATAATTTTGTTTCTGATAATGTCTCTTTATTTCAGTGCTGTCTCCCTCTGCTTCCATTCCATAAACTGGTTTATGCCTATATTCCTTTATTCCATTCACATACAGAAAAGGAAAAAAAAGGCCCCTTAATTTTTACAGGACTCTCCTACGTATACTGTAAACAATACCACTTCATGAATCTTTATTTCACTGTGTCCAAGCTATGCTTCAGAGATTGAAAGCAGATATACTGGCACATGATTTTAATCTGTTTCATGCTGCTCCATTTCTAAACAGTAAGTACCAATTTTACAGGCGAAAGAAAACACAAATAGCACTAAGATACAATATTTCCCAAGTATACATCTCAGCATCTACAATGGTAAAAGATTTTCCTGTCCAGGTGAAGGAATTACTTGATAAGCCTAATAATTACTTCAGCAATGCGCAAGCTGCCATCTGGGAGATAACGCAAAAAACGGTGTACAGCGCAGGCTCTTAACTTATGAGACTGGGTGTACAACGAGGAAAATGAAATCAGTCTCTGGGGAAGAACTGCTACAGATTGTCACTGGTGTTAGTTATGGAGAAGGCAATACATAATTTCATGGGTAAAAATAACATACAGACATGCCAGCTGATCAGTGCAAGGACCTAGAGATAAGGCAGAGGGAGGACTTTTCCTCTCAAAGAGGTAAACCTCCGTACATGGAGAAGATGATAAGCCTTAAAATTCTTAGAAAAACTTTTTAAAAATAAACCATAAAATTAAAAAAAAACCTAATGTAAATTATGAAATGAAAGCTAGCTATTTCATTTGCACATTTATCTTTTTAAAGGTTGCTTAACAAGCCAACTGGAATCAACAGCACATTCATAAAAAACTGAAAAATTATATTTGAAAGTTGAAGGTTTCAAGACATAGACATATTAACATCTTGTCTGTTGATGGCAAAAATAAAATTTTAAACCCACTTTATTAAAGGAGTTTCTTCTTCCCCTCAAAAAATAAGCAAATTTAATTTTTTAATGTAAATAAATAATACAACCTTACAAATTCATTCAATTGACAGATCTTGTATCAATTTTAGGCTTTATTATTTAAACATACACACACAAACCACATATCTATGTGGGATTGCAAATGAAAATAAAAATAAATGAAGTCATTCAACATACTTTTTAAACCCACTTTATTAAAGGAGTTTCTTCTTCCCCTCAAAAAATAAGCAAATTTAATTTTTTAATGTAAATAAATAATACAACCTTACAAATTCATTCAATTGACAGATCTTGTATCAATTTTAGGCTTTATTATTTAAACATACACACACAAACCACATATCTATGTGGGATTGCAAATGAAAATAAAAATAAATGAAGTCATTCAACATACATTTTACAAAATCATTTTAAGATAAAATGAACCCAAATATAAAATCTGCCTCCACATGATAGTTTTTTTAAATAATTTTCAAATTAATTCTTTTAAGTGCATGTTTATACCACTTTTCTGACAGTCATATTGTTCTATACTAATCTCACAGAAATAATGCCTATTTTCTGTTTACTCTATTTCTAAGGAAGCAGAGCACATGAAGAGGCCACTTATTTACTTTCAAAATGGATTGGCATTATTACTTTAAAAGGAGAGAGGAGAGTCTGACAAGAAATAAAGTATTCCCATGAGCAAAACTGCATTGCAATGGACTACAATGGTACAAAGTTCATCATCTTGGTTTAAAAAAAAAAAAAGCATAACTACTGTCTGACATTTTAGGACCATGAACTCATTTATGAAGTCCTTACTGCTCTTAAAAGGAAAAAATACACAAATTCATTTAATATGCTTAAGTCACCTTGGCACCTTATATTGAAACTGGTTTTCTCATTTGATAAGCATGAAAACAGACAAATAGATGTTTAGTAATAAAAACCAATACCATGTATTGAGTGTTTTCTCAATGAACTGGGCAGTATGCTGGATTTTATAGACACAGCGTATCATTTAATTTTCAAAACCACTACGAATTAGTGGCAGAATGGCAATTTAAATCACAGTCTATCTGACTCGAAAACCCATGGTCTTTCATTCTGGCATATTTCCTCTTATAAATCACAATTTTACAAAATCTTTGTGTTCCCATATTAGGACAATCAGGTTTAATTCTGTCACCAGACTTATCTTTTAATTATCTCTAGAAAATTAGTCTAGGTAATTATTTAGGTAAATATTGGTAAGAAGAAATTAAAAAGGGAATATGGTGACTCAGATAGTAAAGATTACCTGCCTGCAATGCAGAAGACCCATGTTCAATCCCTGGATCAGGAAGATCTCCTGGAGAAGGGAATGGCTAACCACTCCAGTATTCTTGCCTGGAGAATCACATGGACAGAGAAGCCTGGTGGGCTGCAGTCCATGAGGTCGCAAAGAGTCAGGCATGACTGAGCGACTAACACTTTCTTTTCATAGAATAAAGGCAGAAGTTTATACAATAAGCCACTTAGTGAACTAGAAAAGAAAAAATAAATCTGAGTTGTCCTGACTATATCTGATAAACCAAGCAAATGTTGTTAATCCTATTGGAAAAATGTGTACAAACTCTTGTAAAAATACTAGAGGCTTACTTCTTAGAAGTGAAGGTCACTCAGTCGTGTCTGATTCTTTGTGACCCCATGGACTATACAGTCCATGGAATTCTCCAGGCCAGAACACTGGAGTGGGTATTCTGAAAGGAATACTGGAGCTTTTCTCTTCTTCCCAGCCCAGAGATCAAACTCAGGTCTCCCACATTACAGGTGTATTCTTTACCAGTTGAGCCACAACGGAAGCCCTACTTCTTAGAAGCATGACATAATAAAGGGTTTATGACTGCTGCCATTTGTAAACTGTTTTCTCTGATAAAAGACACAGGCACTTATCATGAAAATGAGTTCTAATTATTATCCCTAGTATCTACTATATAAGAGAAGAGCCTCTTAAAAGAAGTTGCTGATTAAATCAATTTAAATCAATTAAGGAAACAACCACAGATTCACAGCAAGTTACAAAAAGTAGTACAGAGAGATTCTGTGTACCCTTTATTCAGTGTCCCCAATTGGAAACATCTTATATAACTGTACTACAAAACCAGGAAAGTGAGACTGTACAGTCCACAAACTATATTCGGATTTCTCCTTTAGCTACTTTATATTAAAGTGTGCAGTTTTTTCTGGTGCTAGAAAGAGCCTTAGACTCTCCTCACTTTTCTGCTGGGAAAACAAAGGGTCAAAGAGGCTGAAGGACTAGCCAAAGTCAGAGTGCTAAGAAGCGACAAAATAAAAAGCCAATTCTGAAAGACCATCTTTCCTCAGAAACAGAGTGCACAACCCCATTAGAAGCCATCAGCAGTCCATGAGGAATTCAGTAAAGACATTCAAAATAATCCTATTTCAAAATGTGTTCATCAGAGAGATACATATTTTTTCACATATTAGTTTTCATCTTTTCAGACTTAAAAAAATTTCTCATTAAAAAATTTACTGTTATAGGGCTGCTGAAAAACAGTTTTACTGCATCAGTGATATGGTAAACCAAACACAAAGAAAACTAGGCCAAGATAGTTACCACTTAAAGTCATATAGGCTCCTTGCCACCTTTGATCCTAGTACAAAGCTGTCTTGGCAAAAAGCAGGCTCATAAACATTGAATGAATGAACAACTTAAGTGACAGGACCAAATATATCAAACAACCCAAATGTTTTTAAAAAACAAATAGGAAAACTCTGCAGTATAGTAAAACGATATTTTTTGCAGAAAAATATTTATTTTGTGGGGTAGTTTTCATAACATCAGAGCTAGAATGGCCCTTAAAGAACACTTAATCTGGTCATTCTCAACTCTGGCTACACATGAACATCACCTGAGATAATAAAAAAATCAAAGGCCTCACCCCACACCTGGAATGGGGCCCAGGCATCTATGCTTTTAAAGTTCCCCATTATTAAGTCCCTTATGATAAGAGTGGTTCGAAGTACTTTATTAAAGATGAAGAAATTGAGGCCTAGTCAAACTGCAATATCTTATTCAGTACAAGAACTGAGACCAGAATCCAAGTGGGAATAGCACAACTTTTCTAACATAATGTATAAAAAGGATTTCAAGAACTACAAAGCTTTAACTTTGAAACTGTTGGACATTAAAAAAAAAAAAAAAAAGTGAAACTAGACCAAAAGATCTGTCAACATTTGAACTCTTCCTAGTGTATAGTTATTGTCATTGGTGAACAGACATACAGGTGAGCAACACTAGGCAGGTTTTGCCTGAAAGATTAAAAAAAATTAGAAGTATGGTTCCCATCTTTCCAGTTAACTGCCCTCCCTTAGCAATCAGTACTCTTGCAGTTCCCTTAATTAGTATTGTAAAGGGTTTACAGTGGATGTCTATCAAGTAAGTTTGATTTTTGAACAAAATGAGATACATGTATAAAATAGATGGAACTGGATACAAAATGTGAACCTATAATATTTGCCATATTGCTCATCAAGTTACACAGATAATATACACATTTTACACTATTTACTAAAATCAAACAGTTATATTTGGAAAATTACCTTTAATCGAATCATTTTCAGCTCTCATTATGTCAATGAGTGAACTCTCCAATGAGTGCATGTCAAAAGTCCTGGGGCGATCCTGTAAACACAAACAGCCACAAACCACTTTTAAAATAGCATATAATTATAAAAGAAAATAATAAGCTGCATCTGATGGGACACAGATCAAAAAGCAGGAATTTTCTTCCCTCTCCATGTAAGGCACATTATTACTACATTTTATTTTTAACACTTGCAAAATACCAAAATCACAAGTACCCAGGGCTCAGCAAAGACTGACTCGATGTCCAATAATAATTTTCAATAAAAGCATTATTTTCAAGAACAAAGCAAAAACTAATCTCCATATGGTTAAGAATATTAAATATATATATAAATAGAACTCATAATCTTTCTCTGTCACTTAAGATTTCAGTAATGTGGCAAAGCTTCCCAAAGTTGTTCCAGCAGTATTCTGTTAAGGTGACATCTACATGTTCTATTCAGAATAGCTATATTTACTTATAAGCCAAGATCTGAAAATAGTTATCAAATGTCTACAAGACCACTAAGTAGCAAAGCAGTCTTGACTTTTCTGCCATTAGAATAAAAGGAAGACAGGATGTGGAGAACACTGCTGGTCTCAAGCCTGGCTTAACAAAATGGACTTCATGAATGGGTGAGGAATCTGAAAATACACAACCATGCTGATGCTGCGGCATTCTTCAGGGTATTAGAGATGACTAAAACCAAAGTTTAGCTCAGACAGTGAAAAGGAGATGAAAATATTTTCAAATTAAATACTAAAGGGAAAACAATACCTGTAATACCTGTTTCTGACCCACCTTGAGAATAAATATATACCTACAAAGACCACAGCAAGGTTATTAAAGAAAAGGCGGCTTCCAAAGGAATTTTAGAAGCATGATTTCAGAACTCTCTTCAATATTTTTCTCTCATTACTTTTTAATTCAAAGCTTTGGCTTTTTAAGAGAATTTGCTAATTTTATCCACCACCACCCCTTTTCTTTCAGAATTGCTGGAATCTCATTTTCCACATTTCAGACCTCCCTGGTGGCTCAGACAGTAAAGCGTCTGCCCGCATTGTGCGAGACCCAGGTTTGATTCCTGGGTCAGGAAGATCCCCTGGAGAAGGAAATGGCAATCCACTCCAGCACTCTTGCCTTGAAAATCCCATGGACGGAGGAGCCTAATAGGCTACAGTCCATGCGGTTGCAAAGAGTCGGACACAACTGAGCGACTTCACTTGCACTTTCTTTCACTTTCCATCTTTTGATCATTCCGACATTTCTCCTTTGTCCTTCCATAACAGTACTCACCCTGCACTATTATCATTCTTCCCTGAAATAGGGACCCCACCCACCAAACAGATATCCAAAAATGTTCACTGTTCTAGGACACAAACTTTTTTTAAGTTCCACAACCTGAAGGGTCCAAGGGTAGTTATATTGGGATATCATCGATATTTAAAGTAGAGAGTGTTACAGGTTTTTTCCCCTGGGACGGCACAGGATAAAGATGGGAAGGGGAGTAGATGCCTTAATATGCTTTTCTGCTCTAAACTAGTATGGCTCCTCCAGAATATCTTTCCCACTTTTCCTCCTGATTCTTTCCTCATTGTCCTCATCTTCTCAATATGGTCAATAGAGAGAGGCAAGAGGACAGGGGGCCAGAATGAGAATTTCTAAGAATAAGTGTTCAGAAAAAGTAGAAACTCTTCTGTTTTTACCCTTCCTCATCTCAAGCACTGAATTAAATCAAAACTTCATTGCATATTCTTTTGGAAGTCAAGTTGATTTGAGGCATAACTGGAGAAAGAAGTTAAGAACAATTTCCACTATCTTATTCTGCAGTCACTGGATCTGTCCTCCCTTCAACAGTCTATAAGCCACACTCAAAATCAGGCCAGCCACTATCTCTATTTCCACAACAAAGCCAGTCTTGGAGACACTAATGCTCAGAGTCTTCACGTGCCTATGTCCTCTGACTGTGGGTTTCCCAAGAGTAGGAAGTATGTCTTACATCAAATGTTCCCCATGTGTACAATTCCCAAAGGGTGATGGTGTGTTGAGATGTTCATCTCCTCAACACACAGGACTGCCCAGAGGGCCAGGTGTGGCAGGAACTCCCTGGCAGATGATTTCTGCTTCTGTATTTTCATATTCTATGTATGCCATGATGTGAAACAGGCTGAAAAGCCTTGTTCCACGAATCTATATCACTGTGCCTCACACAGGGTCTGGCAGCTTAGAGAGCACACACGATTCCTCAATTGATGAATGAATGCATTTCTTTGAGTAATTTTTATTAAATTTTGAAAGCATTTTTTCTCTCTTATTTCCTTGAGGTTTGTTTTTTAAATCCCCTTTCAGAACTGGGCGGGGGACGGGGCAGGGTAGATAAGAAAAATAAAACTGTAATGGCTGTGGGGGAGATGTAAGAGGAGACCTGAGCCTTTTTTTTTTTTAATGCAACTACAGTAGTGAGCAACCTGTGAACTTTCAGGACTTGCATTTTGCCAATCACTGAATGACAAGAGCACCCAAGAGAATCAGTTGGTTAAAAAAAAAATCAGTGTTTTTGTTTGGTTTATTTTATGACAGCTGCTTCTGGTAAGTAAAGAAGCATCCTTTTCACCTAGAGGTTTCCAAATGTAGTGGAATTCAGCAAAGCCACTTCATACTGTCCTGCCCCAGCACTCTCCAGACTATTGTCTAAAACAAAGGTATTTGCTAAAATAACAACCACTGACTTATGATTGGTAGAGTACATTAAAACTAAAATCCTAAATGAATTTCTAAATTTTCAGTAGTGCTTGGTGGAAAAACAAAAAACCTCTATCCTTTTTATACTTTTACTAGCTTTCATTTGTCACAATATAAATCTGATAAATAAACACCAATATACAAATTCTGACTCTCAGATACAATGTGTTAAGAAGAATTTTCAGGCTCTGAATGGATTTAGAAAACAGAGCCTCAAAAGACATGTGTAAATGGAAGATACAGGTCCTACAGGCACAAGTACCACATTTTTGCCAACCCTGATCTAATATATTTGCTCTCTTCGTAGCTCAGTGGGTAAACAATCTGCCTGCAATGCAGGAGGCCTGGGTTCGATTCCCTGGGTGGGGAATATCCCCTGGAGAAGAAAATGGCAACCCATTCCAGTATTCTTCTCTAATATGTCTAACATGTACTTCTCCCCACAATCCAATCTTATTTGAAATTATAATTATTACAACTACTTTACATTTGTATAACACTTTGTTTCTTATGATGCTATAGTAATTCAAGCCACATATTTTGCCAAGCAAATGTTCTGTTCTCAGGCAGGGTCCAAAGTTTATCATTTTTGATTACTCTCTCACTGATTTTTTTCTATTTTAAATACCCAATTTTACCAAAAGGACTAAAGTGTAAACATCTGTGCCATTAAGAAGTAGGTGGAGGGGGACAGACACAAATAAACCCAAGAAATAAAAGCAGACAAACAATGCTGGGTTTTCTGCCCCAAAACCAGAGTGTCAAATCAAGAGTGTTCTGATTTCTATGTTTCAACCTTCGATACTGCCTTTTTGGTTTACTAATTAACCCAAACATCATAACTATTTATTTATTTTCTAGAATTCATTTCCCAGAAAGTAAATTAATTATAAAATAGAAATTATGTTAAGTAATAGCTCTTCTTAATTTAACTTGAGATGGTGACCAAAATACGAACATCAGCCTAAATCCATGGAGCATTAGACACTAGGAAGTGTGACACATCATCTGAGCTTGCGCACTTTCATCCTCTAGACCTCATTCCTGATCTGAAATAGGAAAGAGTCTAATTAAACCTCTAAGCTTCCTTTCCCAGCAACAAAATACATCTGTATTTTAGCTTTCCCATATTCTGAAACAGTCTGTGCTTTTTCAAGATTTGCAGTTTAAATTATAGTGAGTTTGACAGGTATCAAAGATGTGAACGAGGATGACTGATAAAAGTTGATAACTTCTTGCCCACAAAAAGGTGGGAGTTAATTAATCTTATTAATAAGAAAATGAACTCTTATAAGTCTTAAAAGGACAGTCACTATGTTTTCATTATGCTATACATAATGTAAAATAACAAGCTTTATTAAAAAAGAAAAAAAAACAATTTGTTGAAGGGGGAATGTCCTGATTTCCAATAAAAGCTCAAAACAAAACAAAAACACTGACAACTCTATTTGCTTCAACCTGCCACTGCCAGTTTATCTTGGCAGCCCACAGAGAAAAGCAGATCTATTCTTTATTAAGAATCTACTAAGTATCTGACAATATTCTAGGTAGTTTTTAAATACTGTCATTAGTAATCTTCAAATCTCCTTATAATTTAGATTGTATTATTCTCAATTTTGGAGAAGGAAATGGCAACCCACTCCAGTATTCTTGCCTGGAGAATCCTAGGGATGGGGGAGCCTGGTGGGCTGCCGTCTATGGGGTCACACAGAGTCGGACACGACTGAAGTGACTTAGCAGCAGCAGCAGCAGTACCTAGCAAACAGGAGGCACTCAAGTATGACTCAATAAATGAAAAAAAAAGAACAAAATGTATATAGAATTATAGGATAATATCAGAGATCCTAAAAATATGAGAGAGAGAGAAGCCTCATCTTCCTTCTTCCTGTTGAGATGACAGATCGATGTGGTCCACAAATTAAGAGACCTAACATGCATCTCTAGGTTAACTACAGCCAACCACAGGAGCAGAAATGGTAGTAACAGTAATAGTATCAGGTAACATTTATCAAGATCTAATGCAGTTTGAGTGAACTCCGGGAGTTGGTGATGGACAGGGAGGCCTGGCGAGCTGTGATTCATGGGGTCACAAAGAGTCGGACACGACTGAGCGACTGAACTGAACTGAACGCTTTACATGAATAATCTCATTTAGTCCTCACAAAAATTCTATACAATAAGAGTTCAGTTATTATCCCACTTCACAGATGAAGAAGGCGTAGCTTAGCATGATTAACTAACTTTATCAGGTTAAGCAGAGAATGTAGAATTTGAACCACCAGCCTGACTTTAGAAATATGAGCTTAACAACCACGAATGAAAATAAAAGACCACCAATTATTTTCAAGGCTCAGCAAAGCAAACTTGATAACAATGCAGGGATTTTTTTTTTTTTTTTTTTTTTTGGTAACCTGAATTGTTGTATCTAATACATTGAGTTGCATCAGTAACTGGTTGGTTTCAGTTTATGTCATCTCTACTTCACAGGGCAATGTCTAAAGGAAAAACCACAAAAGCCACTATGAAAATCAAAGTTGATAAAAATAACCTTCTGACAAAACAAATTAGCATTTCAAAGAGCAAGACCTGTCCTTTTATTATACACCTGAATAATCCTGACTGCCACAGCAAAACAGGAAGATTTACATCAGCAAATAACTGATGACATGGCTTTTTGTAACATCCCAGAAGTAGCCACAAGAAGCACATGAATCTGTGGGTCTATTACTACCAGGATGAACAATCTGATTGCAATTATGCCACAAACCAAAACTACTATTTCGTAGACTTTAAAAAATATATCCAGATGAACAATAAAAGCCAGTGTTTCTCATATTTAAGAGTATATCAGAATCACTTGGAGGTCCTATTGAAACACAGCCTACTGAGTCAATACCCAAAGTTTTTCATTCAGTAGGTCTCAGTAGGTCCAAGAATTCACATTTCTACTAAGTTTCCAAGTGAAGATGGGGACCACACTTTGAGAAACACTGAGTTAAGCAATTCCATTCCACAGGTTAATTTCATTAGATACTTTGGGATGTGATTTATAGCTTACATCCTGTTTAACAATTATGATGCAGTCCAGATTAAATATCAACTATTTTACAGTTTCCTTATGAAGAGAAAGGTTTTGCTCTCAAAATCAAAAACAAAGTCCTCTCTTTCAAGCTCTAAGATGCATAAATTGGCAAAAGATTAAAATTAAGTTCAATTTCAACAGAAGCACCACTATACCCACTCCATTACTGGTTCTTGTCTTGTCATCCTTGAGTTAGTATGGTTTAGCATTACCAGATCTAACTAATGCACAAGAGCCCCTGGACTGCAAGGAGATCCAGCCAGCCCATCCTAAAGGAGATCAGTCCTAAACATTCATTGGAAGGACTGATGCAGAAGCTGAAACTCCAATACTTTGGCCACCTGATGCAAAGAACTGACTNTAATGCACAAGAGCCCCTGGACTGCAAGGAGATCCAGCCAGCCCATCCTAAAGGAGATCAGTCCTAAACATTCATTGGAAGGACTGATGCAGAAGCTGAAACTCCAATACTTTGGCCACCTGATGCAAAGAACTGACTCACTGGAAAAGACCCTGATGCTGAGATACTGAAGGCAAGAGAAGAAGGGGACGACAGAGGATGAGATGGTTGGATGGCATCATCGACTCAATGGACATGAGTTTGCGTAAACTCCAGGAGTTGGCGATGGACAGGGAGGCCTGGTGTGCTGCAGTCCATGGGGTCCCAAAGAGTCGGACACGACAGAGCAACTGAACTGAACTGAACTGACATTCTTAAGAACCAAAGCCAAAATTCATCTACACCCTTTACTCACTGTCTTCCTATAAAGACATACATGACTGTGAGCATCATTCTCAAATTGCTATGTATCTGTACAAGCTTATGGAAGTTTCTCTTTCTGGCTTACTCTGAAGTTTCTCCCTGGTGAAGAAGGGAAAGGAAAACATTTTGGTCTGAAAGGCAAAGTCTGTGCCTGTATAACAGCTGCCAAAATAAATATGAAATTTGAGATGCTAGCAGAGCCCATAATTAATCAAAAGTAACTATGACAGTTTTAATCCAAAATTCACCAAAATATAAATATTTTCTTGGATTAAATATTTAAGGCCACAGACATCAAAAGTTGACAATATAGTCAACTTTCAAGATTCCACTTTGAGATGACCCTTCCATCCCTATGCAAGCACAAGTCCCCTTTTCCCGTATCCGCCAAGCACACTGACAGCCCATATTTATGAACAAAGTCTGTGATGGCTACCCACTCCCTCCTTCCCTGAACTGTGAGCTCCACTCATCCCCAAAGCCACAGAATGCAGCAACTGTGCAGTGCATAGTAAATCCCTCATCATTGCCGCCATCATTATTAAAACGGCTAATATCCCTTCTGGCTCTGTGTTGTGTCTCAGATAAAAGATGCATGATTTCTGTTCATTAGTTCCTCACAACCATCATGTAAAGTGGGTACAATTATTGCCCCCATTTTAGGCTTCTCGTGAAGCTATGAGAAGTCAACTACTTGTACTTAAAGTCACCAAGTAGGTGGTGGAGTCTAATTCATAGCAGAAGCTCAAAAAAGTGAACTTTGTTATTAAATGAACTTTGTCAAAACCTATGAAATCCTTCACTTGTATACAGGGTCTGAATGCAGAGAACAAGTGTCAGAGGTTAAAGTGAAAGAAGTAATTATCTCAAGTAGGAAAGAACCAGTTACTAGTATCTCATATTTCTTAGCAGGGTCCCTCTTAGGTCAGTGTTTTCTCATTATGAACACTTTATAATGAGGCCAACAGTCTTACAGATCTTAGGATACCAAGTGCTTCCTAATAGAATAATAAACTATAACAAAACGGATCAATGTCTTTAGTATATTACCCTGATTGAATCAATAGCTCCATTTTCTCCCATGTGAACTGATGAAACAGATTTCTCCGGAAAGCCATTGAGAAAATTTGCTTTTATTCCACCTTCACTAAATAAACCACATTCATGTTCAGTATTAGAAACCCTTAAAGTGATAAATACTTCTTGTCACCACTTGACTGTATTAAAAAAACAACCTGGCATTCTAGACTTGATTAATCAGTTCCTAAATCAATAGACCCCTTCTTCTTGTTAACCATTTGTTCCTTTCCACTTTACCTGGCAGAGGAAAATAACTAAAATCTATTCTAAGACTTGTGTTTAAATCACCACTTACTAGACAAGTGGTCTTGATATCATATCATCTCTGAACCGTGATTTCATCAGTGAAATATGAATCTCCCTTACTTCACACATCTCCCTTATAAAACTGGGTTGAGGAGAAATGAAATAAAGTCCATGACAGACCATGCACAATACCCACCAGTTAGGAGATCCACTCAATAAACATTCCCTCTGCTCCTTCTCTCTCCAGTGCAATGGCAGAAAAGCCCCAAACATATTAAATTAAGTATTGTTTGTATCTGAATAATTCACCTGTTCCGTGCCACTTCCTATAGCTCATTTTCATAGAGAAACAAAAAACGTGGGGTGGGGGGAGATCTTTCCTACCTAATATACTATTTGGGGCAAGAGATCATTAATTCAGGAAAGTGAGTAAGTTCTACTAAAACTCAGTCCATACCTCTATCTTTGGCTCCTTACTGGCAATCAGCATTCCTCTGCTATATATCTGCTGGGTGTGATCAGGGTCTGGAGTCATCAGAGAGAATGGTCACCCAAATACACAATCTTTATTCCTAAACTGAGGTTTGTATCCTGTAACCCATATAATCCATACATTTCTCTCTTCCATGAGCCTTGACCTAACATCAAAAGGCAGCCTGCACCCACTGTCAGCCTCTGGGCTTTCGTAGCTATCAGCCTCACATTCTTAGCTCTCCAATGTCTCCTGAGAAGAAGGCACTTTGTGTATTCAGGCACAAAGCAAGATGTCACCGACACCTCAGTTCATGAAGAGGAGAGTGTCTACCTTGGTCATGCACTCCCACCATATGGTCCATAGAAGGCATAAAACATTTGTGGGTTGAAAAACAAGAGATGAAAAAGTGTGATGCAGGCCAAAGGCCTGCAAAAGATTCCAAACCTTTAAATTCCCCTTAAAAACAAACAAAAATACAGCCCAAAAGTTCTGAGTCCTTCCTGTTCTCCCTTCATTTGGAGAGCCTTCTCACAAATTCACAGAAATATAAACCCAGGAGAAAGCTGAGATGGCATAGAGAAAACTGGACAATCTCCTCCCGAGTATCCCGTCATCAGCTGATATTCTAGTGTTTTGTTGGCTCTCTCTCCCTTTTCTTTGACAGACATGTGACCACCAGCACTCTTCTTGTCTGAGAAGGGAGATGTAGCCAATAGTGGCTTTTTTCAAGATTAGCATCAGGTTGGGCAGTAAAACAGGCTGGGCAGGTACAACAAAAATATGGGCCTTGCCTCAGTCTCTCACTGTCTTTTTTTTAAAAAACAACTAGAAGATATCTTTGTGTGTTTTTAAGAAGGAAAAAAAGACTATCTTTTAGAAATACATACTAAACCATTTAAAGATGAAATGATACAGTACCTAGGAAATGTTTCAAAATAACATGAAAGCAGGAGGAGAGGGTTCAGTTCAGTTCAGTTCAGTCGCTCAGTCGTGTCAGACTCTTTGCAACCCCATGAATCGCAGCACACCAGGCCTCCCTGTCCATCACCATCTCCCGGAGTTCACTCAGACTCACGTCCGAGTCGGTGATGCCATCCAGCCATCTCATCCTCGATCGTCCCCTTCTCCTCCTGCCACCAATCCCTTCCAGCATCAGAGTCTTTTCCAATGAGTCAGCTCTTCGCATGAGGTGGCCAAAGTACTGGAGTTTCAGCTTTAGCATCATTCCTTCCAAAGAAATCCCAGGGTTGATCTCCTTCAGAATGGACTGGTTGGATCTCCTTGCAGTCCAAGGGACTCTCAAGAGTCTGCTCCAACACCACAGTTCAAAAGCATCAACTTCGGCACTCAGCCTTCTTCACAGTCCAATTCTCACATCCATACATGACTACTGGAAAAACCATAGCCTTGACTAGACGGACCTTAGTTGGCAAAGTAATGTCTCTGCTTTTGAATATGCTATCTAGGTTGGGCATAACTCTTCTTCCAAGGAGTAAGCATCTTTTAATTTCATGGCTGCAGTCACCATCTGCAGTGATTTTGGAGCCCAAAAAAATAAAGTCTCATACTGTTTCCACTGTTTCTCCATCTATTTCCCATGAAGTGATGGGACCGGATGCCATGATCTTCGTTTTCTGAATGTTGCGCTTTAAGTCAACTTTTTCACTCTCCTCTTTCACTTTCATCAAGAGGCTTTTTAGTTCCTCTTCACTTTCTGCCATAAGGGTGGTGTCATCTGCATATCTGAGGTTATTGATATTTCTCCCGGCAATCTTGATTCCAGCCTGTGTTTCTTCCAGTCCAGCGTTCCTCATGATGTACTCTGCATATAAGTTAAATAAGCAGGGTGACAATATACAGCCTTGACATACTCCTTTTCCTGTTTGGAACCAGTCTGTTGTTCCATGTCCAGTTCTAACTGTTGCTTCCTGGCCTGCATACAGATTTCTCAAGAGGCAGGTTAGGTGGTCCGGTATTCCCATCTCTTTCAGAATTTTCCACAGTTTATTGTGATCCACAGTCAAAGGAACATCTATTTCTGCTTTATTGACTATGCCAAAGCCTCTGACTGTGTGGATCACAATAAACTGTGGAAAATTCTGAAAGAGAGGGTTAGGAAGATAGATCAAAGAGGACTGTCAAGGAGCTGATCATTGTTGGAAGCCAGGTGACATGTACATGGGATTTTGCTATATATTCTATTATTGAATATGTTTAAATGTTTCCATAGTAAGAAATTTAGAAGACTTGGGGGTTGGGGGAGAGACTTTACCCAAAGAGGAAACAAACAAAAAAAACAGTTGGTTACTAAATTTTCCAGCAGTGTTCAAGAAAATGAGAGCATCATCTGGGCTGATTCCCTAGTGCACTGAGTTTACTAAACAAAATTAATAGTTCAGCTTATAAAATTCTTCTTTAAAGTTAAGCTCAAATTACTATATAACAGTTAAATAACAGTTTTCACATTTTAAGAATGTGTGTGATTTCCAACTTTTGAATTAATATTTCTAGTTGATGACCTTCTCTCTTATACCAGCAGAATCTTTTGGAAGCCAAATATTAGAAATACTTAATCTTATTTCAAAAAGACAAGACAAAGAAATGAGAAAATGAAGGATTAGGAAAGCTGAGTAGCTTACCTTAGGTCACAGAGCTAGCAAGTGGCACAGCCATAGTTGAAACTCAGATCTGACTTCCATACAATAATTAATAGCTTTTTCTGAGTAGCAATGTTCTTACATCAACTTTTTTTGTTTGGTTCTTTTTAAAGTTTTTATAGACAGTAAGGCTACAGCAACTATTTTACTGACCAGCAGCAGACGCATTCCTTGAAAACATCTGGGAGAACTATTATTAAAAGTATGTTGTATAATGGGGCTACCTTGGTGGCTCAGATAGTAAAGAATCCACCTGCAAAGTGGGAGACCTGGGTTCAATCCCTGGGTTCGGAAGATCCCCTTCAGGAGGGCACGGCAACCCATTCCAGTATTGTTGTCTGGAGAACTCCCATGGACAGAGGAGCCTGGCAGGCTATAGTCCATGGGGTCACAAAGAGTTGGACACGACACAGCAACTAAGCACAGCACAGCACGTGCTGCATAATATTTAAATATAAACATGTCTTTAAAATGTATAATACTAAAAAAAAAATGTATAATACTGAGGGATTAACTATAACTCATTACAGATCTGCAAGAAAACAATGATTGGGATACGTGTGTGTGTGTGTGTTAGTCATTCAGTCATGTCTGACTCTTTGCAACACCAAGGACTGTAGCCCAACAGGTTTCTCTGTCCATGGGATTCTCCAAGCAAGGATACTGGAGTGGGTTGCCATGCCCTCCTCCAAGGGATCTCCCAACCCAGGGGTCAAACCTAGGTCTTCTGCATCGCAGGTGGCTTCTTTACTGACTGAGCCACCAGGAAAGCCTGATTGGGATATACCTGGCAACTATTCAGCAAACAGTAACTACTCAATCTAAATATTCTACAATATGAAAAATACATGTTTAGCTTAAGACTTTAAAAGTTCAGTTTACAAACATGAGAGAGGACCTGTAAGTGGTCCTTGACATATAATGAGACCTGAATTCTGTGACTCACAGGTTAAAGTTTGCCTGTTGTGATACCATTTTATCACAGAATTTTAAAAAAGAACATGTGTATGTGTATATTTATATATGTAACCATTAATAAAATATTTTAAAATGTCATTTATACATTGTTTCTGTTATACCTAAAGCTTAACCTGTTAGTTTTCCTTAAAGTTTAAACAACCCATGGATTAAGATGAAATATAACTATTGGGCTAGTTGTTAATATTTTTATAATGAGATTGAAGGCAGGAGGAGAAGGGGACAACAGAGGGTGAGATGGTGGGATGGCATAACCGACTCGATGGACATGGGTTTGGGTGAACTCCAGGAGCTGGTCATGGACAGGGAGGCCTGGCGTGCTGCGGTTCATGGGGTCGCAAAGAGTCAGAGACGGCTGAGCGACTGAACTGAACTGAACTAAAAGATTAGAACAGATTAGAAATAATTACAAATCAAATCAAAACTATTTTTATGAGATATCCAGACCTGTGCCTAGCTCATAACATAGAAAGTTCTCAATAAATGTGTTATATTCGCTCAGTTGCATCCAATACTTTGTGACCCCATGGGCTATACACTCCATGGAATTTTCCAGGCCAGAATACTGGAGTAGATAGCCTTTCCCTCCTCTAGGATATTTTCCCAACCCAGGGATTAAACCCAGGTCTCCCACATCGCAGGCGGATTCTTCACCAGCTGAGCCACCAGGGAAGCCCATTATAACAAATTAATTAAAATATATATTTAAAAAAACTTAATTCCAGGATAAAAGTTAAAACATATCCAGTTTAAATCTATGATACCTTTCCTGTCTCTGAACCAACCCCATCAAAGCACAGTCTCCTAATGTATACAAAAACAATCAAATGTTGTAAATTTCTTAAAAATAGGCAAAATCTTTTAGACTACTGAAAAATGCAGACTGCTATTGCTAATAAAAGTTTAGTTATATAATCAATTTAAATTCTTCAAGGAAACTGATAATTCTGCTAAATGTTTTATCTGTCCTGGGTTGCATCTAGCTTATTTAAAAGGAGTATTCTGATGAAATTTCCTGACAGTTCAGTAGTTAAGACTCTTGCCTTCGATTGTAGGAGGCATGGTTCGATCCCTGGTCAGGGAACGAAGTTCTTGCATGCCAGGTGGCATGGCAAAAAAGAAAAAGAAAAAAAAAAAGACGTATTCTGAGAAGTGTAGAATATATGATAAGATACAGCATTAAGAACTGTTCAAAAATCTGTCACAGATACCAAAGCTTTTTGTAATTACTTTAATTTCAAGGTTGTACTCAATATTAGAGATTTTAATTTTATTTTAAATTAAACCAAAAAATCTAAGCTACTTAATATGGCCACATAAAGTACCTCACAATAACCCTTCACTTATAGGTACTAATATCTTGATGAGGTACTGTCTTCCCAAATTTAAGTGACTTGTTCAAGGTCAAGCTAAATAGAGATCAGAGTCAAATTTAAGTTTGTTTGGATCCAGGACGTGTGCTTCAGTATACTGTATTTTTGGCCTCACACAATGGCCTTTCTCAGTAATTATCCAAGTGTCATTTTCAAAAACTGATTAAAAATAGGATCTATACCTATATATTTCCATATACTAAGAATTTTCTAAAAACTTGAAAGTGGAACTCCTTCTAATATTATAAAGTATTATAATATTATAAACTCCTTCTAAAAAATTATATATTACTATAAATTTATCATGGCAAAAATACACTTTAATTTCTGCAAGAACGATTTTCTTTGAACAATATAAAATGACTTCTGTCAGGAAAAATGAAAATGAATGCTCATGTTACAAGCTCCCTGAGAAATGCATTATATATATTACCTATGTTGGGACCAAAAACTAAAGTACAACGTAGTGCTGAAAAAAATGTGATAATGGTACTTCAAGCTTATTTTCCTTATAGCAAGAGAGAAAAGTCATACGGAAAATAAATTCAGACTGCAAAATTCAAAACAGGCATATGTTAACTTTAAGCCTACTTTTCCATTTCTTTCTTATGAATACCAACAAAAACTATTCTCAAAAGCATAAACTCATAAACTAACAGCACCTTTCCAATTGCAACTAGCAACACAACCACATTCACTAGGCTTGAAATAAACAGGCATTTCCTGAAAGATGTTGAACAGTATGTTGATCATATTCAATGGTTTTTCTGAAGACACAACAGAAAATAAAAATTTTCAAAACTACCCTGCTCAAGTTTTGATTTCATCATAAAAGCAATTAACCCTAGTTAAAAGGCTTTCTACAAAAAGGAGTAAAATCGCATCTGATAGATTTTTCCCAAAGTTTCCCCAATATATCAATTCTGCTGGAGCCAGAACCATCCAACCGACGCTTTACAGTTAAAAATAATGAGTTCCCCCTCTTCTAATATAAATAAATATAATAAGTCAAAGAAAATGTTTCCTATGCAAAGACCTCTCTTGGGACTACATGAAAAAAAAATGTAATGTAATAAAGTTGCACTTCAGATAATTTTAGTAATTCACCATGACTTCTGGACAAAGTAATGCAGTAACTTTCTGTTTTCAAATATAAGATGTCATGTAGAATTTTGTAGATCAATAAACTGACAACACAAGGGGAGTTATTAAAGTGACATGAATTATTTTGCCTGGTTAAGACAACAAATCCATGGTGACCAAAGCAAATGGACTCTAAATCCTAAAATGTTTCCCTAACTATCCAGTTTTAAGATCATCTTTGCGACAGATTTTGTCTCCCCTCTTTCGTTTTGTTTTCTTTTTCTTTTTTGGCCTACTTCTTGGTTCTTAGCTAACAGAGATGGGGTCGTAACTGAGCTAAATATAACAGAATATTAGAATCTATAGCACACAACTCTCATTTACTTCCGGCAAGGACAGAAAATCTAGGCAGCCCTCCAAAAATGTGCTATATTCAAATATAATTACTGGCAGATGCCCCAATACATTATTTGGTTTGGACATCAGGATTACACAATGTGTTCAGCAGGACAGATAGGATTCTTTTCCTCCTGAAGGGTCAAATCATGCCTTTACTCACAAGATATGGACCTTGTTTCTTCATTTTGAAATTAAGACAGTAAAACTAAACCTCATAGGGTTGAAAAGTCCTATATAGGAAGTGAGATAACAAATGTGAAAGCACCTAGCTCAGTGTCTGATATCTAGCATGTACTAAAAACAAAAAAAAAACATTGATTTGAGGGCTATTATCTAAGTTTAATATTTTGAAGTTACAAATATATTCTACTACTTTCCACTTTCAAAACTTTATAATTAGCTTTTGATCATCAGATATCAATTATTCACTGTAAAAATTTTCTTCTTACCTACATGCTTCTGGCAGGCATTTCTTACCCCTACCCCTCAACTCCTCATCTGCATCATGTCGATATGAAAACATACTGTAGTATAATGGTTAAAAGCCTAATCTCATGTGTAAATAGTAATAATAACAATAATATTTACTTCATAGGATTACTGAGTGAAATGAATTAATATATGTAAAAACAGGATAAGTATGCAATTATAAATATATATTAGTTATCTGAAAACTGGATTTGAGGCATGTTATCTGAATTCGCGTAATGAGAATTTGGTGGCACATATACTAATACAAAGAAAATGCTAAGATATAATGCCTGTCCTATCACTTATTTAGAAGATAATTCAATATTTTCAATCTTTGCTCCTGGTTTCATAAACATGGATAAAAGAGAAGATTAAGACTGGCCCCAAAAAAATTAATTTAAAATGTCATAATGAGTTTTAATTCACTGTATGTGCTCAAACCTGTATTAAACAAGTGTAAAAACCATTCTGATTCATTTCAAACTAAAATAAACATTGCCCAGTATTAGCTACATTTCAGGTACATTATTTCCTTTTAATATAATAATATAATAATTAAGACATGCTAGACTTTAATACCAATATTATAATATAACCACGTAAATTCTATCCTGTAATTTCTGTGGTAAATTTTAAGATCTCTCTATAACTAAGGAATTCTTTTTAAGAGCGACTGAAATTGAATTACTAATGTCTAAAACATCTTTCCTAAAATTAATAGTTTAAGTTAATAAAGTTAAATAAGATAGCAGTGTTTAGAAAAAGTATGGACTGTGATTGCAGCAGTTTAAATTTCACAGTAGCTTGCTTTAGGATCATAAGGAACTTAGAAATCACCTAGGTCACCCCCCACGCCAATTTTATGAAGAAATTGAGGCCCCCAGATGCTATGACACTGATAGGGCAAAGACCGCAAACTAGCTGTCTGAGCTCCCAGTCAAATAAATGTTCCTTCAAATGTTTTCATATCAAATTTAACCAAGTAATCCGTATCAACTCAAAATGGCATTTTTTTTGGCCAAAAATTTTTTCTAAAGAATAATTCTTTAAACACACACACATACACACCTCTGCATTCATTTAAGTAAGCACCAAGGTACTCCGTTTACTAATTTCTTATATTTTCAAAACTCAATTACGAATTTTTTCATATCACTTATATTTATTATGACTTTCAAATCACCGTTCTCTCAGCTCCCCACCTCCCAACCTCTCTCTCTTCTCTTCTCTCACACAGAAATACACACATTCTCCTAAAAATGGTGGGGATGGTAAACAGAAATCTACAACTTAGTTTCTAATCCTACCATATCTGAACCAGGTATATTGACTCTTCCTTTTTTCCACCCTCAGCATAACAGACAACAATTCTAAGGGAAGATCTGGTTTCTAACAATATCTTTTAGTATCAATCTTAGTCTACTACATTATTATTTCATACATCAGCTTAATCTCTTAAGAAATCATCTGACTAAAAAAATTTCACGTTAAACACATCTCATCAGCCCCATAAACATATTAATAATGTGCATATACGTATAATTTAGCCACTTTTTGAAATTAATTTCTCAAAGCAAATCTTTATCAAAAGTCAGTAAACTGAGAATGGAAAACAAACTATGTAGTCACATAAATCCATTCTGTCACTTGATTAGTAGCAAAATAAAAAAGAAAAGTATTTTCAATTGTGAGCTAATCTTAACCCAGTTAAAATGTCAAGAATGCCATCTTGGATTTTTTTTAATTTGGAACATATGAATAATTTGCAAAAGTTACCTCTGCATTAAACTTCCCTTAAATTTATGTTCAAAAGACTATCAAAACCAACTTTTAAAAACAGACTTCATGAATAGTAAAACTTGAATAGATGCTAAGAATAACTTTATTGTTGTTGTTTTTTATGTTACTGTGTTTTTAAAAGAAATTTGGAGGAACAAGCTATTTAAGATTATTGTGCGTCTAGTTACAGATTTTTTCTAGTTGTCCTGTTTCCTGATTTTAGGAAGACAAAACCTCTGTAAGCTTTATCTTAAAAAAAATAAAAATAAAAACAGACTTCATGGAATTGCCAATGTATTAAACAGCCTTTTACCTGATCACTAAAGCATGAAAATTGCTCTCTTCAGTTTGAGTAAAAACCCTTTCTAAAAACAAAAGCCAACATATTTTTTCAACCTGGGCAAAAAAAATATTAAAAAAAAAATTCAAAACCAGGTTTCACCAAATACTTTGATACATCCTAACTATTATACCTGTTACATTTTGATACATCCTAACTATTATATCCTTAGATAATGGATATTTAATTCCTGGGAATGACACAGGGTTCTCTTAGCAAATTTCCCTCCCTCTGAGCAAATTATTAATTAAAACAGATAATTCCACTTGTGCTGACATCACGTCTGGATACAGTATCACTATTTTGAAATCTGTTTAGCCTTTGCAGAAAGATCTCTAAAATAATTTTTTAGATATAGCCCAGTATGTTTTAATCTTTGCTTTTTAGCCTAGAGTTTGTACATCAGCTGTGTGCTCTTGGGCAAGTTATTACACTTGCTCATGATTTTCTCATCTCTAAAATGGGGGTATTAATAGAACTTACCTTGTGGGGTTCACTGTGAGGACTGATTCAGTGTTAGCTTATAACCCATATAAATTTCCTAAACACTTATAAATGATCATACCCCCAAAGAAAACAAATTTAGTAGGGCATCTGATGCTCAATTAACTCTGAAATTCCCTTTATATTATATCTATCACTCCTAAACACTTATAAATGATCATACCCCCAAAGAAAACAAATTTAGTAGGGCATCTGATGCTCAATTAACTCTGAAATTCCCTTTATATTATATCTATCACTAGACTGGCTGTTCATTAATTCAAAAACATCAAACAATGTGATGTTGGAGAATAAGAATACACTGGTGGCAAAAAAGACAAGTAATCTTTGTCTGGACCTATTTTTAGGAATGGTTTAATTATCTACACCCCTAGTGTTAACACTGGGAAATAAATAAATGGGTGAAAAGGCATCATAAGAGTCACACTGAGACCAACAGTTTAATAGTATTCAAAAATAATTGGGGATCAAGAAAATATTTGCATCATTTCTCTAGCAGTCCTTACTGACACAAGGCAAGCCAGAATTTGCAAAAAGGTTTAATAGGAATTTCCAAATTGATAACGGCAAACTGTTCAGACTCCATGGTTCAGAGAGGTTTCAGGTTTAAAATATGATCAGGGAGAAAACTATATTTCAGTAGTTGGTTTTCAGCGAAATCACTACCTTACAGTGATGAAAAACAAATTTGGGAGGGTATATAGCTATGCATATGGGCAGAAAATGCTGATCAGTTTCCATAATGAAATATATTTATATCTACATTATTTATTCTCACTTAAATAAGTAAGGAAAAACCTACCATGATTTTCTTGTCAGGCTAGAAAGGTACTGCAGTTAATAATCATGACATCACTAGCTACCTGGTATTCACAATTATGCTAATTTATATGGTTATCTATGGAAAGATAACAATTAGAAAATTACTATAAAAGAACAGCTGAATATTTTATTCCAAATTACACTGCTCTCCTGCCAAAATAATGTCTTGACAATGAACTCTTTTTCCAAGAGCTGATATGAATACGGACAATTCAAACTCTCTTAGTTACAAAGATATTACACCATGCCGTTTCCTTATTTCACCTTAATCTATTAATGGAACATAATCTTACCGGAAAAGGAAAAATGTTGTCAGCCCTGTTCAAGCTATCTTCCATCCAGGATTTAGGAGCAAAGGCAGAGCTGGGGCGAGCATACTTCTGAAGCTGAATATGATTGCTTGCAAAATTTTTCTTCAAAGGCGAGATGGAGTTCAGGGGCGTTATTCCTCCATTCAGCCCCCTACGGTGATCTCGGCCTTGGGAACCTCCCCAGCCACCATATCCACCACCTCCTGGGCTCCAGGAAGAAGACGGTGTAGGAGAGGGACTCTGGTAGCTGCTCCACGGAGAAGGGGGCTTGTTAAGATTATTCGCCAAATGAGGCAGCTGGTTAAAAGCAGCATTTCTATGTGTGAAAGGTGGGGGATGGGGACTGGCAGGAGACCTCCTTTGCTGCTGATGCTGGCTGTGATGATGTTGGAAATGAGGGTGATGAGGGTGGTGCTGTGAGAGAGGCCCAATCTGAGGAGAGAAGCTGCCTCCGAAGCCAGGGCTGACATGATGGGGGAAATTTTGAAACAACAGAGCACCATTATTAGCCGAAGCAGCCGGGACCCCTCCCTGGTGAAAGAAACTTGCATCTTCATTGATGATTGTAGAGGAGGAAGGCGCTATCGCTGCTGACCAGTTACTGAAACCAGTGAGAGACGATGCGCTTGATGTCAAGGGTTGGGTAGAAGTACCTAGCCCCGTGGCTTCTTGATAATCAAACCCTGTCAACACTGGTGATTCGATTCTTATTTTCTCCTTCCCATTGCCATTTTCTGAAGAATTGTCCCCTTGATTTTCTTCAGATTTAGCCTTCTCAGTTTCAGGCAGTATTCCAGCTTCCTGACCTGGACTGGGGGAGAGCTGCTGCTTTTCCAAAGGATCTTGCGGTTCCTGTTGCTGACTTTTTGCTTTTTCTGATCCCAAGATCTCATCCTGAATGTTATGGGTAGCCGGAGCAGGAAAGAGCCAAGCTGACCCGGCACTGCTGCCATTGGCAGCTGTGTTATTATTTATAAAAGCAGCAGGGCTGGGGGTGGCATTTTGGTGATGGTGTGGAGGCTGCAGATGTGGATGGAATCTGACTGGAAAAGCAGATTTATTCCCAGTATTGCTTTGCACTAGCACTCCAAACCCGTAATCCCCCATTTATTATTTTTAGGCTCAGAATCTTAAGATAAAAAACAACAGCCTGGTATCTCAAGCCTTTGTATCCTCTACTCCAAATTTAAGTTGCTTGTTTGAAACGTCTTATTTTTAGCTAGCTCAAAGATGCAGCTTATCACCCTAAATAGTTCAGATTTGGAATTCTGATCTCTGAAAGAAAAAAAAAAAAAA
>SJYX01008762.1:43484-141734 GCA_006410675.1 Oreotragus oreotragus | reverse complement strand
GGGGAGGGAGAGGGAAAAAAGAAAACCCCACTAGCTTAGTTGTTCTAAAAAAGAAGAGCCTCCCCCTTTGCTCTCTCTCTTTTTGCCCCCAGATTTTTTAAAAAACTATAATTTAGAAGGCTTTTGTTTCTCCTCACGGTTGCTGGGCCGTCGTCGTCGCCGCCGCTTTACCCCGGCCCCGCAGTCCCCGCCGTCGTAGTTGCGAACTCCGCCTGGCTCTTCTTCTTCTCTCCTTCTTCCTCCTCTTCCTCTTTTGCTGTCGCCGCCGCCGCCGCTGCTGCCGCCGCCGCCGCCGCCGCCGCCGCCTCCCGGTGCCCGGGTCCAGCAGCCGCGGCTGAGTCCTTCTCCTCAGGACCTAGCCGAGTGAAATGACAACCAGCTGGAAAGACCGAGAGACACTTCCGGTTCGAGAAGGGAGGGGGGGGCGGGTTACGGCAGACACCCCGCCCACCTGCCTAAAGGCCAATAAGCTGCTAGAATTCAGATAAGGCCACGCCCACAACCCAGGTGCCCTCCCAGGAAGGTCAAAAAGTTACGTCGAGAGACGCCCCTTCCGTCTGCGCCTCGCCCAGTGAGGCCTGGAGCCTGGAACTCGCTCTACTATCCAGAGGGAGCCCAGCGAGTCGCCATCTTTAGTGTGGGCAAAGGACTACTGCGCTGTTTATTTCGTTTAACCACGGTCTGCAGGAGGAGCTTACAGGGGAGCGCGGAAGAAAACGGATTTTCCTAGCACTGTGACAAAGAGTCCAGGAGTAGGAGATAGGATTGGCTACCCTTGAAATCGCGGACGAACGGGAGGACTGCCCAGAGTAAACGTGGTTCCCCAGGCATCTCGTGCTTTGGCTCGAGCTCCGCCCCGGAGGGATCTGGAAGGGGAGGCGGGTTTTACCAGCTGCTGTAAGGTGTCTAGAATTGCGTATGTGCTTGTCCTGAAAGTGGATCTTACACGGGACTCTCCCTTCACCTTCCATCCCCCCACCCCCACTCCTCCTGCTTGGTTTAGGCTCCCGTCCCGTGCAGTGTTTCAGGCACAAAGATACAGCTGCGGCGTCCGTGGCCGAGCCCTCCTTATCCCCATCCGCTCTAACGTACCCTACCCGCTTATTAGGGGCATATTTCCAAAACGAAGAATCTTAACCAGGATCCTCACCTGTTCTGCTCTCTCTACGACTGCCCACTACCTCCTTGAAAAAGACCAAACTTTATCCTCATATTCAAGGGTTTTGCACTCTGGGGGCAGTATATCTTAACATCACATCTCCTCCAAACGCCCCACACCAAGCTCCTCCAAATATAATCTCAGTTCCTTTTTACCTTCCGTTTCCTCTCTCCTCCACCTGGTAAACTCTTATTTAGTTTTAGGAATCGGTTCAAAAGCTACCAACTCAGTCTTCTAAAATCACTCTTGAATGAATATCCATGGCCCAGTATGTTTCTCATGCTTGTCACCCTCTGTTGTAATGCTTGCTTATGTCACGTGTGGGCTTTTTGAGAAGAGGACCTTGTATTGATAGATAGGAATCATTAGCGAGTGGATGCTGAAAAAAAGAGAGCGAACAAACCAACTACAATGATATCCTTCCTGAATCCTCTTTTCAAGTCTGCCATTTGGTTTGGGGCTAACGTCTCAAACTTTCATCATTTAGGTTATTCATTTGCTACTCAAGGGTTCCTTGTGTTTGTACACGACCACCATCAGGACCTAGATTAACGCCTTGCTCTCAGCAAAGGTTCTAAAGATGCTGAATAGTGAGTGTCTTCCTTTAGTAGAAAATGAAAAATGAAGAAATCAGAGTAGATCCACAAGTTACTATGGCAAAAAGTAGTGAGTAAAAAGGAGAGATCACAGACTTTTAAGAATGATCTCATGAAAGGAAATGACTTCCACTTCCTTTACCTAGCCTTTCCTCAATGGCCCCAACTTCTGCTGCCTCAGTTTATCAGTCCTCCCATACTTTCATGTAGAACACCTGTTTGGGATCTTAATCAGTGATTTTATTTATGTATTTATTTATTGTCTTATGTCCTGAACATGAGTCTTTGTAACTCTGCTTTGAGTTCCTTGAGTGTTAGGGATTGGGTCTTATTCTGCTGTTTATTCCCCATAACTGGTCATACCTTGAGACTGAGGTGGTTCAATTAGGTGTCCTTTCCTCCAGAATGGTTTCCCTGACTCTCCTTTGTGTAGCATCTTATAGATTCTTTTCATTTAGTTACTTCTAGTTGTCAGTTGTTTTTTTTTTTTCCCCACAGGCAGAGATTTTGTCTGATTTATCTGTGTGTCGCTAGTGGCCTTCGGAGGAGTTGGCACAGTTTGGACTCATAATATGTTTATTGAATGAATGAATGAATATTCAATGTTCAATAGATGGTTGAGAGTCTTTTGGGGCTGCCAGTTCTTAGTAGCTGAAATGGCTGCCATGCTTTTGAAGAAAGGAGGGTTATCTTTAGAACCAAACTGGTTATTTGAATCCCAGATCTTCTACTGCCTAATTGTAGAGCTCTGGGCAGGAATCACCTCTACAATCCCCTGATTCCTTATCAATAAAATATGAATGATAGTTCCTCCCTGGCTAGAAGGTAGTAAATTACAGTGAAGTGCTGGGCTCATAGGAGGTTTTCAAAAATGTCAGTTCCTTATTGACATATTAAACATAGAGAACTACTTCACTAGTGTCTTTTTCCCAGAAACTGCATGCATGAGTGAATCTAGAAACTTAGGTCACACTGTAGAGGGAGGAGGCACACCAGCACCATAGTCAGGATGCTGGTTGGTCAGCCTGATCTTTTAAAGCTAAATCAGGGTTTGGGCTGGGCTGAAGCTAAGATGATCTCTGGAGACATCAGACTTCTGGGTAGCAATTAAGAGCATGGGAGAAGGAAGAGGGAAACAATTCTCTTGAGTCAGTTGACTACTCAGAAACCCAGGATACCGAGCTCAGAACTGCCTTCCTTGAGAACATAGTGGCTCAGAAACTGCCCCAGGTAACCATGACAACAATTCAGCAGCTCTATTTAGGATTTCCAAAGAGATCAACAGTTGCAGATGAGTGCTGGCTTGAAAACTCTGTTAGCAGAAGAGAGCCCCTCCCTTGAAACATGCTCACTGGGAAGCTTTCAGGTTGCAGAGAAAGGGAGCTATCCCTGAACATTAAGGAGCTACCAGATTATTTTTTATTAAACCGTAAAAAAAAAAAAAAAAAAAAAAAATCTCCCTTCCTTTCCATTGAGAGCTGACACACTTTCCATGAAGTTGTAAGCTAGTGAATGGACTCTGCTGGCCCAGCCCCCTTTGGGGTTTGAGGTCAACCAGACCCAAACTCAGAGCCCCCCTAATATTTCCTTCACCAGCCTCTTTTAAACCTGACAAGTGGTATAAACCCCACCCCATAATCACACAGCATGAACTCTGCCCCATGCTAGCTAATGTCTTCCACCACTGCCCTTGAAGCAGACACGGTCTTCTCCCAACAGCACACACCCAAGCTCCTCAGGGGCCTGTCTGATGACTAGCAATCAGAGCCACCACCCAAAGTTGCCTAGGTTGTGCACTGTGCAACTCCATAAGGCAGCACAGACTGTGATGTGAACGCCACTCCCCTGAAGTTGCACAATGCGGTCTGCTTTGGTTCATTTCCATGAGACACCAAGGCACATTATGGAAACAGGACACGTACACAAGACCAACAGATACTACCATATATTACATGAACACATGCTCATTACATGCAGAAATATGTAAAGCAGTTGATCTTTTTAGATTTGGTGGCCCAGTTCTGTAATGGAACTGAAGGACACGGTGCCCTTGGTGTTGTCCTGGGTGGGGAGCTGTAATGAGAAGACAAGTCCGGGCAAGTATATGGTCCAATCCCCTAAGAGATTAATACCTAGCAGTTATTTTGCCTAGCAGCATTAATAAGCATTCTAACATAGTAGAGGAATATATATGTTACTGAAACAAAAATACATATAATAATTACATTCCAAAGCAGGTTCTGTGAAGTTAGGGGAAGAGAAAAAGATGAAATTACTTGTGGAATATCCTCTTTTCCAAGAGTAGAAGCTCACTACCAGAAGGCATCCTGGACAGAAAGAGAACCAGGTCCTGAAAGCAGATTTTACTAAACTCACCTCTGATCTTCACCTTGTTTTAGTATTGGAAAGTGGGTATATTTACTTGGAAAGCATCATTTTTTTTTTCTGCAGTTAATTGCTAGGTTACATTTTCTCCTTTTGTTTATTGTTTTATAACCTGCACAAGCCCTCTGCATTTTAAATACTATTTTTTTCCTACTTTCCCATTTCTCATATTATCATTAATATGAAGTCCATAGTTAACAACCCATTGTGGTGGTGACTGATGAAGCCAGTTCTTCCAGTGTACTGTTACTGAATAAAAGATTTGGAAAGGTCTAGGACAGAGACATGCTTCACTTGAAATCACCAAATCCTGGCAAAGACTTAGGTGAGGTTGACCTTCCAAACTATGACTTGTATCACATGGAATGACTTGGATTCTTTTGTGGCTCCAGTCACCTATGTTGATGGGCAGTTGACCTAGATTACCCCTGGCTGTTTTGATTTGACACACTTCACTTCCCTGTATTAAAACCACAGCCAGGCCGCCGAACTGCTGCCATCTCACACGCTGTGGCTAGACTAGGGGATTTTCACCTGCAATGCTGGAAAAAGCTTTTTGGAGCTTGCAGAGAATCTGCAGAGTCCAGAGGTCAGAGGTCTAGGAGTCAGAGACCAAAATTCTAGTCCCAGTATAGCCTTGAACCCACAGGCACTGGTCCAGTTTGATGATTTCCTTTCAGCCAGAATATTTACTACCAAAGGAACTTCATATTGGAACTGGTAAGCAATAAAGTTTCAAAGAAAGTCATCTATTAATATATATTTTTAAAAAACACTAAAGATGGCCCTTTTCTTTTATGTCCAAATTTCTTGATTCTCTATTCTTGGAGTGTAAATATATGTATGTATATTTGTATGTTGTGCCTGCTTAATCATGTCCAACTCTTTGCAACCCTGTGGTCTGCAGCCCACCAGGCTCCTCTGTCCATGGGATTTTCCAGGCAAGAACACTGGAGTAGGTGGTCATTTCCTCTCCAGGGGATATTCCTGACTCCAGGATTGAACCCACATCTCTTGTGTCTCCTGCATTGGCAAGTGGATTCTTTACCACTGCACCACCCAGGAAGGGAAGCCAGATTCGTAATCATCCAACCTTAAAGTATAACCAGTCCCCATGGGAGCCCATCAAACGCACATTCTCAGGTCCTGCCCCCACAGTGTTCTGATTAAGTTTTTTCATAGTATTTTTTTTCATAAAGTTATAAAGTACAAAAGATTTTCTCATAATAATCTAAGAGCACAGAAAACCCAAATGAAGAATAACACAAAAAGTACCTTTCTCACATAAAAGAAATTTGCAAGAGTCAATAACAGGGCTGGTGAAGTAGTTTTAAGAACTCATCAGAACCAGCATTCCTTTTATTTCATGGCTCTTCCCTCCTCGAAATTTAACTTCTGCCTGGGATGTAAGATAGTTGATCAAGCTTCTGCCATCACATCTGTATTCCAGACCAAAAGAAAAAAGAAGAACGACACAATGCTTCTTTTTGAGGAAACTTTTCAAAAGACATACACATCACTTTCATTCTCTTCTCACTGGGCAGAATTTGGCATATGGCCACAGCTAATGGCAAAAGAGGTTGGGAAATATAGTCTTATTAAGTTAAAAAGTGATATTTTATTACCAAGGAAGCAAGGGAGGCAGATATCAGGGGTTGGGTATGTAGTCCCAGAGAGGTTTCATGACTTGCTTTTGGTCTTAGAGCCAAGTCAATGATCTCATTCTGCAGTTGAGGAAACAGGTCCAGGGGAGGGCCTTGTCTAAAATAACTAGGTTGTTTTGCCCAGGTATCTTGACTCAAAACTCCACCCTCAATTCAATGGTCCTCAGATTTTAATAAGCATCAGAATCACTTGGAAAACAAGTTAAATCAGAATTTCTGATTGAATAGGTATGGGGTAAAATACCTATTCTTTTTGGGGTAAAGCCACAAATCTGCCTTTCTAATGAGTTTTCAGGTGATGCTGTTGCTGTTGGTGTCTTGAAATCGCTTTGAGAGCCACTGGTCCACAGGCCATCTCCATTTGAATTTAAGAAGGTCCTTTCATTGAACGTGACCAACTGAACCCTTCACGTCACTCCCCCACCCCACCCGACTGCCCCAGCCCTGGTGCTCTTCCTATTTTCTCTAGCTCACTCAGTGGTGCCGTGACTCATTCTCTGGGATGCCTCAGCCAAACTTAGGAGTCATTCTAAGCTCCTCCTTCTACTTCTCCATCAGCTAATAATTGGTCCCATGTTTTCTTCATTTTGCTACGTCAGCATCTCCCTTTTCTCCCCACCTTCTGCTTTGGTTTAAACCTGATTATTTCTCACCAAGATTTTTCTTTTTTCTTTTTGCAGAAGCCAGGTTTAATACCTGGCCTTGCTCACTGGATTTTTCTAAATAGTCTACTGACCTTACACTATTGCTTAAATACTTTCAGTAGCTTCCTGATGCATTCAGTTCTGTTCTTCAAACTTCAGTGTTTTTCATCCCAGCCTTCCAGTTGTTGCCATATGGATGTAGTTCCTACATTGTCATTCCTTTAACATTTTTATAGACTGGCTTTAAAGAGCAAAGAAATATATAGTCTAGGCAACTTGATTGCCACCCAAAATGCTATAATCAAAAGGAAATTATCACATTTAAAACAATGAAAACAAAATAATGGCATTGAATTGCTCCTAGATCCTGTATATATCTCAAAGGCCATAAGTCTGAGACTTTCTCTTTGTTAAAAGGGAAGATTAATAAGGTTAGCAAAAGGTGCTAAAGACTCGCCAGCCCAACCTGGAAAGGTCTTCTTTACTTGTGAAGGACTGAAAAAGAATGTAAAAGGAACTAAGTTTCTCATTGTGTGATTCAAGACTATATACTGTCTTGTCTGTGTACCATTTACGACCGTCTCATGTGTGCCAGTGGGAAGGGAGCCACTGTCTGAAAAGTATTGCCAGATTCCTGAAGGTGGTACCCCATGCACCCGATGAACTAGTACCTGCATGACATTTCGGCATCATCACCTGCAACTCGCTGAGAGCACTGTTCCAGCCATTCTGAAAAATCTGAGGCTCCATGAACTTATAATGTCAGGAATACTATTTGCTGAAAGTAACAGAATGTATGAGTAAGGCTGACAATAAGAGGTGATTTTCCTTGCACGTGAAGAGTCTAGAGGTGAGCAGTTGCTGATGCTGGCTGGTCAAGTGTGACAAGGCTATAGGCTGGAATCTCTGGATGTTCTTGCCCTTGCCTTCAGGGTCTTAAGATGTCTTCCACAGTCCCAGTCATCACACCATGGCATTCAGAAGCAAGACACAGAGGGCTTCGAAGAGCTGAGCATTTCTGGTCAAGAGCTGTCCTCTGATCAGGGAGGAAAGGTCTTTCTCAAGGACCCTCCAAGCACATTTCCTGTTATATATTTATGCTCAAGATGGGGTCACATGCTTTGATCTAGACCAGACCTGGGCCCACCTTCCCTGAGACCCAAGGACCCCAATGTGAAATAAACAGAATCAGAATTCACCTAGCTGCTGCTGTTGCTGCTAAGTCACTTCAGTCGTGTCCCACTCTGTGTGACCCCATAGATGGCAGCCCAGCAGGCTCCCCCATCCCTGGGATTCTCCAGGCAAGAATATTGGAGTGGGTTGCCATTTCCTTCTCCAATGCATGAAAGAGAAAAGTGAAAGTGAAGTCGCTCAGTGTGTCCGACTGTTAGCGACCCCATGGACTGCAGCCCACCAGGCTACTCCGTCCATTGGATTTTCCAGGCAAGAGTACTGGGGTGGGGTGCCATTGCCTTCCCCGATTCACCTAGCAAAAGAGTAGAAAAGTTTCTGGAGGAATCAACAAATGTATCCTATGCTCACCACACAACTTCCTTAGGCAGACACCTACCAGGGAAGCTTGGACTCAAGCAGCCTCACTTCCTTCCCTGAGCCCACCTCCCCACCCCAGCAGAGGTGGGCATCTTCTCCTAGGTTGGCACAGACACTTAGTCAAATAACTGAATATTATGTAACTGACTAGATCACACCCACTGGAGTTGCTCTTCCAAGTCAGGAACTTCTCTTTTGTATCCCCTGAGCCTGGCATTATGCCCAGCACACAGTAGGCCTTTAATGAATGCTTGTTGAATTAAGGTTTAGTTAATCGATTTTCTTTCTTCTTGATATGAGTCATAACAAAGTTCAATGTAATGAACGCTAGGTCGACTTTAACAACAAGCCTTGGAAAATTTGGGAAATTTCCTAATAATGTACATCAAGTTTCTATTGACATAAAACTTCTAAAATGTTGCTCATCTTACAGCAAATTCATCACTGTAAATCCTGGCAGGTGGTTTTCATAAACTTAGTAAACCATTTCAGTCTCGTGTAAAGCACATCATACAGGGTAATAGCTTCATTTGGCCACATCATCTTAGGTGCAGTTCCATGATTGCATTAAGCTAGTCTTTATTGATATAGCTTAGTGTTAAACCGCCTCTTAATGAAGCAAATTGCCTAGAAGCCATTGAATAGTGCACACACACACATGTACACATATACAAAGTTATCACCTGAAAACAACAGCAGAGGCAGTAATTATGTAATATTAACGAGCAATATCTCATACAACTGACTGTGCCAGTTTCTAATGTAGCTGAGTTGATTCTCAGTAATGGGTTTCTTGAAATGACCTGGCCCCCACAGAAGTACCTTCAAGTTCAACAGCCCATGTCAAATGTAATAAATGCATAAATAATTTAGCAAGGGAAATAGGCAGCGTTACAGCTGCACTTCTGTGCTGCTGTTCTTTAAAAGCCTGGCAGCTTGGTAGTTAGAGATCACTATGTCCAGGGGTGTTGTAATTCACCATTTGCTCAGAGTTGAAATGAGGCAGAGGAGAGCTCCAGGCTCCTAGCTCATTTTTTATTTAGAGGCAGTTTTTTTCATCCATTTGGCTATTTAAGTTCCAAAAATAGAAAGAGGAAAAAGAAATAAACACGCTTCAAATTTAGAACTTTAGAGGCTAGTTGGAGTCCTCTCAGGTAGGCTCTGGGATGTGTTTTGTAAGCAACATTCTACAAACTTGTAAGTACATGGTGCGAGCTTAAAAGTTAGTTTCATTGAGTGTGTGTGTTTCATCCATTTATGCCAGTTTATGAGGCAGTGTTTTTCTTTATATAAACTCAGACATATAATTTCTGCTTTATTGTTATATGATCCATCTTACTTATTATTTACCCAACATCATTTGTAAATGGACTCACTTTTTTTAGAACTTAATAAATGTAAAAGGAAAATCCTGTATCATAATATAAATAGAAAAATCAAGTACCATGCCATAAACAGATGCTGTCATTTATTATTTTTTTTTCCTAACACATACCAAATATGTATTTGAGTCAAAAAATGCCTAGTAATTGAAATAAGAGTTCCTCTGTGCTGTCTAAAAACATCTTGAGAACGGTCAGTGGCACTTTTAAGCAAGCCTGGCTTACTGGTTGAGTAATAGTACTGCTAAGGAGGATACCCTGTGCCCAAGGGGTGGCTAAGACAAAGCTGGGGGAAGGGTAGGGGCTAAAGCTTGAAAGCGCAGGTCCCGGGGTCCATCCACCTGCACAAAGTTCGTTTCAAATCAGACAAGATCGGTTCAAGTCGACCTCTGACATTTGTCAGCTGAATGTCCATCTTATTTGTCATTCACCCAACATCATTTGTAAATGGACTCAATTTTTAATCTGTTTATTTTTTCATCTCTCTGAGCCACAGTTTCTGTATCTGGAAAAAGGAGATGAAAAATTAATTAGTGGAGAGGATTATATGAGATAATATGTGTAAAGCTCTTAGCATGGTGCCTACCTATATAGCATGGGACCAAGAAATGTCACCTATGATGATTATTCATTTGTGATTGGGGAAATGAGGATCATCACAAAGAACCAACCACCAAGGAATTCAGTCCAGAACCAACAAGTGTGCTGGGTGTGTACCATATGACAGGCTCTGTGATAGGCCCTAGGGATGTGGAGGTAACTCTTGAAGTGACCGATGTGTATAGCGCTAATGACAGTGGTATAGGGAAGTGCAGTGAGAGGTATATGCCCAGGTTATTATGGCAAACCAGAGGATAAGGTGATAAAAGTCAGTGTCAGGGAAAAAAAAAGTAGAGATCCAAAAATCAGGCCTTTCCTGATAGCTTAAGGGGACGTACATTCATCAGTACTAGGAGGTACCAAGTAAATTAGATTTCTACTGGGGAACAGAAAGTGCATAGATTCAAACATATATATGGTGATGAAGGCACATCATTTACTTTTGGGCTAAAGTGACATTAATGAACTGGTAAGTATCATTTTCAAAACCAAATGGTGGTCAAGCAACTTGTGAATGGAATTTTAATTTTCTTTCCTTTCATAGAGGTCACAGTGGCTCACAGATATTTTTAATTTGACCGGCAGAATGATTTTTGTGTGTGTTTTTTTAAATTATTATCATTACTTGGTAATGTAAAAACTAGGCAGTTTCATAAGAAAGCCCAGATTGGTGTTCTGTCTTTTAAAAAAAGTGAAAGAGGCAGCCATCTGAATCCATTTCCCACATATGGCAGTTTAGGGCTGGCGTTGAACAGCTGCTGCTGTTGGGACATTTGCTCTACAGCACAACACAGTCCCAACCTTCCAAAGGCAGTGGTCCTGCCCTAAGGCTCGCGCACGCGGGACCCCTGCCCTCGGCCCCATGTAGCCAAGGGATCCCTGCACTACCCCTTCTAGACCTGGGATTCCCTGCCCACCTGACCCAAGCCTGCTTCCAGAGCCTGCAGATATCTCTTCCTCAGTTATTTCTCGCAAGGGGTGGCCAAGACTGAGTTGGGTGGAAGCAAGGGACCGAAGCTTGAATGCACAGGTCCCAGGGTCCATCCACCTGTACACAGTTCCTAGCTGCGGCGGATGAAGTCAGGCCTGAGAAGAGCAGACGCGCCGTGCACGCGCCGTGTTGAGCGGCCTGGGGGAGGCCTTTGGCATGGGTACCAGTGTTCTCCCTCATCTTCAGGGAAGGAACTCTGAGGAGTCTGAGAATTCTACATTTGAACTTGGCCTTCCAGGTCATTATAAAGGTACATTTGTCAAAGGAGGAGGCTAGAAGTTACTTCAATTTTTTAACTTGATTTCTAACTTAAGTATTGAGTTATCTGGTAAATGGACTTCCATTTAAACTTTTTCCAAGGGCCTGTAAATGTTAAAAAAGTGAAAGAGGCAGCCATCTGAATCCATTTCCCACATATGGCAGTTTAGGGCTGGCGTTGAACAGCTGCTGCTGTTGGGACATTTGCTCTACAGCACAACACAGTCCCAACCTTCCAAAGGCAGTGGTCCTGCCCTAAGGCTCGCGCACGCGGGACCCCTGCCCTCGGCCCCATGTAGCCAAGGGATCCCTGCACTACCCCTTCTAGACCTGGGATTCCCTGCCCACCTGACCCAAGCCTGCTTCCAGAGCCTGCAGAGATCTCTTCCTCAGTTATTTCTCGCAAGGGGTGGCCAAGACTGAGTTGGGTGGAAGCAAGGGACCGAAGCTTGAATGCACAGGTCCCAGGGTCCATCCACCTGTACACAGTTCCTAGCTGCGGCGGATGAAGTCAGGCCTGAGAAGAGCAGACGCGCCGTGCACGCGCCGTGTTGAGCGGCCTGGGGGAGGCCTTTGGCATGGGTACCAGTGTTCTCCCTCATCTTCAGGGAAGGAACTCTGAGGAGTCTGAGAATTCTACATTTGAACTTGGCCTTCCAGGTCATTATAAAGGTACATTTGTCAAAGGAGGAGGCTAGAAGTTACTTCAATTTTTTAACTTGATTTCTAACTTAAGTATTGAGTTATCTGGTAAATGGACTTCCATTTAAACTTTTTCCAAGGGCCTGTAAATGTCAGCAAATATTAGAAGTGGGTCTGCTAGTGGACTTTACTTCTTTCTCCTTGCTGCCTGGCCCCCATTCCTGCCTGAGTTTGCAGTTCCCACTAGAACTGTGAGCTTCGTGAGGGTGGGGAGTGTACCTGATCTTGCACCTTATCCCCTCATCCCTAGCATGGTGCTCGGCTGTGGTACCCGATTCATACTGAATAAGTGACTGTCTAACCTGAGAGGTTAGTTCAGGTGAGTCCTCTTGGAACTATCTTCTTCTGTCATAGATGGCCGCACATTACAAATTATTTAAAATTGTCTTCTTACAAACTTCATTAATTGCTAGAAGTGGCTCTGGTTGTTTCTGTGTTTCTGACATAAAATGAACGTGTGTACATGATAGCATAATCTGAAAGGCTTTTAAAAAAGAGTAAAAAGATAAAGAAAATAACATCACACATCATCACCCTAACTTCACTGGTGCAGCCATTGTTAACATGTTGATATATTTATTTCAGTCTTCTTTCGTATGTTTCTTTTCAAAGTAGAGATCTCACCCAGAGATTTATGACAATAAGCTGCCATACTCCAACTATTTGAACAGCTTTCTGGCTGCTGTTTGTCACTCCCTGTGATGCACTTTAAAAGATAAATTGCATAAGAAAACTTCCAGATTTCATGGAGAAATACTGATGTGAGGAGACTTATAAACATTTTCCCAAGAGGTGAATGACATGGTTCTACATTTGCGTGTGTAAGAGTTTGTGATTTACCCTACTTACCCACCATTCATCATTTTTATCAGCATATTCACTGGTAAGGGTCAATTTCACCATCTAATTTTTTACGACCTTTTGCTGTTAAGCTTGATATGAAAAATGCTGCATACACTTGGCCCCCTCTCTTTCAAAGCCAACAGACTACCAGGCATACAGGCTTGTTCTATCAACAGTCCACAAACACTGATCAGGTGATGCCTGAATGTTATGCACCACTGAAATCCTGAGACTACGTAGTGTAACAGGGATGAGGTGACTAAATTCCATATTGCAATAAGCATGACAAGTCAATAAATAAGGATGCCATGGGGACATGAGAGAAAAGCTGCCATACTCAGTCTGGGCTCCAGGGAGGGTTTCCAAGAAGAGGGGATATTTGAGCGCTGTCTGGAATGAGCTGGGGATTGGCAGCTGTGGAAAGGAATCGGGTGTTGGGTTGAGGCCCCTTGAGGGTGTGGTGATGCAGAGGAGAGGACCTCAGTTCAGTTCAGTTCAGTTCAGTCACTCAGTCGTGTCCGACTCTTTGCGGACCTAACTGGTACTTATAGACTCTGCACTGTGTATCAGGGGCCATGCTGGATCCTCAGAAGACAGAGATGGGTAGGCTAGTGAATGAATACATCAGCAGACCTTTCGGTGACATCCTACCTCATGAGACACTTCAGAACTACATCCTGATAATTAAGCCCCAATCGAAGGCATTCTGGAAGATCCTTAATAAAAATAATTTTAAATGTCCTCTACAATTTGGGAATATCTATTAAAAATAAAAAGTGTGCACATGACCCAGAAATTCTCTTCCTTCATTTCTACGGTAGAGGAAAATCCTGTTCAAATCATTTCTTGTAGTAAAAGGTGTACATTGCAGTATTTTGTGTCAAAATGAAAAACTATTGGATCAACCCAAATATTTACGCATAGGTGAATGACTGTCAAAATGAGGCTGAATCTATCCCACAGAAATGTGTGGAAAGTTAGAAAGAATAAGGTTGATCAATATAACATATATACAGCAAAGACTATGGAGAAAGCTGAGGAAAAGGAGTCACATACTATACATACAATATCATTCACATAAAAAAAATCCACACACAAAACCACAATGTTTTGCATAGTTACAGAGATATGCAAATTTGTATTAGTTTGTAGACACACATTTTATATAAGCACATGCATTATAAATGCATATATAAATGCATTGATTGAGGGCTTTTTAACTGAAAACCGTGGCTGCCTCTGAGGAGCTCAGGGACTAGAGGACGTGGTGATAAGAGATATAGGACTTACCTTTTAAAATCTTTTACAAGGAGCCTGTATTCTGTGAATGACCTCTGCAATTAAAGGTTAATTGAAATGATGAAAATGTTCTTTCAGAGTAAATCAGTACCACTTATTTACAATCGAATTGGGCAACATGAAACAAGACACTAAAATGTTCCTACCCTATGACCCAGTAATTTTCGTTTCAGGAGTCCATCCAAAGGAAATAATCCCAGAGGGTTGCAAAGATTTTGATAGAGAGATGTTCAATGCAGTATTATTTACATAGTAAAAAAAAAAAAAAAAGGAATTATCTGAAATGTGCGACAATGGGTAAAAGCTTAAATGGTAAGGTTACATAATGGAATACTGAGTAGCCATCAAAACTTACTGAAGAGGAATTTTATTGATTTATAAAAATGTGACCCAAGTAATATTAATATTATACACACAGGTAAGACCCATGGGGGTGGGGTAAGGGACCCAGGAGAGCGATTTGACTTGGTCTCACATTCACCGAAGGTCTCAAATTTAGATTTTTGACAGGATCTCTAAATACAGTTCTATAAATAAACACAGGGATACTCTCATAGTCACACAGTCACAGATATACTCTTGCTAATATCATGTGACTCTGATTGTTGCATGTAAATATTTAAAATATAGCACAGTGTTTTTCCATCCTGCCTTAGCATTTGCTTCACAAATAGAGGAAGCCCAGACTATTCTCACTGGCTGAAGGGACCTGTTCTGCCACAGGCACAAAAGATCAGAAGGAAATACCCCTAAACGGGAGCGTAGAAGCTCTTGGCAGTGCAATTTAAATTATTTTTTAATGAAGCATTTTCTGTTTTTCCTAAATTTTATACAATAAGCATGGTAAATTAGGAGTTTGGGATTAACATATACATGTTAATATGTATATGTTGTAGAAAGTGAAGTCGTTCAGTCGTGTCCGACTCTTTGCGACCCCCATGGACTGTAGCCTACCAGGCCTCTCTGTCCATGGGATTCTCTAGGCAAGAATACTGGAGTGGGTTACCATTTCCTTCTCCAGGGGGTTATGCCATGTATAAAATAGGTAAACAAGGACCTACTGTACAGCCCAGGAAACTATACTCAACATCTTGTCATAACCTGTAATAAAAAACACATGTATAACTGAACCATCTTGCTACATTTTGAAACTAACACAGCACTGTAAATGAACTAACTTCAATAATAATAATAATAAAGCTCCTAGAGTTAAAATTTTAAACACGAACAGGAGAAAAAAAAACACGAAAAAACAGAAGAGGAAGTGTCCTCCTTTAAAACACAAAAGCAGAGCCTGGCTCGGGAATGGGCCACTTCAGGATGTCCCAGGGCGGAGTCCTCCGGCAGGCTGGCACCAGGGCTGGACAGAAAGAATGCGGCTGGACCCTGCTCCAGGGTGTCACGGGAAGGCCAGCGCGACAAGGGCCCGCCCCGCCCTCCCCACCTCTTCTGGGTGAGGCCAGAGCAGTTTCGCAGGCCAGAGAGGCAAGAAGATTCGGGTGGGTGGGGCGATTATCCCGTTAACAGGGGGGATCCTGCATCCCGGGTTCTAAATCAGAGTGCGCAAGAGCACGAGGAGCAAATTTGCAGGAACAAATGGGACACTCGAGTCGGGCTGATAAATAAATCCCTTTATCAGGGGACTTCAGAACGGAGGATTTATTTGCGTGGCAGACAAGCTGCACATGAGGACAAGAATTACTAGATCACAATGGAATCTCTTATTAATAGATTTGGAACCTAACTCTTGACAGGTTACAGTTCAGGGGCGAGGTGTGTGTGTGTGTGTGTGTGTGTGTGTATGAACAGGGTGGTGTGTGTGTGTGTACACTGTTTCCCACTGTGTGTGTGTCTGTGTGTGTGAACACTCCTTCCCACTACCCTCCACCCCTAGGCCTTTTACCCCCACTAACAAAGCAGGTATAACTGATTCCATCAGCAGAGCAAACATAGGCGTCCAGTTCTTCCCCTGGCACGGAAATGGCTCCAGCATCCTCATCAGAGGAACACGTGCGTGCATAGGTCAGGGAGCACGTGGAGCGTCTGGTGATGAACAGCTGGGACCTGGAGTCAGCACCCTCATTAGAGGAAGCTGCTACTATTTCCAGCCTGCCTCTATTCACTGAAAGCAGGTCATTATAAACACAGGGTGTTTTTTGCATATTAACCAAATTAAAAGAATAATATGTTCTCTGCTTTCATGTGTTATACTGATAAATCCCAATTTATGAATGAAACATGCTGATTAGTTAGTTAAAAAATAATTAGTCCCAGAATGTGTTTCAGAGTAGGGGACTTAATGAATGCACACACAAATACGGCTTCCTGGGTCCTCCGCACAGTAGTCTTTTAAAGAAAAATATTCATAAGATACATTCATGAGAGAATAATGTTGAAGTAGCTTAATTTTATTTTTATTTCTTTCTCACCATGTAGGGTAAAATGTGGATGTTATTTGGTGCCTGTCAGTCTGAGTCACTTTGGAAATATGAGTCCAGGTGATGGCTTTTAATCCTGGATTGAATTTTCATGTTCAGATTTTGAAGAGAAAGAGTGTCAGCCCAGAAGTACCTTCTTGTCCTGGACAGAATCTTCCAGTTCTATTAAGGAGACTTCATTTCTGAGGTCCAAAGGTTAATAATAAAAAGACTGGCAGTGGAGAACCAGAGGTAGCATCCAGGTGGGATTCATTGTATTCCCAAGCTGGGAAAACCAATACCGGGTTTCAGACAAAATCTAAGTGTTTTGGCCACTTGGAATCAGAAGATTCCAGATACTCCAAGACAGGTAAGGATGATCATCAAGCCAAGGACCTTTAACCCAATACCAGCTGACCATTCCTAACCCAGGAGGCTGTACACAGCACAACTGTACCTTAACAACACATGACAGCTTATACTGCAAAGTATATTGTAAAAACCACCCTGGCAAACACCTTCACTTGTATGTAGTATGGCAAGATGGCTTAGCTTCCATCTGGGGGCCAAAGCATGGTATCCTTGATTGAGCCCCAAATGGAATATAGGTTTTCATTTAGGAGCTTATTGTGTGGAAATCACACTGAACTGCTTTGGCCACGAGAGGCCTGTAGGAACAGAGATGAGTCAGGCTTCTACCCCACAGATACTCCAGGGAGCAGGCCATGGAAAATTAAAGTGTTGTTGTTGTTGTTGCTTTAATTTGTACAGCACAATTCACATAAGTGAAACAGTCCTACTGCAGGGTATGGACTAAGAGAATGGGATTTGACGTCAGACAGGCTCAGCTGTCCAGACTGTCATCATATTTCTCTGTTTCCACATGTGTATCTGTAACTTTGGAATAACGATAACTAATGCCCATATAACACTTACTATGCACCAGGGACCGTTTTAGGTGTTTCATAGGTATCTTCGCTCCTCTCATCTTGGCAGTTCATCACCCTCTGACAGTCAAGACGGAACAGAGCAGACGGCAATAAACAGCAGTTCCATTATTGACTTGGGCTTCCCTGGTGGCTCAGATGGTAGAGAATCGGCCTGCAATGCAGGAGACCTGGGCTCAGTCCCCGGGTTTGGAAGAGCCCCTGGAAAACGGAACGGCTACCTACTCTAGGATTCTTGTTGTCTTAGTGATACTCTTCAGTATCATCCTCTATGACTCCCCATCCCACTGCCTCCATTTCATTCATTCAACAAACGTCTCCTGACCACTCTGGGCCTCTAAGGCACCAGAGATAAAGAGATCTCAATAGTTCTCCTCAATCTCTTTCCATCTCCACTCTTGAAGTATGTTTGTCTAATGACCAAGCCCTCATAATACCATGAAAATCCTCCCTGCACCCTGCCCCACCCCATCCCTCCTTCCCTTACCCTACTCTGAGCTCCCACAGAACTCTGCATGCATCTCCATCTTACTTCATCATTCTGCATTTTCATCATCAGTTTTTCCTCTCCTATCTCCCCTACATAACTGTGAGCCCCTGTAGGGCAAGTTTGAAAGTCACGCATCTCTAAAGCTAGCTCAGGGCTGGCCACTAGAAAATATCGTAATGGAGAGAGAGGGAGAAGCGAGAGGGAGGTGGGTAGAAGATCAGAAACCTGGAGAGAAAGGGAGCTGCTCTGGTGTGTATTTTTGGTCCATGTGCTGATCACTATGAGGAAGTGGCCACAGGCTATAAAGCTGTCTTTATAGACACCTCCCCCAGCCATCTGCCCCAAAACTCTGGCATAAGAAATCTCTGCCTTTCCTATAAAAATGTCAGCTCACATGCAAATTGTGTATGTGTTTTGTATTCTCTGAGTTTTGCATTTGGAAGGGAGAAAAAGTCTCTTGCTCCTGCCTGTGTCTGTTTCATTGTCCGGCCCTTTGAGGCGCTGGTCCGTGAGTATCTGTGCCAGTGTGTGCGGCTGAGAATGGAGGCTTTATGTGCAAAGGAAGCAAGGCTTTTCTTTGGCTGCTTCTCTGAACCCAGCTGCCAGTCACAGAGCTGGCTGCCTTGAGCCGCTTCAAGGAAGTCTCCCGTCTGTGCTTTAGCTCTGTATTGAGGAGGCTGCTGCCTCTCCAGGCAGGCCTTTAGGACATCCCTTGAGTCAGGAGTGTTCCTGGGCCATGGAAGGTCCACAGCCCAAGTGCCAGGCAGCATAAGGCAAGGCACAGAGCCCTCGCAAGCCTTCTCCCCCAGGGAGCTATGTACTGCAGTGAAGAGGCATCAGGCAGCACCCGTGGTCCTGACCTGTTCTCACGGAAGCTCCAGGGGCAGCAGAGAAGGGCAAGGAGGGACATGGGCCATGGCAGGTCAGAGATAAGAAAAGTGGGGGCCAGGTATTGGGGCCTGGGGAGTTGTTACATTCAGAACAGCAGTAGGAATGTCAGCCTGGGGACTTTGTGAAAGAGATCTTGTCCTGAAGGAAGTCTCTGAAGGCCAAGACCAAGATAGGTACTGGCCACATGGAAAGCTTGGACTTGTCATCATAGATGGTCCAGCAGAAACCTTTCCAGAAAACCTGGGTGAGAAACTGTCAACCTCAAATATCTGTCAGACTCAGAGAGGGGAACACCAGTCTTCGACAGCACCAGACCATTGAGAATTTTCCTATCCCGTTCACTTTCCTTCTCTGTCCCCATGTGATCCTTGGAGGGACCAGAAATCAGGTTAGTCAGCTAGGAGAGGAGCAGATAGACCTAACCCAGAAGATCCTGCTGGCAGCTGGTGGGAAAAGGAGAGAAGTAATGAATTAAGACAGTTGCCCTGACTTGAAGTGACCACAGGAGCTTTTTGTTACCTAACAGTGACTAGAAAACTGATAAGACTGCTCATAATCTGATTCTAGAGTGAGGAACAGGGAAATTGGAGACAAAAATCAAGTTACTTTTATAAGAATCCTGCTTGTTCAATGTTTTAGATACATTGTTTTTACTTATCTAGCACTAACCATGGGCTAAGGACTGTGCAAAAACACTATGTTTTCAAACTAACCCACAATGAAGTAGGTCCGATTATAATGTCCATTTTGCAGGGGAAGAAACAGGTTCAGGAAAGTTAGATAATGTGATGCAGGTTGCAGGATGGATGGGGAGGAGCCAGGGCTGGGAGCCAGGCAGTCAGGCTCTAGAGTGCCATCACGCCTTCCCACCTCCCTGTCTCAGGAGGCAGATCAGACAAAGGCTAAAGTTGTCCAAGTATCTGCAGCTAAAAATACTTCAAGAGTTCACAGGAATTTTCACCAATCCCTTTGGGGAAGGACTTCAAGGGGACGTGCTGTTTGGGTTAGAATGACTTGGTTTTAAATATCAAGACCCACTCAAGATAGCTTAAGGAGAACGAGGGGAGGGAAACATTGTCATAAGGATACAGGGATGTATTCTGGAAGCCTGTACCGCCACTCTTTGCCTGCACCCCTGCTTTCTGCTTCTTGCTTCTCCTTTTCGCACTGCACAGTCCTCAATCCTTTTGCAGATCATGGCTGCCTGATTCCAAGTGCAGAGAAAGATTCAGTTCAATATATACTAAGTATCTGTGCCTGGCATAACCTTAGGCACTTGGGATTTAGCAAATGCACAAAATAGGGGGGAAAGAACCAAAACAAGTGCTGCCCTTGTGTATGTTGGGGGGAGGGGTGTGCCTTCCAGTCAGATTCTGATTGGTCTGTCTTGGTCAGCTGAACTCTCCCCGACTAGACCAACCAAACATGCCCAGGTGCAGGGTCACAGAGTACTACCTCAATGGCTGGAAGCCCAGCCAGAAAGCCGAGGTAGCTGTGGAATCCAGAGCTTCCGGTTCCTGAAGCCAACCCAGCCGGAAGATGTCCATCCCCTTTGGAGCTGGTTCCAGCAAAACTCCAGCCCTCCATAGTGGCAGCTGCCTACTGCTGGGTCCTATTGGCATTCCTTTTCAGGAGGGCCCTTCCCTTATCAGCCTTGTCCCAGGTCTCTTTCATGCGGGGATTGACACACACTGTCCCTCTTTTGTGTTGGATGAAGCCAGATCTTATTTTCCTGTTGCTTTTTGTCCATCTGTCCTCTGTGAGTGAAGGCTTTTAAGGGGGACCCAGGGTCATGTCCCCCTTCCCCGGTGCAGGCAGCCGGTCCAGGCAGGCAGAGTGGAGTGATGACAGGACACGCAGAGCATGGACTGCATGCTGGGGCTCTTGTCCCCTCAGATGGTCCCCACTGAGGCAGTGGCGCCGCTCCGTGCAGCTGGGCCTGCCCACGGGCTCCCCGCTGAACCGGGCCTCGTCAAAGTGTCTTCGTCCTTCATTGTCCTGCAGGCAGGGGTGGCGATGAGCTCGGCAGTTAGGGTCCTCCCCTGCTTCCTGTTTGATGGCCATCGTGCTCAGCTTGGATAATGCCAGCTGCTGCTCTACAATTGGCTGGGTTCTGGGCCTCCTGCCTTCCTACCATTTCTACAGCCTTTCTTTTTTTTTTTTTTTTTTTAATGTGAGCTTCTGCGCATTCAGTAATGGAATAGATTACATCAGATGCTGTGTTTGCCAGCCTCAGTGCTAAGCTATGCACCTCAGTGCTGCAGCAGAAGCTGATGCCAACCTTGTTTATATTAGGATAGAGTTCGCAGGACAGAATCCCCCCAGACAGGTTTCTGGACGATCCCTGAGTTTTGTCAGTTGAGAAGCATGGTAGTGTTGTTTCTTGGTTAAGAACATGAATGTCTGAGTCAAGGGAGATCATGGTATCATCCTGCCAGAGCTGCTTAATATACATGACCCTACATGTGTAATTTAACCCTTGGTGACCCAGTTTCCTCACTTATAAATGAGGTTAATAATGGTTTCCTGGTTACATCATTGGAAGTTGAAATCAGGATAATGTATGTAAGGTCCTTAGCATAATTCTTGGCAAGCCTGGTAGGGCAGCCATTGTTAATATATTCATTACATCCCTCCTAGAACTCTGTTCCCAAAGATAATCCCCACAGTCTTATAAACGGTGTGCTATCACCAGGCTTTGGAGTCAGAAAGATCTGCAGAGCTCTGACAATCACATATACCTCTGGCATGGCTGTGAGGATTGAGTAATTATAATAAGCCTATGTAAGTTCTTCTACACACTGACTCACTGAATCCTCACAACTAATCTAAGGTTGGGACCCTTACTGTATACACTTTACACATGAAGAGACAGGCTTTAACAGGGGCCTTAAGTAACTGGCTCAAGGTCACGAGATGGTAAATGAGGCAGGGAGTGGGTAGAGTAAGCATGTCTAGTCACTGTCAATCCCACTCTACCACAGGAGTTCAGATAAAAGTGAATTATATTTCTACATGTTGCAGATGTAAAATGACAAGGCGACAGAGCAGAATGGATGTTTGAGACAGTATTTGTGTGAATCTGTGAGTCGTTAGGGAATAAAGTCAAGCCAGTGATATGACCAAATCAGGTTAAGAATGCCTACTATTTCCCAGGTGTTCTCCTGAGGGCTTGGTATGTATAACTGCAAATTAATTCTGAGAACCTCCATGCCTGGTAGTTGAATAGGCCCCAGTGGTTCATGTGAATTCTGTCCACACATGCATCTGAGGTTCCTAATCTCAGATGAGGCTTGAAAACCACTTTTCCTTAGAGCTGGGGAGAAAAGAGACTGTGGCTGGTCCAAACCAAAGAGCAAACAGGATGTGCAAAGATTTTGAAGGGCAGCTTCATCGTGGCCAAATTTCCAACCTTATTTTCCACTGGGCCGGAAAAATATATGCGCAGAGCAAACTGATCTCCAGGCTGAGAACCTGGAGGTGCCAGTCAGGGGCTGGCAGGAAGCAGATGGCACACTCAAATTAGGCGACTAGAGGAGAGTTTAATAAAGGAGCCATTTACCAAGGTGTAGGGGAACCACAAAGATAGTGCAGTTCCCCGGAGGCTGGGAATAGCTGAGTGCTGTCACCTGCCCTAAGCCTGAAGGGAGAGGGGACAAAGTGGTGACCTGAACCCTGAGACAGAGCACTGTGCGGAGAGTCCCACCTGGGAGGAGCTGTGGCCTTGGATAAAGGGACTCCCCCAGCCCACACAGCCCGGCAAGGCAAGAGGCAGGGGAATAAATATCCCCAACCTCAATTTCCTCCTGCCTCCCCATCGCCTCTTCAGGCTTCCCATTTTTGGAGCCTAACCAGAGGATAAGGTGCTTCATTGATTCAGATCCCCCAGGTCAGCCACCTGGAGCAGGCATGGAGCCGGGTGAAAGAGCACGGAGTGTGGTCTGGATGGGCAGAGGGGAGATTTCAGGAACACTACTTCTCAACTGGAACCACATAGCGTAAGGCTGTTGCCCCTTACGCCAGGACTGGAGACTGAAAGGCAAAGAATAGTTCAGGACCTTAATGGTCTGTTCCTGGGATTGAGGAGGTGGATGGCTGGTACATCACTAGACTCCCGCTGGCCAAACCTGGGGCCTGACCTCACCTTCTGTCCCTCAGTACTTAACCAGTTCAAACTGAATCAACTATTGAACCTCTTTTTTTTTCTCTACAGCTATGAGCTCTTAAAAGCTAAAAGTAGCCCAAAGCACAAGCATAGGAGTGTCTCTGACTACAAACCCATTTGTGTCCCTCAAACCTGGCATACATTTCACTTCTGTGATGTCTCTCCTGATGTTTGTATGCGTGTGTCCCACTGTTTAAAATATAGACCCCACGATGGCATGTTTTATTCATCTGCATATGCCTGGTACCCGACACGAAACTGACATACAGTTGGATCTCAAAAATATTCGTTAAATCTGTAGGTCCTCCTTCTAGTCCTCAGTGCATTCCAATTTAACTGGCATTTATTAAATCTCTACCACTCTCCAAGCTCAGCATTAGGTCATTTTCACATCAGTTCTCTAATTTAATATTCTCTACAGCCCCCATTATTTTCTCCATTTTTACAAATGAGGAAACTGAGGCTTAGGGAGATGAAACAGGTAGAGCCTGGATTCCAACAGACTTCCACTTCCCTGGCCTATGCGCTTTCCTTTCCGGCTCAGAAGATATCCCTTGATTGGGCACTGAGCAGTAACTTCATGCCTGTGCATGAGCTGACTGCTTGAATGATGAGCTCAGTGGAGCATGTGTGTGTGTGTGTGTGTGTGTGTGTGTGAGCTTTGTTAAACTCTGAACATTACTGATGCTGCTGGCCTGTTCATGGTGCTCATCCCAGTTGGATGGCTGCTGCCAACTACGTCACTCGTGGGTATCCTACTGTTTAGACTCCCCAAGCCCACCCTGCAATATGATCATGAGATCAGGTCAGATGGATGGTGGATTCTGCCCCTGAACTTGGCTCTAAATTGGATACAGGAGCCTGGCTGTCGCATAACTGGCTTGCTCCCACTGATTCAGAGCACACCTATTGCTGACAGTTTCCTCTGTCGAATACTAAAAATATGAAATTGTCAAGTGTCTACCCTTTAGTTGTCCTGCAATGGAGCTGCCAAAATTCTAATCGGCCGATAATATCCACTGGTCTCAGAAGAAGCCCAGGCACACCCCCACTCATCAAAACCAGAATGAAAGGTGGTCCTTGTTATGCATATTCCATGTGTGCTGAACCTGCATGTAGCTCTCACAATCCTGTAGCCAACCCTGTAGGTAGAGCTGTTATTGTTAACTGTGCTTTACAGGTGATACACCGGGGGCTTCTGGGTGCTGGGCTGTTGGTCCAACATCACACAGCAGAGTGGGGACTCAGAGTAGATCTGGACTTTTGGCTCTTGCCCACGGATGACACCAGCCCAAGGGAGCTTTCTGCTGCTTCTAAACCTGCTGGCCCCAATCACAGGTAGGATCACCTTGATTCCTGCTCATTACCTTCTGCCCTATTTTACAGAGGATTCAGGGCAGATTTGAATCTGGCCTAGAAAAACATCTTCCTGACCCCTCAGAGAGGGAGACACACACAGAGAGAGAGAGAGAGAGAGAGAGAAAGAGAGAAAAGAAATGTGTTTCTAGGCTGTTTAGAAACTGAGGCATTTCCACGAGAATGCCTGCTAGTCCTTGGGACACTGTAAGTGCCTCTTCCTGGGGCTCTTGTCACACTCTGCCTTGTTGATTTCTGCCCTGTCTCCCCTTCAGGCAGGGAGCTCTGCAAGGACGGTGTCTGTGTCTGACCCTGGTGCCTCCTCTCACACCCAGTCTCAGCGTTCATCAGCAAGCACCAAGAGCTGGTTGCACACCACGTTCCGTATCCGACATTTTCACAGTCACAACCAGCTTTCCTGTTTGCAGCAACCCATGTGGAGACAACGGTACAAGTAACCCATCTTACAGATGAAGCTCCTGAGGCTGGGAGCAGGGTGGCAGGGACGGGGAGAATTTGCACAAGGCCACAGAGCAGGAAAGAACTTGCCCAAGGTCACGGGCAGAACTGGGAGTTGAGCACTGGCCGTGTTGCCCCACTATGAGTGATCTTTGCTCAACACTGAAGCTGCCGCCGAGAAAATGCTTCATCAGTGTCTTTGGTTGAATGAGGAAGAAGGCGAGGGAGAAGGAGAAGGAAGGGTGTTGGAAACAGTTGAAGAGAGCAAACTAAAGAGAGACAACAAACTATTTCCAAGCAGTAAATTGATGGAAGATTAGAGAAATGGCTCTGGGGTCTAACTTCCTTTCTTCTAAGGCCAGGAAGAGACAGGCACGCCCCTAAAATCAGAAAAGCAAAAACAAGGAAGCAGCTAGAATCTGAGCTTCTGAGTGGATCTTTCCCTGGGCTTTCTCTGGGGATGGACACGCTCCTATGGTCCACCTCGCAGCGTCAGAATGCATATCCTAGCTCTGTGTCCAAGCAGTAAGACTCTTTTCAGTGAACCTGACCAATTTATAGATGCGGTATGCATCTACTATAGAAGTTAGAGGTTTCTGCGCTTGGAGTTAAATAACCAAGGCCGAAATTCTAGATCTGTTCTTTCCTAGATGCCCAATCTTTGATAAAACCTCTTATGTTTCTTAACCTCAGTTTTCTCATCTGAGGCATGGCAAGATTCTTCATTTCACAGAGGGCTAGTAAATCAAATTAAATAGTGAATATAAGCCCCTAACAGAAGCCTAATTAAATATTTCCCACATTGTTCTATCTAATGAATTCCTTTTAAATGAGGAGAGGCAAAATAGTCCCCATTGCTGTGAGTTCCAGCTGCCCACCTGGGTTAGCACACGGAGACAGTTGAGGGCAGTGGGGCTTTCAGGGACTCTGGAGCCAGACTGTCGGGATTTAAACCTGGCTTCGCCATTTACAAGCCAAGTGACCTGGAACAACTTACTTAACAGTGCTCTGCCTCAATTTTTTCACCTGTATAGTGGGAATAATTATAGGACTTCCTTCTTAGAGTTCTTTACAAATACGTGGCCCTTGGAACCCTGCCTAGCGCACAGCAAGTGTTCAGAAGCTGTTAGTTATTCCAGTATTGTCACTGTTATTATTCTGTGCTGAGGGTTTCCTTGTAGCCGTTTCACTGACCCTTCCCCCTCTACCCCCACCTTCCAACTGCAGAGCTGGAGGACCCAGATCTGCGGGGCAGAGAGGCGCTACTTAAGCGAGGAGAGAGCTTCGTCATCTTTCACTGCTGGCAGGAGGACTCCTTATCAATAATTGAACAGTTTTTCCAGGAACCCAATCTAGAGAGTGCAGTGCCCTGGCTGCGGCAGAGCCTGGCTGGCTGGGGCTCCCGGAAGGCTCTGGGCACCGTGGGGATGGTTATCTGCCTGCTCTGTGGGCGGACGGGTCTGGTTGCTACTGGAAGGGCTCCCAGGGCAGGGTGGGACTCAAAACTCAAGCCTCCCAGCAGGGCCCTTGATCTTCCCCTGGCCCTGCCCTCACAGTCCCATCCTGACAGCCCCAAAATAGAAGGTCTATTCTGTACCCAGTATGCTTGAGCCCAGAGCCTGGAAGTCATTCTGAACACCTTCTGTTCCCTCACTGCTCACTTTCATACCATTCCTAAGTCCTGATAATTTTGTTTTTAAGTGTGACCCAAATCTGCCCCCTTCTTCCAGTCTTGTTACCACCACCCTAGTCCAGACATGCTGGGGCCCCCACAGTAGCATCTCTCTGCCTTCTCTGACCCTCACCTGCAATCCTACCCCACCCCCAGCACACATGTGCATGCACGCGGGCACACACACACAGCAGCAGCAGCAGCAGCTAAGAGTAATCTTTCTAAAATGCAAATCTGCTCATGTCACCTCCATGCCTAAAACCTTCAGTGTCTCTGTGCTGCTCACAGGACAATATCCAGCCCCTCCATGTGTCCTCAAGCCCAACTTTCACCCCAAGCCCTCTTGTCTTCACTCATGACCTTCTGGACACACGACCTTCTATCACTCCCTGTCTCTGAGCCTTCCCACCTTCAGTCCCTTCCCCATCCTGTTCTGTCTCCCATATCTGCCTCCTACTTATCATGCAGTTCTCAGATAATGTCACCTCCTTAGAGAAGCCCTCCCTGACCTCCTGTCTGAAGCAGTGATTCCACACCCTCATCCCTTCTTCTCGCCACAGCCCCTGCATACTTCCACCGTAAGACTCATCCCAACCACAGTGATTGTCAGTTTATCAGCTTCTTTACATTTAGAGTCTCCCTCCCCTGCTAGAAGGTGAGCCCAAGAAACACAGACCCTGCTTATCTTGCTCACAGCTGCATTCTCAGGACCTCCAGTAGACCCTGATGTTTGAAAAGTGGGCAGCAAATATTTATCACATGAATGCACGGAAGCTAGGATGTCGTGTAGTGTTCCGAGGTGAGTGCTGAACCCGACTAGAGCCCTGGGTTTGAGTCTCAGCTCCCTATGTGCAGTGAAGCCCTGCACTGGACCCTCTGAAGCTGCAGTGGAGTCAGGAGACCTGAGGTTTGGCCTGGGCTCTGCCACTGACTGGCTTGGTGAGATCAGACTCCTCTCGTTATCTCTTTGAGCCTCCTTTTCTTCATCTGTCCAAGAGGTTGGCACTGTCTGCCTCATGGGGGACTTGTCAAGATTCCTTGAAATGGTGGGTGTGGAGTCTGGGCAGGTAGACAGATATTGACACATTCTGGGGGTGATGGGAGGTGAGTCTAGGGTCTGTCAAACCAAAAGCAACCAACCATCCCAAAGCCTGGCAGATGGTGCCCACTTCAAAAGAGCCAAGACAAAGCACCCACACTCTCCGGACTTCACCGAGTTTCCCTTTGGGAATGAGCTGCTAGGGAGCTCAGAGAGACCTTGGGCCCTCAACCGCAGACTCTTCTCCTACAGCGTAAGTGTACATTATGCACACTGGCTATAACCAGATGGTTAATTTGGAGTATACAGTCGGTCTCACATGGCCCCCTGAGGGAACCACAGTGAATGGCTTTGAAGCTGTAACCTTTGCCTTGAGAGACTGCATCATAACGCTGGCTGAGATAGATGATAAAGAGGATAAAAAAATACCTTGGATGCTTTACCCCAATGCCAGAGCTGATGGCCGGCCGTCAGAGAAGTAGCATGTGATCCAGCATTGCGGCAGCTGCTGACATTTAGATTTTATGGCTGTGAACTCCCAGCTACAGAAACACTTTTACTGCTGGGACTCCGGGAGGAAAAATTATTTTTGTTATTGTGACTCTAAAGCTCTCTAGTCTAACCCCCCTTATTTTTTTCTGCTATCGAAACAATTTATTTTATAACTATGACCCTGAACTCAGGATTTCATTGGCATTAAATCCAGAAACGGGCCACCATTGCTTAGCAATCTGTCTTCACTTGTGGTTTTTTTTTTTTTTTCTTTTTATTCATCTTTGGAAAAACATTAATGAGTGTAAGGCACTTAACTCGTGATCCGGTATATAATAAGCGCTCTGTAAACACGGGTTGCTCTTATTCCTACTCCTGTTTTATTAACAGAGTATATATAAACACACTTCATAGTCAACAGTCTTTGTGGGGGATGAGATGAATGGTAAAGAAATCCTAGGGGTATGGGGTAAGTTCCAAGTGTCTGGATAGAGTGAATTTGGTTCCATTTCCTGGGGATCCTATATCCATCAGGTAATGCCTGCTGCTGCTGCTGCTGCTGCTAAGTCGCTTCAGTTTGTGTCCAACTCTGTGCGACCCCACAGATGGCAGCCCATCAGGCTCCCCCATCCCTGGGACTCTCCAGGCAAGAACACTGGAGTGGGTTGCCATTTCCTTCTCCAATGCATGAAAGAGAAAAGTGAAAGTGAAGTCGCTCAGTCTGTCCGACTGTTAGCGACCCCATGGACTGCAGCCCACCAGGCTATTCCGTCCATTGGATTTTCCAGGCAAGAGTACTGGGGTGGGGTGCCATTGCCTTCCCCCAGGTAATGCCTGTCTGTCTCTAAAGCTGACCTAGATAAGGAGCCCCAAATTAGATGGGAGAAGGAAATTTACATAAAGTAAGAAGTACCGGGTAGCTCCAAATAACCTTATCACTTTGAGGCCTCATGGCAACATTGGAAGGTAAGCCGTATTTTCCTCAACTTACAGACAGAGAAACCGGGTCTCAGTATGACTCAGTAACTCACCAGGGGAATGGAGATAGAAAATGGCCAGGCTGGATTTGAACCCGGATTTTTATGACTCAGAACTGCAGTTCTCTGCTCTCCAGAATCAGCTCTCAGGTCTCCGCCACTGCTTCAGGGCTGCAACAAGTCTGAGCTTACAAGGTCTACATTTTTTGAAAAAGTAACTTCCTAAGTTGCAATTTGTTCTTTAGTGTTCATTCTCCATATTGTATGGGCTTCCCAGGTGGTGCAGTGGTAAAGAATCTGCCTGCCAAAGCAAGTGACACACGCAGGATCAATCCCTGGGTGGGGAAGATTCCCCCGGAGAAGAAAATGGCAACACACTACAGTATTCTGGGAAATCCTGAATTTCCTGGAAAATCCCATGAACAGCGGAGTCTGGTGGGCTACAGTTCAGTGTTGCAAAGAGTCAGACATGACCGAGCGATTGAGCATGCATGCACACTCTTCAGGTTGCAGGCAGCCCCCTGCTTCAGACCTCTGACTTCTCCTGACTGGTCAGACCTCTCATCTGTAATCCAATCCACAATGCTAGCAGAATCCAGTCAAAATAAGTTATCAGCTGTCAGAGCTGCTTAAATATTTCATGGTGGCCTGGATCAAGCTGGAGGACAGATCTCTCTGCTCTGGGGACAGGCAAGGAAGCTAATAGGTCAGCACTGGCACCAGATGTCCTGGAGCTGGGAGAAATGGTCCATCAGATGTGGCAAGCTGACAACGGATGCTTCAGGTTAAGCATCCTTTGAGGACAGCAATGCATGTTTATATGAGATAAAATTTTTCAATGCCTGATGTAGATGGACATTGGACCTGGCCTTAAAGAATAAGCTGCTTTGGTGTTTATAGAAACATTATATCAGTCCTTGCATGATCTTCTAAGAAACACATACACACATGAGACCATGAGGCTGGCTGAGCATACCAATAGGCGTGATGGGTGAATAGAGGCTTGCCAAATTTAAATGACATGTTCTCAGTTATCTGGGAGGTAAGTAACTTGGGGGTTCTGATCCCATTTTCTCTGTCTCCATCTAAGAGAAGTAACAGGTTATTGAAAAGATCTTGGAATCCAAAGAGAAAGGAAACCAAGGTTCTCTTCCAATCACTGCCTGTAGCAAGAGCACTTTCCTAGTTGGAGTTACAATTTCCATCTTCTGATGGACTTCTTGGGACTCATTGCCTACGCAGTCTTTGTCGCTCGCAGCAGATCAGGTGGGGGCTTCTAGAGAGAAGGCAGGGAGATGCACCAAAGGATGAGAAAGCCATTCCAGTCCTGGGCCTGGAATCTCAGCCTAGGGATTACAGACATCATGGGCAGAGAAACCAGCTGCAAACCAGGAAGCTGCTTATGTGTTGGTTGTCTGTTTTTTAAGGGTTTGAGTGCAATGACAGAATGCTGATGATTAGGGCGAAATGTCTATGAGATTAATCAACTGAAGCTTGCCTCCTAGAGCTGGTGGGCCCACACTACTAGGGAAAGAAGGAACCTGAATTTGAACAGAGGGAGGGGAAGAGTTCTGAAAGGTGGTGGCTAACAAGTGAGAGATGCCTCAGTTTGGAATGCCAGCTCTCCACTTCTCATTCACCCAGAAATTATTTCTTGAATGCCTGCTGCATGCCAGGCACTGGGCTAAGTCCTGGAAAGTAAGATGGTGAATAGCCCTCATGGGACCTGCATTCCAGTTTGGGGGAAAAGACTGTGGTGCCTAAACCAGAGGTTTCATGAATCCCAAGGGTTCCGCAGGAGACAGGACAGGATGAGATGGGGTGATTGGCAGGAGGTACGTCCAGCAAAGTGCTCTTGCTACAGGGAGGTGACAAAGAGTGACTTCAGAGGTGGACTTGAAGGATAGGCTGGAGCCAGCCCAAGGGAGAGGGTCGAGCAAGAGGAAATAATTTGAGACTGTGCACACATTTTCAGCTGAAAATAACAGAAAACCTGACTCAATGTGGCTTAAATAATAAGGAAGTTTCTGACTTCCCTGACTGGGAGTTCTCAAGCACAAAGGCAAGGAGTGGGGGACACAGCAGTGCTCAACCGTGTCTTTAGAATGTGCGATCTTCCAGGTGACTCTCTGCCAGCCCCAGCATCCCAAGGCTGGGTCCCTTTTATGCTTGTAGGATGGCTGCCAGCAGTTCCAGGTGTATCTGGACCTGTGTCTAGGAGACGGAAGGAAGAAAACTTCTCATATATCATTTTGAAAAGGGAAGACAATTTCCCTGGGACACCTTCACCACCACAGGACACTTTTCTCAAACCAGAACTGGCTCACAAGCCCAATCCCAAACCAATCACAAGTGAAAGAGGTGGCACTACCCATGGTTAGACTAGAGATCTCTTCAAGAAAATTAGAGATACCAAGGGAATATTTCATGCAAAGATGGGCCCAATAAAGGACAGAAATGGTATGGCCCTAACACAAGCAGAAGATATTAAGAAGAGATGGCAGGAATACACAGAAGAACTGTACAAAAAAGATCTTCATGACCCAGATAATCACAATGGTATGATCACTCACCTAGGGCCAGACATCCTGGAATGTGAAGTCAAGTGGGCCTCAGAAAGCATCACTACAAACAAAGCTAGTGGAGGTGATGAAATTCCAGTTGAGCTGTTTAAAATCCTAAAAGATGATACTGTGAAAGTGCTGCACTCAATATGCCAGCAAATTGGAAAACTCAGCAGTGGCCACAGGACTGGAAAATGTCAGTTTTCATTCCAATCACAATGAAAGGCAATGCCAAAGAATGCTCAAACTACCACACAATTGTACTCATCTCACATGCTAGTAAAGTAATGATCAAAATTCTCCAAGCCAAGCTTCAACAATACATGAACCATGAACTTCCAGATGTTCAAGCTGGTTTTAGAAAAGGCAGAGGAACCAGAGATCAAATTGCCAACATCCACTGAATCATCAAAAAAGCAAGAGAGCTCAAAAAAAAAAAAATCTATTTCTGCTTTATTGGCTATGCCAAAGCCTTTGACTGTGTGGGTCACAATAAACTGTGGAAAATTATTCAAGAGATGGGAATACCAGACCACCTAACCTGCCTCTTGAGAAACCTGTATGCAGGTCAGGAGGCAACAGTTAGAACTGGACATGGAACAACAGAATGGTTCCAAATCGGGAAAGAGGTACATCAAGGCTGTATAATTGTCACCCTGCCCTGCTTATTTAACTTCTATGCAGAGTACATCATGAGAAACGCTGGGCTGGAAGAAGCACAAGCTGGAATCAAGATTGCCAGGAGAAACAGCAATACCCTCAGATATGCAGATGACACCACCCTTACGGCAGAAAGCAAAGAACTAAAGAGCCTCTTGATGAAAGTGAAAGAGGAGAGTGAAAAAGTTGGCTTCAAACTCAACGTTCAGAAAACTAAGATCATGGTATCTGGTCCCATCACTTCATGGGAAATAGGTGGGGAAACAGTGAGAGACTTTATTTTGGGGGGCTCCAAAATCACTGCAGATGGTGACTGCAGCCATGAAATTAAAAGACACTTACTCCTGCAAAGAAAAGTTATGACCAACCTAGACAGCATATTAAAAAGCAGAGACATTACTTTGCCAACAAAGGTATGTCTAGTCAAGGCTGTGGTTTTTCCAGTAATTATGTATGGATGTGAGAGGTGAACCATAAAAAAAGCTGAGCACCAAAGAATTGATGCTTTTGAACTGTGATGTTGGAGAAGACTCTTGAGAGTCCCTTGGACTTCAAGGAGATCCAACCAGTCCATCCTGAAGGAAATCAGTTCTGAATATTCATTAGAAGGACCGATGCTGAAGCTGAAACTCCAATACTTTGGCCACCTGATGTGAAGAAATGACTCATTTAAAAAGACCCTGATGCTGGGAAAGATTGAAGGCAGGAGGAGAAGGGGATGACAGAGGATGAGACAGTTGGATGGCATCACTGACTCAATGGACATGAGTTTGAGTAAACTCTGGCAGTTGGAGGCCTAGCTTGCCGCAGTCCATGGGGCTGCAGAGACTTGGACATGAGTGAACAACTGAACTGAACGTAATGGTTATATTGGGTATCTAAATACAATGGGATATAGGGTAACCCCTCCGTCCACCCCTGCAAGTGGACACATCTATCCAAATCAGAATTCTGTTGGAGGGGGGTGAGAAGTATTAACAAAACAACCAAGAGTACCCAATACAAACCAGCACGAGCTGGGACTGAGAGGCGGGAAAGGAAGGCAAATGGTACAAGAGGGAGGTGTCCTAGGAAGAGGGGCAGTGAGGGAGATGGACAGGAGACCCCTGATTCATGTGTGAGCCAGGCTATTACTCATCCATGAGAAATGAAGGTGATAATCATACATTTCACAAATAAAGGCACCAGCAATTACAAAGCACACCATTATTTTATGAACCACTAAGAAAGAATCACCACTATCACTCTATGACATGCTGTTGATTGTAAATTATGCTCTGGTTTCTCAGGTGTTAAAATGTGAAATAGAAATATGTGAAATTCAAGTCACTGAAATATCATGGTAGCAACCTCTGGGGCAGAGGTAGAACTGGAATCTAAATCCAGGTCCCTTATTTCTCTTGCTATGTGAAGGTTTGATATCTGATTCTGTTTCCCACTGTGATGGTATAGTTCCTGTGAGGGTCACTATTAAGGCCAGCCATCACATCTAGGGCCGACATGTTCGATTCCTGATGGGGTAGGAAACATACATGAAGGAGAGTGAAACAACCTAAGTCTGATTGTTCTTGGGCCACTCGGCTGTGACAGGACCTTGGACAAGACCCTTGTCCTCCCTGGGCATGTTTCCTCTTCTGCCTCTCCACGTGCTATGAGGGTTCTAGGAGCCCTCTAGCCCATTACCCAACACATTTGCAGGTAGCCAAGAAAGTTCGCTCCCTTTCTCTCTTGCAACTGGGTAAAGATTCAAATATGATTCCCCAGAGACAGAAAAAGCCTTTGCTCTTAACCCCTCTTCCAAACCCACCGGCCCTAGCGTTGCCTCTAGAGTCCACAGTGCCCAGAAACGGACATCACCATGGATTCCTCTGGATGGTGGCCGAACATGCTCTGTGCAGCCCACCACGTGCCACCAGCACACTTGCTATTTCAGTCACAGTCACTGAGTGCTCCCGTCTAAACCTCTTGAGGCTACAAGGTACCAAATGTTTTGAATTAATTGGCTTCTATTTTCCTTCCCCGTACATGTGCCTCGGTGCTTTTTAGGGCAAGATTGACTAGAGGAATCCTTCCTGAATTCTGGCAGCCCTGATTCTACTTGGAGTTAATTATCTCTAATATGCTGTACAATTCCCTCTGTACTTTTTATGACACAGAGTGGAGGCATAATTTATCCGAGTCGATCATTTGAGACCTTTTTCTGCAAAAAGACAATTATTATGTGCGTGCCTTATAAAAATATTCATTCTGCCATCACTGTGTATCTGTGATATGTTTATGCAGGACACAGATGCCAAGCATCACACTACATCCCTTATAATTCATTACCAGGCTAACTACTCACAAGTCTATCAGGTCAGTAGTCTTACCCTCCAGTTGGCAGAGAAAAATCTAAGTTCAGGATGAAGAGGGAGCCCCGCCAGGATCTGTGTCCTTCCATGACTTAATTTTCCATAACCTCTAATAACTCGACTTCCTCCCTTTGTCCCCCAGCCCTGGGGCTGCTCCTAGCTTCCCTCTGTGGCTTCCCCATCCCGGGTGTCCTCTAACCCCTTGCTGTGAATGACCTTTCCTCCAGGGCTCTGGCTGGTCCCACCCGCCCAAGACCACGCAGCTGACAGATGAGGGGTGACTCTGAGACCCCATGTTCTCCCTCTGCCCACCCTCTGCACTGTTCTGCCCTCCAACCCTGTTATCCTGAGAACTTCTTTTTTGGGGATAAGAAAAAGAGAGACATGTTACATCTTCTAATGTCTCTGTATTTTTGATAGGACATTTAGAGGAAGGCAGGCCTTTTCAGAATCTGGTGAAAGGGCATGTGTTTTGCTTCCAAAACTCTATTCAAATGAGCCAATTGACATCTATCACCTGGTTCCTTTTGACTCTTGTTCAGAGGTAGACTCAAAGATGACTTTGGGGAGCTGTGTTGCGTTCCCGTTTCCCATAATATAGCACACACACTGGGGGCTTAGAACAACAGGAATTCGTTCTCTCTCAGATCCAGAGCACGGAAGACCTGAGTCACGGCAGCAGGCCGTGCTCCCTCTGAGACCCTGGGGGGATCCGCCCTGGTCTCTCCCAGGGAACACCCTTGACGTTCCTTGGATCGTAGCTGTGTCACTCAGCCTCTACCTTCTCCCACGTGTCTGTGTGTCTTCTTCTTCCAAGGCACCAGTTTTATGGGATTAGCCCTGCCCCTGACTCCAGATTGACCTCATCTTACCTAATTACATCTTCAACAGCCCTATTTCCAAATACGGTCACTTTCTAAAGTCTGTGCGGGGGAGGGGGTGAGTCTGGCTTCCAACGTATCTTTTTGAGTGACACCATTTAACTATAACAGAGCTATCATGGAAGACTGAGGGTCAACTTCATGGGGGTCTGACTGCCACTTGGAAGTGGTTTTAGAAAAAAAGGTTTAAGAACAGAAAAAGATCAGAAGCCACAATTAACTTCAATTTTTTAATAATTTCATTTATTGGCCATGCTGGGTCTTCATTTCTGCACAGGCTTTTTCTCTAGTTGCAGAGAGCAGGGGATACTCTCTAGCTGCGGTGCAGTGGGTTGCTTGTTGCGAAGCACAGACTCTCAGGCGCTCAAGCTTGAGGGCTGTGGCCCATGGGCTCCATAGCTGCCCAGGACTCCCAGGCTGCCAGGGCTCTCAGGCCCTAGGGCACAGGCTCAATAGCTATGGCACACAGGCTTAGCTGCTCTGTGGCAGGTGGCATCTTCTCAGTCCAGGGATTGAACCCGTGTCTCCTTCATTGGCAGGGAGATATCTTTACCACTGAGCCACCAGGGAAGCCCCCATGATAAACTTTTAAGGGCAGCTTTTTTTTTTTTTCTTAAAGGACTGTAGGCAGTATTTGCATACTTTGGCTCACAACCATTTCAATTTCCATTTGGAAAGACGAGGATGGTGGTGGTGGAGACTCTGCGAGGTGGGTGATCAGACAGATCATTTCCATAGAACTAACAGGACAGGCAGACCCAGTGTGTGCATGTGTGGTGGGGTGGGGGGATGATGGTAGGCTTTTAAAACATCCCCTTTTCTTGTGCTTCAGAGAAACGTGTATTGATCTGCACCAGTCTGTATAATGTGCAAGAGCAGGGGGCTGCAAGGAGAGAAGGGGCAAGGGAAACCTGAGGCAAGGAGCAAGGGTCTGGAGGAGGAGAGACTTTGGAGAAGAGTCTGCAAAAATGCTAGCATCAGCCCCTTTTCCCCCTCTCTCCCGGTCTCCTTTCTTCTTTTCCATCTATATTTCTTCCAGGCCTCCTCTCCCCTCCTCAATTGACTTTCAATATATCCCACATCACATCTTTCCCAATGGCTCAGTGGTAAGGGATCTGCCTGCAATGCAGGAGACCCAGGTTTGATCCCTGGGTCAGGAAGATCCCCTGGAGGAGGAAATGGCAATCCATTCCAGTATTCTTGCCTGGAAAATCCCATGGACAGAGGAGCCTGGTGGGCTATAAGAGTTGGACACAGCTGAGCACAGGGCACATATCCCACATCATGATCTTGCTTTAAAAAATAAGGTCGGGCATTAGGCCACCCAAAAGTCCCAGGTTAAAGGATCTAGCCAGGCAGAAGTAGGGGCTCCTGAAGAGCGTGTGTGACAAGGAAGCTGTGGGTGTATAGATGCAGTGTGTCTAGCAATGATGGGACATGGCCTGAGCTGTCTGGAGTCTGAACAGGCATTTAATGAACAATACAGAAGCTCCCCAAGGGCATTATAAAACAGTTATTCCCTTTTTATAACTTTATTTTCTGTTTAAATAGGCTGGAGTTCTTTTTTTAAGTGTGAATATTTTTCATATTTGGTATAGTTGGTTTTACACATGTAATGTATACAAATGGAGTATCACATTTACTTGTTTCCTTTAATCAAGTAATTTACATGTAACTGATTCATAGTGGGATCATTATTGAAGATATTGCCCTAAAATAACGGTTCTGAGTAATCTTAACCAAAATATTAGAACTGAAATAGAAAGTTGTTAAATCCCTGAAAACTCTTATCTTACCAAGTCATCAGTAGGATGATGTGATTGTCATTTCAATGCCATTTTTGATTGACCATCAGAATCCTTGACTCGGTATATACATATCTTCAGATCCTACTGCCAATAGATTAGATTTTAGAATGATAAATAGGCTGATGTTCTGATTGCAGTAGGAACCCTGACTGAGAGGAGCCACTGCCCTGCAGAATTAGAGGATCTGGGAGGAAGCTGAGTCAGGTTAAGAGAAAAGGACCTTGGGAGTCCCGCTCTGTGTGCTCTTTTCAAGACTTCTTGTTCTAAGAAAAATGGAATTGATCCTCTTTGTGTTTAACTACGAGCTGTATCAATGATCAGCTATGTGCTCAGCAAAATAATTGCGACCAAGAAGAAACTCTTGCAACATTTGAATTTCCCACATTTAAACTCTTAATTTTTTTTTTAATGATAAACACCACATATACATCAGGAAAAAATACTTAGCGAGTAAACAGTAAAGCATAGATGTTTCCACCTACCTCTCATTCCTGGTCCTCCTAGAGGCAACCTCTATTTTGGACTTTCTTCAATGAACAATCTTTATAAAACAAAAAGGCAATGTCTTCTTTGCTGATAGTGTTCTGACTGTTCCGAATGGAAGTGCTTTAAAGTAACACAAGAAGGTTTTAATTTTCCCCCTTTTCCCCCAAATAAACTTGTTTCTTTGGAGAACTGACTAAGTTTTCTTCTAATTGGTCAGACCAGCTCAAGGTTAACCAACAAGGTTAGGACATGACCAATGAAACCTGGAGATACCTTGTGATATGGGTGTTGTTACTCTTACTGGTAGGCATAGTTGTCCCCATTTGACTGATGAACAAACTGAGATCCAAAAAGACTAACTGACTTACCTACGGTCATAGGAGAAATATGACCACAGGTTTGGCAAGCTGTCTTCAGTACATGGAGCTGCCTTCTCACATATTCCAAGAAGACTGTAAATCTGTTTCAAGGTCAGTGATTCCCAGATTAATACATAAGTAAATGATGGAATCAGCTGATCAATCAGTTTCCAATCCTACTCTGTATAGATGATTTAGGAGGTTATTCAGGTAAGGTGCATTCAAAGATGGCTGCCCATTTTTTTTGCCCCTTCTCCCACGAAGAGGTAGTGGCGGTTTACTCACTAAGTCGTGTCCAACTCTTTCGACCCAATAGACTGTAGCCTGCCCGGTTCCTCCGTCCATGGGATTCTCCAGGCAAGAATACTGGAGTGGGTTGCCATTTCCTTCTCCAGGGGATCTTTCTGATCCAGGAACCAAACCCCGGCCTCCTGCATTGCATGCAGATTCTTTACTGACTGAACTACGAGGGAAGCCCTCTCCCACGGAGAGTCTATTTCAAATCTGGATTGACTTGTGACTTGCTTTGACTAAGAGAATTCAGCAAAAGTGAAACTCATGAGACTTGGCTTTAGATTTGCAGCTTCCAGGTCCTGCATTGCATGCAGAATCTTTACTGACTGAACTACGAGGGAAGCCCTCTCCCACGGAGAGTCTATTTCAAATCTGGATTGACTTGTGACTTGCTTTGACTAAGAGAATTCAGCAAAAGTGAAACTCATGAGACTTGGCTTTAGATTTGCAGCTTCCAGGCTCACACCTTGGAAATGCTCCCTGTTGGAGTCCAGCTGTCCACGCCACATGGAGATACCACATAAAGAACAGAATAGTCAGACTGACAGCTCCAACTGAACTCCTAGCTGACAGCAAGCACCAACGACCACCCACTATGAGAGCAAGTCTTCTCAGCCGAACTGAGCTTCTAGATGAAAGCAGCCTCTGCTGACACCATGTGGGGCAGAAGAACCACTCAGCAGAGCCCAGTCAACCCTCTGAGTCATGAGAAATCATCTCTGGTTGTGATTGTTTTAAGCCACTGAGTTTTGGGATGGTTTGGTACACAGCAACAGATGGACTGAGATACCTAAGTCATGTCCTTTGCCATATGATAGCTTACAAACAAATTTCTCATGATCTCATTTGCTGCTCTATACCCTTTTTATACATTTATCATCTGTGTAAATAGGCAGGACTTCTGATGAGAGCCACTGAAGACATTTTTGCTAAGCAATGTCAGGATGTCTGAATTTTACAAAGACCACTTTGGCTGTAACTTGGAGAACATCTGGGAGGGGAGAACACTGGGAGGCAGGGAGCCCAGTTAGGAGACCACCAAGGATGATGGTGATGTCAACTTGGTGGCGGTGGCAGGGAGGAAATAGGTGCACAAGGAAGATACTGAAGATGTAGCTTTACACGTCTTGGTGACACAGAGGTAGGGGTAAGGAAGATGTCCAAGTTTCTGACTTGATCAACTGGATGGATGGAAGTTCCGATTACAGAGATCAAGAACCCTGGAGATAGAAGGGCAAATATTAGCTTCCTTCTTTCCTTAGTGTGTGATAGTGCTGAGCCGGGGAAGGCAATGGCACCCCACCCCAGTACTCTTGCCTGGAAAATCCAATGGACAGAGTAGCCTGGTGGGCTGCAGTCCATGGGGTCGCTAACAGTCGGATAGACTGAGCGACTTCACTTTCACTTTTCTCTTTCATGCATTGGAGAAGGAAATGGCAACCCACTCCAGTATTCTTGCCTGGAGAATCCCAGGGATGGGGGAGCCTGGTGGGATGCCGTCTATGGGGTCACACAGAGTCGGACACGACTGAAGTGACTTAGCAGCAGCAGCAGCAGCAGTGCTGAGCAGTTGCTGGCTTCAAATCCAGCCTCTAATTTATCCTCCAACCTTAGGAGATGTGAAGTCTGGGTGATCATTCCAATAAGCACATCTGATCATGGCTGATAATATATTATCTGATAATATATTATCATATCTGATAATGATATTGCTACTTAAGACCTTTCATGGCATCTCCATTTTTTAAAGGTGAATCCACAGTCCTCTATGACTTGCTCCTTACTCTTCCAGCCTCCTCCAAAACCTTTCTCTGCAAGTTCAGGAACATGTGGGTCCCACCATGCACCACGCTCTTGTCTGTTTCCAGACCTTTGCTCCCATGGTTCCTTTTACCTGGATCATCCTTCTTCTCTTCTTTGTTCTGCTGAATCTTTTGTTAAGGTCCAGTCATCACCTCCTCCAGCAGCTTTCCCATCTGAGAATAGGTGTCAGTAGAATACCCTCTGTTTACTTCTGGAGCCGGCCTGCTCAGATTCCATTGTAATGGCCTGTTTTGCATCTGGCTCTCCCTCTGGACTGAGAATTTCGTGAATATTTGCGTCCTCAGAGTTGGCACAGAGCTGAGTGAGGGCTTTTCCCCTGCATTACCTCATTTCTTAACTATACTGTAATCGTCAGCATTTTTATTATTGTTCTTGCTTCTGCTTTTGTAAGGGAACCCTCTTAGGGCAACACTGTCCAAACGAAATCATAAATGTACTTAAAAGAAAACAACAAACAAACAGCATTTCAGAGCTGAAAAACTGAAGCAAGAGGCCCGAAGTTTGTACACAGCTTCCCATGGTAGTGGTTTCAGCGAGAGGACAGTGCGTCCCCGCGTAGTGTTCTACAGCTCAGACAAGTCCCAGGGGACACGTGGAGAGTCTAAGGAGTGTGAAATTGCACAGAATCGGAGAGCTTCCGCAGAGATCAGCTTCCGGGAGCGACAGCAGCCTGGCTTATCCCCACCTCTTCAATCCCAGACCTTTTGCTTAAACTGCTGGCAGGCCGGGGCTCCCCACCCCCGCCATACGCCCTGGGATAATGCCCCCAGCCTCTCTCCTAGGGCTGTGTTGGGCGGCAGAGCAGGGCCTGGAGAGAAGTCCTAGAGCACCAGTATTGCTGGTCCCATGGGAAAACTCAGATTCTCTCCAAATGCTCCCAGTGTCCCATCCCTGCCCTTCCTCAAGGACACTTGGCTGCAGATTTAGGCGGCTGGAGTGGTGAATAGATGCCATCGGACCCCACCGTCAGCACTGCAGGCAGCAGATCCCGGGGGGAGGCTCCAACCTGCCAACTGGGACAAGGCCAGTGACAAAAACAGGTGAACTGGCCAAAGGTATGTTGGTACAGAAAGGTGGGGGATGAGGCAGATCAGGGTGCCCTGCTCCATCTCAGTTCATCTGCTGCTTCATTTGCTGCTGAGTCTTTCGCCACAAGAGAATGTTAGGCCAAGGAGGCCAGATCTCTTGTTTCTTCAGTTGTACCCAGAAATAAGAACTTTAACGTGAATCTCTCCCAATATTTAATACCAAACATGAACTGATAAAATTTTAAAACATATCTTGCCAGACAAAGCACAGGCAAAGTGGTCTCTTTTCTACTAGCATGTGTCCAAATTAAGATCCATATCTGAATGTTTGCCATAGCAGGGACCTTTCCAGGTCTGGTTTATCGATAAAGCCACAGGCGGAATGAGGTAGCAGAAAGATTTAAGGTGTCAGAAATAAATGGGGTTGAATCTCAACTTCACAGTTTTCTAGGTACGTGGTTTTTTCACACCTGTAAGATGGGTGCAATAATTGTTTGCATTGCAGGCTGTTGGTTGCCTGCAAGCAGTCACTCCCTACCCCGACACTCTGATTGGTTCTTTCTAATAAGAAATAATTTTGGTCGGGCATTGGAGGGGCAGCAGTGAGCTTACTGCACTTATTAGAGAGGACAATGCCCTTTCACGGAGATATCTTACGTATCAAGCAGAGCCAAAGTGTTCAGGCAGACCGTAGCTCCTTTCATTCTGTCTTTATTTTCATCTGAAGACATTTGAAAAGGCACTGTTGTCCAGCCAGCCCAACCTGACACGGGTCCTGCCTGAGCTAACAGTCTAAAGTATACCTGGAGTGCTGTTCTCAAAACAATATTCATTAAGCAAACAGAAAGGACAGTGAAATTGCCACCGTTTAACTTCCCATAGAAGTTACTCCTCACCTCCAGCGTGTTTGAGGAACCTCCTCAAAACATGAAGTATGGGATGGCTCCTGTACAAAATGTCAGCTCAAATCTTTGACAAATGTAATCGATTGAAACACAGCTCTGGTTTTGCAGTGGAAGGGCTTGTGATAAAGAATTTCCCTGTACAGACTCCCACGTGGGGACTTTAACTTACTTACTGCTGCTGCTAAGTTGCTTCAGTCGTGTCCGACTCTGTGCGACCCCAGAGATGGCAGCCCACCAGGCTCCCCCTTCCCTGGGATTCTCCAGGCAAGAATACTGGAGTGGGTTGCCATTTCCTTCTCCAATGCATGAAAGTGAAAGTGAAGTCGCTCAGTCGTGTCTGACTTCTAGCGACCCCATGGACTGCAGTCTACCAGGCTCCTCTGTCCACGGGATTTTCCAGGCAAGAGTACTGGAGTGGGCTGCCATTGCCTTCTCCAGAACTTACTTACTAGACACCCACCTAATGATGCCCAGAAACTGGTGTAACTATCTATCAGTATCTCCCATCAGAGTGGAGTCCCTTCAAAGCTTCCCCGTAACTTTCTCAGGCACTCTTGGTTTGCTCTCCCATGCTTTTTCTTCTTTTTTCCTTTTCATTGACATCTCTAGTCCTCCTTCCTAAGAGTCCTTGTCTTATTCCCCAAGCCTTCTGCATTTTCCCTTTTCAGGCTGTGCTGATCTTTCCTGCCCAGCTGAAAGGGCTCACGGGGACACAGTGTGGATCAGTAGAAACAGCACAGCAGAATCTCTCTGAAAAGGCTCCACCACCTGGCTCCCCATCCGGCTCTGTCCCTCTCTCAGTGGAGTCAGTTGGTCTAGGAGCCTTCCACAGCAGCCAGCTTCTCAAACTTCAGTGTACATGTCCACTGCCTGGTGACCTTGCTAAAAGGCTGCTTCTGTTTAGGTTGGGGCCTGAGAATCTGCAGGTGTAAATTCGCTGGCCCCCAGACCACACTTGCAGTAGCAGTTCTAGACCTGCACTGCCAAACAAGACAGCCAGCCGCTTGCTATTGAGGGGCTGTCAGGTATCTGAAAGGGAAGCCGGACTTAACTGAGATGGGTTGTCTGGAATTCAAAGACAGTATGAATAAAAGGATGTACAATTTCTTAGAAATTTTTTCTTACATATTTTGCAAGATAAAATGATAGTATTTTGCATATGTTGGGTTAAATAAAATGGATTGCTAAAATTAATTTGACCTGATTCTTTAAACCTTTTTTTTTTTTTATGTGATCTAGGAGTAAATTTTAAATTCCACACGTGGCTGGCGCCTGTAGCGCCTGTTCTATTTCTATTAGATAGCACCTTTCTAGATCACACCCTAAGCACACATACTAGGGACCATGGAAACCTTGCCCAAGGGGCTAAGAGCCCAATTCTAGAACCTGCATAGACTTTCCCCTGTTTGTCCTCCCAAAGGCTGAGTGAGCTGCCCTTGTGCAAACCTGAAGGCCCAGTGGAGGCCAAAGTTCAGCTATTGGAGGGGAGAGGGTGTAGATGGCGGGGCTTAGATATGAGGCTGGGGTGCTCTCGTGCGGTATGAGGTCTATCTCAGAACAGGACAGGGCCCAGGATGCGGGCAGGGACCAGGCCTGGGGCTGGGGACTAGCTCTCCTATGTCACAGAATTCTGAGGTATCTGAGATTTCTCAGTTCCATCTTAGCCTTCCAGATTGTTAGGCAGATATATTTGTAAGGTGTGTGGATGGGCCATATTTTATTTAACAGTTTGTTAGCTTGATTTATAACTTTCAATATTTAGACCTATGATATGTGTATCTCTATTTGTGCTCTTGCCCTGGGCAAGTAAGGTAATTACCACAGAACTTTGTAAAGGCTGATGCGGGATGTCTGCAGTGCATGGAAGCCCAGAGGAGGACGCTGCTCTGTCTGCTTCACAGGGACTTGAGTAACGCAGATTTCAGAAGAAAAAGTCACAGCCCAAGGACCTCTGGTAAGTATAGCAGGAAGAACTTAAACCTGCTTATTTTTCCATGACAGAAAAACAGGAGGAATGTGCTGGGCATCTAGCTGCTGGGCTAGGGATCCCAGTGAGCAACACAGCCAACCTGCTTTGCTCGTCTCCACTGACTCACATTTGCAGCCACGGAGCATCTGAGTCCAACACCATCCATCTGCTTCCTTGGGAGAAAAAGATGATTGACTAAGTACTGTGAGGACCCAGGCTGGGAACTTAGTTCTTTTAAGCCTCCTAAAACCAACGTCACGTGGAAGATGCAGGACTGCTGGGATTTGGATGCCAGATCTCATGCTCTGAGTCTCAGTTTCCTCATCAGTATAAAATGGGCTTGACAATATAGACAAACCTCAGAGATACTGAAGGTTCACTTCCAGACTACCATGATAAAGCAAATATTGCAATAAGTAAGTCGCACAGTCAATTCTAAAGGAAATCCACACTGAATATTCATTGGAAGGACTGATGCTGAAACTGAAGCTCCAGTACTTTGGCCTCTTGATGTGAAGGGCTGACTCACTGGAAAAGACCTTGATCCTGGGAACAATTGAAGGCAAAAGGAAAAGGGGTCGGCAGAGGGTGATGTGGTTAGATAGCAGCACTGACTCAATGGACATGAATTTGAGCAAATTCCAGGAGATAGTGGAAGACTGAGGAGCCTGGCATGCTGCAGTCCATGGGGTCTCAACGAGTCAGACATGACTAAGTTACTGAACAACAAGATGAATTTTTTTGTTTGTTTTTCAGAGCATATAAAAGTTCTGTTTACGCTATGCTATTCTCTATTAAGCATGCAATAGCTTTCTGTCTAAAATAGCAATTTACCTACTTTAAAAATACTTTATTGCTAAAAAATGCTAAGCATCAACTGAGACTTCAGCCAATTATAGTAGTAGCATCACTGATGGTCAATCCCCCTAATAGATATGATAATAATGCAAAAAGCTTTGAAATTTTGTGAGAATTACCAAAATGTGGCAAAGAGACACAAGTGCGGAGATGCTGTTGGGAAAATGGCACCAATAGCTTGCTTGACCCAGGGTTACCACAACTCTTCAATTTGTAGAAAGAAAAACAAAACAAAACACAGTATCGGCAAAGCTCAATGAAGCAACGTATGCCTGAAATAATGCCATAAGAAGGTTCTTAGGAAAATGAATTGAGATGCTGTTTATAAAGGACTTAAAACAGTGCTCCGCCCAAGCACTATACCAACGCTGGTTGTTACTAACTCCATCCTGCAGGGACCCCAAGGTGGAGAGCCACGAGGGAGTCTAGCTTAACGACCACACCCAGTCCAGTGGCAGAGCTGGGCTTTCCTGTGCTCCAAAGCCCATGCTCTTTCCTGCTGTCACGTTGCCTCTCCCATGTGAGCGTTTCTCAACCACAAAGATAAATGCGTCTTCTCTTTCATGCGGGGCACATTCGCCGAGCTGGAGAGAGAAAGCTAAAAATACTGCTGGGTGTAAATCTGATCCAGTGAGAAGGACTGAGCTGTGGTGTGGTTGTGCAGGGAATGAACGGCCTGGTAGACAGGGCAGGAGACCTTTTGGCGGCCCCCGCATCCCCTTCAAACTCCTCTCCTGCAGCCTCCTTCCAGCTCACTCCTGGGCCTCAGCCCGTGGAGCCCGTCCCTGATCCTAGAACAAGGCAGCTGGGGTCCGCTCCTGGACTTCACACGCATGCCCAGACCCAGACCTCCCCAGGGCTGGCTGCGGGCTCAAGTGTCGCAATCAAAGAGACCCTCACCACCTTCCCTAAATTGGCCTCTCCCACTTCCCCACACCAACCCCTCACCCAGTAGCGCTTTGCAGGCTATGTGGCACTTAGCACAGTCTGAAATCCCTTTGTCCACCCTCGTTCATCTGCCCCTCTAGAATGGGAGCCCAAAGCCGGCAGGCGCTGTGTTCATCTCGTCCACTGCTGCATCTCTGGAGCCTGCAATATGCCTGATGCTTATTCATCCTCAAAAATATTTGTTGGATAAACAAACATGTGCCTGTAGAAATAAATGAACAAAGGGGTGAAACCTCAGCTCTGGTCTGATTGTGCCACTCACTTGCTGTGTGATCTCAGGAAAATCCCATAATGTCTCTGAGTCTCAATTATGAAATGAAAGCGTTGTACTAGATTAAAAAGGTCAAAGGTTACTTTGTGGGTGACATGTCTGTTGTTCCATGTCCAGTTTTAACTGTTGCTTCTTGACCTGCATACAAATTTCTCAGGAGGCAGGTAATGTGGTCTGGTGTTCCCAACTCTCACAGTTTGTTGTGATCCACACAGTCAGATTTTAGAGCAGTGACTCTTGTTTTCACACAAAGTAATATTTCTTTTCCTGTCCTCTTTCCCTCATATGTAATCAGTTTCTATTCCCAAAGCTGATATTTTCTTTTCCTCTGTCTCAAGGTTCTCAGCCCTCTGGACAGTTTCTTCTTTGTGCACTCTTTCTAAACCCTCCATAGCCTGAGTCATTGATATTCCAATAACATTCGTATATGTTCAGGTACTTATTAACCATGGGGGAGAGAGTAACAGTCAGTATTTGGAAGATGTGACAAGGATAGAACACTGACTATCAAGGCTGGCACTGGGATGAGGCTCATCAATGGTTTCTATATTTAAACAGCAATGTCATTGTCTTCTCAGTGATTGCATCTTACAATAAATAAATATTAAAGTATGCTTTCTTAACCTGTTTAGTCTATTCTCTAGTCAATAATTTAATTGGTTTTCATGTGATGTTAAAACTTTAGAGACTTCTCTTTGCTCGCTATAAGGGACATCCATTTAAAAAAAAATCACCAATGCATAACACTGTATTGATATAGAAAACAACCTCATTAATTAAGACATGGTCTAGTCAAGTAAAATATACTACAAAGATGGCAGCCTTACTGAGCTAATGTGGAAAGTTTACATATTTTATATTATGATCTTAGGGCTTAGATACCATGTAATGTGAAGATTAATTTTTTCACACAAGTAATAAAGCTTTATCCATGAGCTTATTTTTTTCACAAATGGAACAATTATAATGACCTAACAACAAAAAATAATCCAATTCTGAACTAAACAACTTGCTTCTTAATTTCCTTCTCTTCAATGCAAAGTAACCCAGAGGATTGGCCACAGAGTAGTTTAGAGCAAAACTAAGAAAAATTATGATCCCTGGGTCAAAGCCTATTTTTGTAAAGAAAGACTTACTGGATCACATTTTCACTCATTTGTCTACCTACTGCCTAGAACTGCTTTGGTGTTAGAGTTGAGAAGTTGCAAAAGAGACCATGTGTTTCCCAAAGCCTAAGAGTTACATCTGGGCCTTTGCAAAATCTTTGGCTGGCAAGTGGTCTAGAAGATGTCTTGCTCTCTTGTGTTCGATCCTGTGATTGTAACAAGATGTTGATGCATTATTCAAACTCTAATTCTTTACTTAGAGTTATCTCTATACATAAAAATTTAGCAATTCTTCTTGTGAGTGACAAACTATTTTAAAATTTAGATTTTACAATTTACCCATGTAAATAAGGTTTTCATTCTTTTCATGATGAAGATATTCTGGCTTTCTTTTAAAATTTGCAAAAACTGTGTCTATCTGTCCAAATATGCTAAAATAATTTACCAACTGTAATTGGTTTAGAGAATCTCAAGAGGCATTCTGAAAGTATTTATAAAATTAAAACACGCTAAGAGAGTCTATATTTGATGAAAAATAAACTCCCCCTTTGGCTGGGAATTTGGAAGAGGCAGTAGGTAAATCCATTTGGGACTTTCTGGTGAGACTGCAAGAGAAATCAGGTAAATAGAATGATGTTAAAACAGGTTTTGCAACTTTTTCTCTGCCCTGGACTATCTGAGGAGATAGGTTACAGATGGATTCACTCCCAGCATATGACTTTCCAGTACAAAAACTCTTACCTCTTGTTGTTTAAATGCATTCTCTTGGACTCTGCCATTCAGTGTTTCAATACTGAGCTGCAAATCAAGTAATGTGGCATTCAGACCTACTAATGACTTAGAGATATCACCTATGATATTCTCATGTCCCTGGATGGAGGAAAGTAAGGAATTTAGCTGGAAAAGAACTTCATTAAATCTTTGATCAGTTGTTATGCTGAAATTTTGGAAATTCTTAGAATCTAGAAGATTGGCTTCATTATCTGAAAGATACTGGATTCTGTTTTCCATGTTGCTCATGCGTTCCATCACAACTTCTCGAAATCTCATTTCATCTTCACTGCCATTTCCTTTGCCTTCCAGATTTGGAGATATATCTGCATTAACTGAACCAACTGTGCAATTCTTCATTTCCCATTTCAGGAGCTGAGCTGCATATTTAAGTAAAAATAAACAGAGTCATGCATCTACCATTCCATTCCACATCACTTCATCCCATTCCAACATTCTGAATGCTATCCTAAATCAGGTGTTTATTTTAAACATACAAAGTATTAACCAAGGTAGGCAGAGTACTGAGAGGGAAATAGTCTCCTTTTCNATTTCCCATTTCAGGAGCTGAGCTGCATATTTAAGTAAAAATAAACAGAGTCATGCATCTACCATTCCATTCCACATCACTTCATCCCATTCCAACATTCTGAATGCTATCCTAAATCAGGTGTTTATTTTAAACATACAAAGTATTAACCAAGGTAGGCAGAGTACTGAGAGGGAAATAGTCTCCTTTTCCCATTTTACATTAGAATTTATTCCACAGTTAAGTCATTCTTTCTGACTTGCTGCTTAGATGAATCTTCTGGGTCACTGCATTTAGCTATGAGAGCAAGAGTAAATGCTACAGATTATGAAGTACCCTGTATCCTTGTCCTCAGGTGTGCTGTTAGGATAAGATGAGATAATGCTTAACACAGTGTCTGAAGTAAACATGTTGAATATGTTAGCTATTATGAAGATTAATGATGACGTGACAAAAACAATATGTGGTAAAAGTAGAAATATTAGTGTTATCCATTGTATGAATAAATTGTTGGCTCGTCTTCCTTATGCTATCACTAAGCTACCAGAGAGTTATCACTTTCAGTTTCTTCAGATCTAATTTATTTTTGGTAGAGCAGGAAATTGGATAAAAAAGTTTTTTAACTTTAAAAAATTCTGTTCTTTCAAGACTCTCTTTACTTATTATAAAATATACACTTGTAGAGGAAAATTTAGAAAATATGAGTAATGAAAATAATGTACCATTAATTTCATGGTAATTAATCTCAGAATTAAGTGCTAACATTTTAGTATATGCATATCAGATTTCTGATTCCACTATCATATTATTATTATACAATCAAGAGCTTATATATAATTTGGAAACTAGCTTTCAATTAGCATCTATCATAAAGACCCTTGCATATTATTTAGTATTGTTTTACAAAAGTAATTTGAATAACTACATTGTTATTCTATGTGTGGTTCTGCCAGATTTAACAAAACCCCTATATTCAGTTCTGGGCTGCTATCTATGGGGTCACAGAGTCGGACACGACTGAAGCGACTTAGCAGCATATTCAGTTTGTTTCTATTTCTACTAATATATTTAACCCTTCGATGAACCATCTTATGAGCGATTATTTCCTGAATATAAAAATTCTGTTAAATGGTGTTTGGGGCATAGAGAGCTGCTAATATTTATTTCCAAATGGGCATATGTTCGCTAAACAAGCTAATTATCTTTCTGAAAGGATCTAGAGAAATATGTTCACAGTTTCAAAAATGAAAAGTATAAAATTACTTTTGCAGATAAAAATAATACATAATGAAGAAAATGTTAAGCACCATTTTATTCCTAGTTAATGATGGTTAAGATTTGATTATTTCATCTCTCTATATATCTATCTATATGATTTATACCTTTTATCTACACATATATCAGTCTCTTATCTATATTAATTTGAATACATAAGACTTTACATATTTGAGCATTATTGAGCAGTAAAGAGTAACTTCATATGGTTTAAAAGTATATCTATATAAACAGCAATAACTGACCTGTCAGTTTTCTTTAAAGTGATATGACAATAGTTATTAGCTTTACAGGTTTTTGAGACTTAACTGAAGTAACACATGAAAAGCCCTGAATTCCACCCTGAGCTCAGGGTACTTGTTATACAAATGAGAGCTTGGTGTTTACGTAGGAACAAGCTGCCCAATTCTGGAATCTAGTCCCACTCCTTAATTACTAACTAGGTTACTCTGAGCAAGTTATATTTCTTCTTAATTAGGCTTCCCCAAAGACCTAAAAGTAATAACTGTCTTACAGTGGTGCTGAGAATGAATGAGATAAGGCATGTAAATCCCATAGCACACAGATGGCACATATGAAAACTACTCAAATTAAAGAGCCTTATCTTTGAAAGTTATTATCTTAGTTACAGAGTTTTCACCACCGTCACTTAAAGAAGGTGTTTGATGACGGCTGTCATTGTAGCTCTTACTAAGCATTAAACTACATATTCAATTAAATCACAATTTTAAAAAATATATATTATTTGTTCCTAGTTATATTCTCTTTAAAATTAGCTTGTTTAATAAAATATGTGGCTATATTTTGATACAATCCACAACAGAGGCCATATTGAGTGTACATTATTGTATGAATAATTTGGACAAAATAGTATATTTCTTAGTTGGATCTCATAACATTTATTCAATTAAGTGTAGAGAGCAAGTTTTGGATTGACAGCTTCATTTATGCATTTGCCCGTTCCATGATTTATTTATTGAGTACCTACTGTATACAAAGCACTGCTCGAGCAACTTTGGAAATAGAAGACTGACTGGGAATGGAATTTGACTTTAACAATCAGAAACCCTAACTAACAATATTTGAAAAATTATCTCTAAGTTAGCCCTTAAAATTTTTCTTTTATGATGATTACTGCTTTCGCAGGTAGCAGTTAATAATACAAGCTCTAGAAGGGAACTGCCTGGATTAGCCATTCTTGTTCTTTCCTTCATAAACTGTGCCCTTGAGCAAATTAATCAGGCTATCATTTCACTACCTTATAAATGGGATACTACTAGTTGGTGTTTAAATAATTAAATGAACTGATATATGTAAAGTGCTCAGACTTTTCCCTGGCACATAATGCACATTTGATACTTTTCATTTTTTAATTATCATTAATATTTTGGATTCAATATTTGCATCACAATACTGATACAAGGGGGAGTTAATATTATGTAATATTAAAAATTGGGAGGAAGTTGGGTGCTCCATGAGAAAGATAGTATCTGTACTTTATTTTAATAGGTATATTGATTTAATTACTCAACCATATAATTTTTACTTTCACTAGAAAGGCTTTTTATTTCATAGGGATAAAGTAAAACCTCTTCATAGTGTAGAAAGGGAAGATTTAATTTGATAAAATGTCACGTGACCAAAGATTTTTCTTCAATATCAAGTTCAACATGAGCTGATAATAAAGGCTATATTTTGCTTACAGATTTAAAAGTGCAATATTGTTTGTTTTCCCAAATCTTGAATGAAACCTAATTTAATCCTTACTTTCTTTAAAAACGCTTAATTGTGATACAGATGATATAGATATGAGTATCGCAAATCTAGGTATGGAATGCTAGAGTTCATATTTTCAAATATTCATTTCTTTCATTATCATCAGAGAGATGGCATTTTGTGACTTTTCTATCTTACATTTGAAAGGAGACAAATTTTATGACTTGTACAATAGGGAGAGGGTTATATTTGACCTTACAAATCACATATACTCCTCCATGTTGGCAATACATTCTTCTACCAAAAATTTGTATTATTTTGAGCTTAAGGATCTTCAGTTTGTCAGCAATTTATATACATTAACCTTAGACTTGCTGCTGCTGCTAAACTGCTTCAGTCGTGTCTAACTCTGTGTGACCCCATAGACGGCAGCCCATCAGGCTCCACCATCCCTGGGATTCTCCAGGCAAGAACANACTATAATAGTATAAAATAGTGGCTTATGAATGGAGACCAAATCAGAACTATGGAGGGCTTCCACAGTGGCTCGACAGTAAAGAATCTGCCTGCAATGCAGGAGATGCAGGTTCAATCCCTGGGTCAGGAAGAGCCCCTGGAGGAGGGCATGGAAATCCACTCCAGTATTCTTGCCTGGAGGATCCCGTGGTCAGAGGAGGCTGGCAGGCTACAGTCCATGGGGTCACAAAGAGTCGGATATGACTGAGCTTGCACACATGCATGCAAGATTAGGGGAAAATAGATTAGATTCAGACCAAGAAGAAATTTGGAACATAAATAAGCAAACAGAGGAGTCTAGCGTTGAGTTTTTAAATCGAGCCTTCCTCTTGGTAGAAAAATGAATGAAAAGAGCTAAATTTATTGAATCTTTGTTATGTGCCCAGCACTGTGTTGAGCGGGTGACATAAATGAGCCCAGGCCTCCGCTAGACCAGAGAGAAAGGGTTGTCACCCAACCAACGATGGGGTTAGGAGGTTCTCGTGCCTTGCTAGAGATCAAACAGTTCTTAAACACTAGTCTTTTTGACCCCATGTTTCTGCCCTGGAGCAAGAGGCTCTTCCTCTCTGGGGAGTCTATGACATGTGCTGAGGATGTAGATATTGGCCCAAAGCCAATTTTATTTCATAAACCCAAAAGCAAGAATCCTGCAGGAGAATCATCCCTAGATGAATGTACAACAAGGTCCACAGTTTCAAAGGGAGAAACTGATCAGTCCACCAAGATCCGCTAAGATCCACCAGATTGCTATAATATGGTGATGTTTCATGCACAAAACACAAAATGTTCATTATCACAAAATGGCTAATATGTCACCTTCACAATTGCTGGTAGCAGAGAGAGGGGAACAGGCCCCAGGAAGCCAAACTGTCCAGTTTTCCTTGATTTTTGTCCATATTACGTGTTAGTACTGTTCTTACTAGGGGCTTCCCTGGTGGCTCAGATGGTAAAGCATCTGCCTGCAATGCAGGAGACCCGGGTTCAATCCCTGGGTCAGGAAGATCCCCTGCAGAAGGAAAGACCAACCCACTCCAGTACTCTTGCCTGGAAGATCCCATGGATGGAGGAGTCTGGTAGGCTACAGTCCATGGGGTCACAAAGAGTCAGACACAACTGAGCGACTTCACTTAAGACAAATGTGAGAACTGAGTTTGGAGAAAACATCCCCAGAACGCTCTGTGTCCACACTCATTCCCAGAGCATTCTATCCACACTCTCACTTAAGTGTGAGCCTGGGTTCTGCCATCTGAAAGAACTGAGCTCAAGCTCTGGCTATGCCCTCACTAGACTCCTTTGGCCAATTATCTACCTCCTCTTCTATTAACGGCGCTGACCACATAGGATTATTGTGCAGGTGAAGGAGTGAGATGCTGGCTATTAGGCGTTTTGTCACATGTCTGGCACACAGCAAGTACCTAACAGATGAGAGTTATAATTGTTTAGTAGCTTAGATTACAGCCCGTCTCTGGACAGTCACGCCAGTTAGGGGGATGTTGTACTCTCACTGGCCTGGCCTGGATCAGAGAGTTACATTCTAAGAGATGGTGCTGATTGCAGCGTGGGCTTGAACTTGGGGTTGCAGGAAGGAAAACATGGCTGGCAGTGATTAGGAGACTGTGGCAGAGATCAAGGCACGAGATGGTGGTGGTCTGAAAGAGGGTGGCCCCTGTGGTGCCAGAGCTGAGGTCCAGGCATTGTGCTCCTGGTAAGCTGGGGGCAGTGAGTAAAGTTTTCTTCAAGCTATGCTAGTAGCTCTGCTTCTTCTTACCCTTGCGCCCAGGGACAGGGAATGCCTGAGGGACCGAGATGGGCCAACACATACCGTAGGTATATCTGCAAGGCTGAATAACAGCCTATCCTTCCTATGTCAAGTCATCAGATAGTGCCCTTCTCAGACCTGGATTGTTATAAACAGGAACCCCTGGAGGAAGGGCATACTGTGGAGCCAGAAGAAAGCTCAAGAGCTCTCTGCCAGCCATGCTAACCACGAGCGATGGGCAGCCCTTATGTGTGGGGCCTTGGGAACTGTCTACCCCACGGCACTACTGCTCATCCTTGATTGCAAGCGAGTCCCTGGGTTTCAAAACAGGAAGTAGCTCAACTTGGGTTGCCGTTCCTGGCAGCTTCCCTTCCCGGCATCCCCTCCTTCAGACAACGAAGCAAGGCAGCTGTTCTGCAAAGAGTGAGACCACACCCTACAGAGAACTCGGGGCAGGGGACAGGATGTGCAATGGCCCGGAGGGGGACCCCGGGAAGCACGGCAGAGCTTCGGCATGGTCCACTGCATCTACGCAAAACACGCTTGGAACTGATCAAGCAAGAATCACATGAGAGGGAAAGGGGCGTGATAGGAGTGCAGAGCTAACCATGTGCCACGTGATAGGTTGCTGCTGCTGCTGCTGCTGCTAAGTCACTTCAGTCGTGTCCGACTCTGTGTGACCCCATAGACGGCAGCCCACCAGGCTCCCCCATCCCTGGGATTCTCCAGGCAAGAATACTGGAGTGGGTTGCCATTTCCTTCTCCAATGCATGAAAGAGAAAAGTGAAAGTGAAGTCGCTCAGTCTGTCCGACTGTTAGCAATCCCATGGACTGCAGCCCACCAGGCTACTCCGTCCATTGGATTTTCCAGGCAAGAGTACTGGGGTGGGGTGCCATTGCCTTCCCTGACGTGATAGGTTAGGATATTTTATTCGGCTTTTTTTTTTTGATGGTTTTCAAAGACCACTGAGAAGGGCATGTTGCATCCCTTATGGGACAAGCTCAGAGTTAGTGAGTGGTGCAGCCAGGACTCACATCTCTCTCTTACTCCAGATGTCCATTACTTTCTCAGTCACCTGGGCCTCTGTACCTCCTCAATGAACCCATGACTCCAGCAGGTTTTATTTTTCCTCCTCTGAATTGGAGAAGCATTCAGAGCAGTCAGAGACTGCCAGCATCTACTGCCAGGAGTTAAGAACAGCCTTGTAGCTGTGTATACATACACATATATGCACACACTTTGCATATTGCAGAGGGTAATGAAAACATTAGGGCTTATCACTATGAGCAGCTCTACTATTTATCACACTGATTCCCCTCTTAAATTAGAACCGTCTAATTTCCTTGAAGTCCGGAAGCACCTCTATCAGTTTCATCTTGTTCATCCAAAGGATGGTGCCCCATCAATATCTCACACATGGCAGGTGCTGGCTGTATTTTGCTTAAATGGAAATGAATTGAATTGCATGTTTTATCTGTGCTTCACAGTTCTTTGGAATTTAAAGGGAGCTGGTAGTCCACAAATTTTATTGCCTTGTCAATGGTAAAGAGCTTTTCAAAAGGGAACATTTTCTTTAAACTCCAAGGGGGTTGGTAAACATGGGTTTGAAGGAGTGTAAAAGGGGCTCATTTCTCAGAGAGGTCTCATGTCTCATACATACACTAGTGAGCTATGCCCAAAGCTCTTATTATGCTTTTCAGTTTGGCTTTGATGAAAGCCTGACCAACACCCTAGGGCCTCTCCAGTTTGTCTTGCCAGAAACCAAAGTTCCCAGCCATTAATCAATGTCTGGTTCCAACCAGGCTGAGAATAGGCCACTTGCTTGTAAAAATGTTCAAGGAAACTGCCAGTGGCTTCGGGTAAAGGTGGTGTGAGTGGGAAGGACAGAAATCGGCAAAGAAGCAAGGTTGAGTGGGTAGACGAGTGACCATCGTTAATGCTTTCATCCAAAGCAGGGTGTGATTTTAAGAAAAATGAAAATAAAATAGAAGGGAAAGAGTGAGGTCAATGTCACTTCCTAGTTCATCCTGGGTTGAGCTTCAAACAGTGATTCTTTGTGTTCAGCCTTTTCTATGAGGCAAGATGTGATTGCAACTGAAGTACATTGATTAAACCAAAATAACTTTCCCTCAATTTGCTGGTTGCTTGAGAATACTCTGGAGACCTCACTTTTGTTTTGAGTTAGCCATTTGGGAGCTTGGCGCCGATCCTTGTACAACCATTCAAAATGAGTGAACTAGAAAAATGTCAGGAACTACACAAGGACATATAGTACAGTTTAATTAGTTTAGAGAGAAGGGTAGGTTCCCTCCCCTTCTCCCTAAACATCACTCAAGTAAATTGTTGTTTTTTTTTTTATGATCTTGTTAAAATAATTTCATGGTTGCAGTTTTGTTCTCAAGCTAACTGAGCAAGACCGCGTGGGTTATTAAAAAGGGTAGTCAGCCTAGTGAAGGTGGGTGCACTCTCTGTGCTTTTAAAAAACAGAGGGGTTTAATCACCTGGTTTGTGCAATGGCATATGAAAGAAACCAATCTTGAATGTCAGGACAAGGCTGAAGTGCCTGTTAATAACAGTCGCTAGCTAGGAAATTCTTCTGCTGACTTTTATCAGGAATTTTCCATAGTAACTAAGGCTGCCCACGGCAAGGCAGCCAGTGGGATTTTCATTCCATCACACACATTTTTCTGTTCATCGTGGTATGGAGAACATTACTTACTGGAACATGTGACCAGAGTTATGCTCTCTGGGAGTGTTCGCTAGCTAGGAAATTCTTCTGCTGACTTTTATCAGGAATTTTCCATAGTAACTAAGGCTGCCCACGGCAAGGCAGCCAGTGGGATTTTCATTCCATCACACACATTTTTCTGTTCATCGTGGTATGGAGAACATTACTTACTGGAACATGTGACCAGAGTTATGCTCTCTGGGAGTGGAAACCTTGCTATTCCTCCTCCTCAGGGAAATTCCTCAAAAAGATTGAAGAACTGTTCTCTTTAAAGGACGACATGCCACACTGGTTTCAGAATATTGGTCTGGTGCATTCATTCCCAGCCCCAGATCACCCTGTGTTGTTCCGTCTCATCATAGACATCTTGCGGTCACAAGGGCAATCAGAGCCCTCCCACCTGATACGGGAACCAGGCTCTGATGGCACAGAACCATTACTCCTTTGCAGAAGAAATTTTCATGGCTCCCCAGGACCCATGGGATAAAATGAGGTCTTCTAAAGCCCAATGTTCAAGGTCATTAACAATCTAGCCACAAACGACTGCTGCCTTTTTCGCCCTTTCCCCATGCTGTCCCAGCTGGACCCCAACCTCAGTAAGTGACTCTTTGGCTTCCTTAACAAAGGCTCTTCCCAATCTCACTTCCATTAAGGTAGCTACTCTAAAATAAATAAATAAAAACAGAAATAACAAGTATTGGCTAGGTCGTGGAGATTTTGGAACCCTTGTGTACTGTTGGTGAAAATGTAAAAGGGCCCAGGAGCTGTGGAAAACAGTATGTCAGTTTCTTTGAAAATTAAAAATAGAATTATCATATAATTGAGCAATTCCATTTCTGGGTTTATACCCAAAAGAGTTGAAACCAAGATTTCAAAGAGATGTTTGTATATCCACGTTCATAGCAGCATTATTCATGATAACTAAAACATGGAAGCATCCCATCCATGGATGAATGGGTGAGCAAACAAGGTATATACACATAATGGAGTATTATCCAGCCTCAAAAAGGAAAGAGATTTCACAATATGCTACCACACAGATGATCCTTGGAAAGATCACAGTTAGTGAAATAAGCCAGTCACAAAAAATCAAATGCATGTGTAGTCAGTCGTTAAGTCTTGTCCGACTTCTTTCGACCCCATGGACTGTAGTCCACCAGACTCCTCTGTCTATGGGGTTTTCCAGGCAAGAATACTGTGGGTAGCCATTTCCTGCTTCATGGAATCTTCCAGCCCCAGGGACAGAACCCGTGTCTCTTGTGTCTTCTGCAGGTGGGGTCTTTACCACTGAGCCACCTGGGACCCGTACTTCTATGAGGTACTTGGAAAATAACCCTAGGGACAGAAAGTAGAATGTTGGTTACCAGGGGCTGGGGAGAGAGAGGAATGGAATGAAGAGTTATCATTTAATGCTATAGAATTTCAGTTTTAAAAATTGAAAAGAATTATGGGAACGAGTGGTGGTGATGGTTGCATAACACTGTGAATGTGTTTAATATCACTGAATTGTACACTGAAAGCTGGTTAAGGTGGTACATTTTAAGTGCATTTTATTGCAATTTTAAAAAGATATGACATAAAACCATAAAATTCTGTAAAGCAATTATCCTTCAATTAAAAAAATTTTTTTTAAAGGTAAAGAATATCCTTCTCCATGTCTGTCAGACAAAACCCTTTTCATCTATCCTCTTTCAAGACAAACACAAGTAGCATCTCTTGTAGGGCCTTAAAGGCTGTGGAGTGCAGCCAGGGAGGCTGCCTCAACAGCACTGTTTAGAACTACCTCCAACTGAAGCGTTTATAGAAGGGCGTGTGTGGGTTTCTGTGTGTAATGTACCACTGCCTTTTGAGCCATTTACCGTGGAGACAATGGTGACTCCCTAGAGCTTTGCTATTCCAAGTGAAGTCTGCAGCATCAGACTCATGTGAGAGTTTATTAGAAATGCATAACCTCAGGCCCCACCCCAGATCTACTGAATCAGAGTCTGCATTTTTACCGAAGCTTCAGGTAAATCATCTATGCTTTAATATTTGAGAAGCCTTGGTCTCCAAGGGCCCAATTTCATGAAAGCCATCTTTCATTCCTCCATGGTACATGGTTCAGTTCAGTTCAATCCGGTCGCTCAGCCGTGTCCAACTCTTTGTGACCCATGGACTGCAGCACACCAGGCCTCCCTGTCCATCACCAACTCCTGGAGTCCACTCAAACTCATGTCCATTGAGTCAGTGATGCCATCCAACCATCTCATCGTCTGTCATCCCCTCCTCCTCCTGCCATCAATCTTTCCCAGCATCAGAGTCTTTACAAATGAGTCATTTCTTCACATCAGGTGGCCAAAGGATTGGAGCTTCAGCTTCAATATCAGTCCTTCCAATGAATATTCAGGATAGATTTCCTTTAGGATGGACTGGCTGGATCTCCCTGAAGTCCAAAGGACTCTCAATAGTCTTCTCCAACACCACAGTTCAAAAGCATCAATCTTGCAGCACTCAGCTTTCTTTATTGTTCAACCCTCACATCCATACATGACTACTGGAAAAACCATAGCCTTGGCTAGACATATCTTTGTTGGCAAAGTAATGTCTCTGCTTTTTAATATGCTGTCTAGGTTGGTCATAACTTTTCTTCCAAGGAGTAAGCGTCTTTTAATTTCATGGCTGCAGTCACCATCTACAGTGATTTTGGAGCCCAAGAAAATAAAGTCTTTCACTGTTTCCCCATCTATTTGCCATGAAGTGACGGAACTGGATGCCATGATCTTAGTTTTCTGAATGTTAAGCTATAAACCAACTTTTTTCATTCTCTTCTTTCACTTTCATCAAGAGGCTCTTTAGTTCCTCTTTGCTTTCTGCCATTAAGGTGGTGTCATCTACATATCTGAGGTTATTGTTACTTCTCCTGGCATCTTGATTCCAGCTTGTGCTTCCTCCAGCCCAGCGTTTCTCATGATGTACTCTGCATAGAAATTAAATAAGCAGGGTGACAATATACAGCCTTGACGTACTCCTTTGCCTATTTGGAACCAGTCTGTTGTTCCATGTCCAGTTCTAACTCTTGCTTCCTGACCTGCATACAGATTTCTCAAGAGGCAGGTCAGGTGGTCTGGTATTCCCATCTCTTTCAGAATTGTCCACAGTTTATTGTGATCCACACAGTCAAAGGCTTTGGCATAGTCAATAAAGCAGAAATGGATGTTTTTCTGCAAATTTCTTGCTTTTTCAATGATCCAGCAGATGTTGGCAATTTGATCTCTGGTTCTTCTAACTCTTCTAAAACCAGCTTAAACATCTGGAAGTTCATGGTTCATGTATTGTTGAAGCCTGGCTTGGAAAATTTTTGAGATGAGTGCAATTGTGTGGTAGTTTGAGTATCCTTTGGCATTGCCTTTTTTGAGTTACATGGTTACACAGCAGAATTAGTATGGAACTTTTTTAAAGATCACATCCACTTAGGGCTTACCTGATTCAGTAGGTCTGGGGATAAGTGAACTCTGATCAAGTGTAGATTTTTAAGGTAGAGAACCAATGACTTAGCCCAGTGTTCCTTAAACTTGAGTGTTTTATCAGAAGTATTGAAAGTTTCATTAATTCAGGTTGCTGGGTCCCACCCTGGAATTTCTGATGGGGTAGATCTGGGCTGGGGCTCAGAATTTGCTCTAACAAGTTTCCCAATGATGCTTCTGTAGGGATCACACTAACAGCCATAGGTTTAACACACAGAAAACATTTGTTGGATGTACAAACAGAAGGGACAATTAGAAAAAGAAAATTAGATTCCAGAAATGTCCAGTGTTTTAGTTATCAGTGGTTGTGTAACTAGCCATCCCTAAACATAGGGGTATAAAGCAATAATAATGCATTATTTTTCAAAATGCTATGGGTTGACTGGGCTCAGCTGGGTGGTTCTTTTGCTCCATATGGTGTAGCTGAGGGCACTCATGACCTGCCTTCCACAGGAAGCTTAGCTGGGCTACCCTGCCCAAGGTGGTCTCTCACCTTCAAAGTTTCTTTCCACCTGTTGGCTTCTTACCCTTCAGTAGCCTGGCCCAAGCTTCTTTAAAGCATGCAGTTGGCTTCCAAGAAGAGAATGAAGTTGTCAGTCTTCTTTTTAAAGGCTGAGCTTGGAAGCTCCAGACCATGTTCTGCTGGTTATTATAAACCAAGCCCAAGGCCAGCTTATATTCAAGGGAAGGAAATCTAGACTTTCATCTCTCAATGGGAGGAGCAGTGTAGCCATCATAACCCCCTCATATCTATTTTCTTTACAGAGGACAAATTAAGAGACTGAATGAGAAATACCTGAAATCCCATTCATCTGTCAGTTGGTCAGACCACCACTGTCTATCCCAACCATCTCTTGCTCTCCACGCTGGATCTCCATAGCTGAGAATTCAGTGGTGGGTGTCAGCTTTGCTCAGCATTCCTGCTTAGTCAGTCTCTCTTTGTGATCTCTCTTTTTTTCCCTTTGACCTAGGCTTTCTTCCTGTATTATCTATTATGCCAAAGATGGAAGGGGCATGGGAGAACTGGTCCGTGGGTATAAAACCACACTATACAGAGAGTTCTTCTATAGGACTCAGGTGCTCAGGTAGTGAAAGCTCCTAATTAGTACAACGAAACACTGATGAATCTCTTAACCTTTGATCATCAGATGGCAAAAAGATAAAAATGTGGGGAAATGAATGAAAACTTGAATGACTCTGCCTGTGGTCCATTCAAGTGGGAGGCTTTATTAGCCGTAATACTATCGTGGCTTTCCTTCCTCGCGTAACCATCCTATCTGGACAGTCTGCAGAGCCCTGTCTCAGGGGTATTATCTCATCACCAGCCATCAGGTGGTACAGTTTACCTCACGCTGCCCACAAGGAAGCTGAGTTTCTAAGAATGGAAGTTGCCTAAGATCATTATAATAGCTACTGGAGTTCACATCCAGGACTCCTAACCATGAACCCTCTCCATGAATTTGTTTCAGGAAACTCCTTCCAGGAAAGAACTTAATTGAACATCCTGTTGTCGACCTAACACCCCTGGAGGTAATACAGTACAATTTTGACTTCTGTTACTTAAAGCGTATACTCAAATCAGCAGCATCACCACCCTGTGAGGGTTAAATCTTAGGTCCTAAACCAGAGGCTACATTTTCAATAAGGTCTTGGAGTGATTTGTGTGCCCTCCAATATGGGGAAGCACGGATTTGACACGATTTTGGAGTCAGGAAGGCTGAGGTCAAATCCTGCCTTGCTTACTTACTATCAGTAATTACATGACTTGGGCAAGTAATTTTCTAAGCAACAGTCTCTTTATTTGTAAAACAGTAATTTTAAAAAAGCACCTGCCCTCCCCATGTTATTGTGAACATTCTACAAGTTAATGAACAGATAGTGCTCATAGTAAATGCTCAGCAAGTGTGGAGCTACTATTATTGTTGTTAAAAATAATCACCCTTCCTGATTACAGATGGCTCATGACTCCTTGCTGTGAGAACCAAATTCTCCACCCATATTCAGAAACGGCAAAAGAAAGAAGAGACAGAGGCTTTGCCCTTGAGATGCTCTCAGCGCAGTGAGAAAGAAAGGGCAGCTGAGTCAGAAAACAGGCAAGCAATCTTCTCCCAGGGAAGTATCCCCATGGAGTCTGCACCCTCACCGCCTAGATGGACTGTCTGATGAGGTGCCACGGGGAAGAGACATGGCTCCGGAGCTCTTTAACTAACTGATGAGTCAGGGGCGACAGCCACCGAAGCGTGAAGGTGGAAATACACAAAGAAGGCCCAGCACAGCCGGGCCTTCCAGGGCACACGTCCCCTCCATTGTCCCCCTCTGTTGGGGGCAGAGAAGGGTGGCAGGCTGGGGCGAGTCCAGAGGGGACGAGGGTAGTGTGGGATCTGGACTGGTCCCATGTGGGGCAACAGGGGACACTGGGGCCTGAGGGACTCAATGAGCCTGGATCTATAGGGGATTGCTGGGCTCCAAGTCCTGCGGGCAAGTACACTCATTGATTCCACATCCAGAGAGGGTAATGGCAGGATGGATGCGCGCAGGTAGGAGTACACAGGCACATGTTCCTTAAACACTAGGAGCTGGAGAGGGTTAAAATGAGGATCGGGGTCCTGAGGGCTTGCCTAGAATCATGATACCGTAACACTAACAATTGACATAACAGCAACAACAATAATAATAAACCATGTATCAAGTGCTTAGTGTGTGTCAGTGTTTTCTGTGTGTTACCTTATCCTCACAAGTATATGAAATCAATACTTTCTTAAATAGATGAGAGAATTGAGAAGAAGAGATGGTAGCTACTTGCCTGTAGCCACACAGCTAGAAAGTGGCAAAGCCAGACTGTTGGGCTCTGAGAACTGACTCTCTTAACTGTCAAACTGGACTGAATATCAGCTGGTCTTTGATGATATTGGCAGGGGGGCAGGGAAGGGCTGATAGATGAGTTGGGGGCAAAAGTTGAGATAAGCTATGATACTGCTTTTTGAGGAGGTGGCCACCCTAGAGATGAGGTCACTCTTAATGTTACTTTGTCAGTCCACCTGGGGCAGGTGCTGATAAATGACACACAGATCCAGGTTCTGGGAGACACATCTAGGTCCAGCATGCCTGTTTCAAACATCTCTATGCAAACTACATAGAAGCAGGAAAGGAGGCTGTGGCTGTGACTTTCTTCTAGCCAGTGAAACCGAGATGGTGGAAGGGCTGGCGCCATTCTTTCTCTTTCTGATTTCCTGCATGCCCTGGGTCTGTGCAAGTCCTTCCCCAAGCCCAGTATGACTTTAAGTTGCTCTGCCTTCTCATCCTCTCTGAGTTCTCCACACACTTCCTCAAGCCTCCTTATTTATGAATCTCATAGATGTGGTCCCCAAAAAGGAAGAAGCTTTGGAAAAATCCCGGTTTATCCAGCATGTGGTTAGAAATGACCCATGAACCAAAACAGCCCATGAGCAATGCTCTCCTGTAGAGACTAAGACCATTCAGTTGAAAAGAAGAATGAAGCAGTAGAAAGAGACTTGGTTTGGCTTGGAAAATCTCTGCAAATTCCAGCTCTGATTCTTACTAGCAGTGGGATCCTGAGTAGTGACTTGCCCTCTTTAAGCCTGTGTTTCCCTCTTCTATGCAAAACCCTTGACCTTCCCCTATTTCCTTGCATGATATAGGCCCCACTAACCTTGCCAGTCTCACTTCTCACAATTCCCCATTAGTTAGGATACTTTTGGCTTCAAATTACAAATGAACAGTCACTTAAGTCACACGATGTATATTGTTTACTTAGCAAGAAGTCTGGGGGGACTGCTTCCAGAGTTGCTTCAGCAGCAGCCTAAGGCCCAGATATTTGCTCCATATCTCCCCAGTTGTCTGGGCCTTCCCCTTATGATCACAAGACAGTTGCCACAGCTCTAGGCATTACACTCACACATAACACTGAGGACCTCTCCTCCTTGACTTCTTTGCTTTAATCTGAAGTTTCCCAGGAAACGTCTCTTGATATCTTTTTGGATGATACTGTGTCACATGGCCATCTCTAACTGCAAGGGAGTCTGTATATCTTGCTTCTGTCTGTACTGTAAAGCTGGNATTACACTCACACATAACACTGAGGACCTCTCCTCCTTGACTTCTTTGCTTTAATCTGAAGTTTCCCAGGAAACGTCTCTTGATATCTTTTTGGATGATACTGTGTCACATGGCCATCTCTAACTGCAAGGGAGTCTGTATATCTTGCTTCTGTCTGTACTGTAAAGCTGGTAAGAGAGAAAGTGAAAGTGAAGTCGCTCAGTCGTGTCCGACTCTTTGTGACCCCACGGACTGTAGCGTATCAGGCTCCTCCGTCCATGGGATTTTCTAGGCAAGAATACTGGAGTGGATTGCCATTTCCTTCTCCAGGGAATCTTCCCAACCCAGGAGTCGAACCCAGGTCTCTCGCATCGCGGGCAGACGCTTTGCCGTCTGAGCCACCACGGAAGCCACAAGGTAAGAGGGAAGTGGGTTGTAAATGGCTATTGAGAAGCCAGGTAATACTGTCAGCTCTGTTGTGCTGTGCTGGGCTGTGCTTAGTCGCTCGGTCATGTCCGACTCTTTGCAACCTCGGACTGTAGCCGATCAGGCTCCTCTGTGCATGGGGATTCTCCAGGCAAGAATACTCAGATGGGTTGCCATCCCCTTCTCCAGAGGATCTTCCCAACCCAGAAATCAAACCAGGGTCTCCTGCATTGCAGGCGGATTCCTTATCCCTTATCCCTTACCCAAATCTTGTCCCTCTAATGTGCTAATTCACTCAGTGCTCCCTAAAAGAGCATATAATTTCAACTTCTATTTTATTACATATGCTCGTTTCCTCTGCCTGGAAATCCTTTCCTTACCTTCTTCATCTGGAAACCCTAACTTACCTTCCAAGATTCNCCCTTATCCCTTACCCAAATCTTGTCCCTTTAACGTGCTAATTCACTCAGTGCTCCCTAAAAGAGCATATAATTTCAACTTCTATTTTATTACATATGCTAGTTTCCTCTGCCTGGAAATCCTTTCCTTACCTTCTTCATCTGGAAACCCTAACTTACCTTCCAAGATTCAACTGTACAACATTTTCCTTCAACATCACTTCCACTCTAAAATCTGAGTTCAGTGGACCTCCCCTCTGTGAGTGTAAAGCTTTTCTGATTTATTTCTACATCCTAGAATATAGCATATTACCTAACAGAATACAGGAACCCATTAAATGTTTATTGAGTAAATAAATGAGGATAATAGTTACTGCCTCATAGTCATTATGAAGTTAAAAATGAGATAATTTATGAAAAGCAGTATACATTTTTATTCACAATTGATATGATGATATAACTAATTTTAGGCAGCATGCATTGAGTACTTTTCATATGCCTGCCGTTATTCTAAAGACATTACACATCTAACTCATCTAATCCTAAAAACCCTATGAAGCAGATGGGTTAGTTAGCACAAAAGCTAAGTTTTGCTGAAGTAACAAACAATGCACATACCTCAGTGTTTTAAACACCAAAAATTTATTTCTCACCCATGCTAAACATCCTTTGTAAGTTGAGAGGCTCTCTATTCATTTTAAGCACTTGGGAATTCAACTGACCATCCTGTAATGACAACATCCAGCACACATGGCCTCCTTGGTCTAAGCAACAGAGAAAGAGGGCATGGAAAACCCAGCCCAGCTCTACGTGTTTCTGCCCAGAAGTGATGCACATCACTCACACCTAAATTTCATTGCTCAGAGCAAGTCCCTTGGTCATGCCTAAGTGCAAGAGTGTGTGTGACTGAAGGAGGTGGTGAGAGTTGGTAGCATCTCCCACTCAGATAATTAATTAACAGATGGAGAAACTGAAGCAGAGAGAGAAGGTAATTTGTGCAAGATCACACGACTGGTAAATGGTTGATCCAGGATTCAAACTTGGTTTATATGAATTAGAGCAGAGGTTGGCAAACTTCTATCAAGGGTTAAATAGTGAAGATTTTAGGCTTTGCCGGCCACCCAGTTTCTGTTGTCAGAACTGGTGTCCACCGTTGTGGTGAAAAAGCAACCTCGAACGATACGTAAATAAATGGGCACAGAAGTACTCTGTTGCTGTTGTTCAGTTGCTGTTGTTGTCCAGCTCTTTGCGACCTCATAGACTGTAGTACACCAGGCTTTTCTGTCCTCTACTAGCTCTTGGAGTTCGCTAAAATTCACGTTCACGTCCACTGTGATGCTATCTAACCGTCTCATCCTCTGCTGCCCCCTTCTCCTTTTACCTTCAATCTTTTCCCAGCATCAGGGTCTTTTCTAATGAGTTGGCTCTTTGCATCAGATGGCCAAAGTATTGGCGCTTCAGCTTCAGCAGTAGTCCTTCCAAAGAATACTCAGGGTTGATTCCCTTTAGGATTGACTGGTTTGATCTCCTTGCAGTCCAAGGGGTTCTCAAGAGTACTCCTAGGAAACTTCATTTGCAAAAGTAAGGGAGTGGGTCTAATTTGGCTGGTGGCTGGCCTTGGTTTGCTGACCCCTAAGTGAGAATTCTTGTTCATGACCTCAGGTTACCCTGATCTCTGAAGATGGTGAAATGATGAACAAATGTGAGTTATTACAACCATCTACTGAATATCTGCTGCATTCCTCCCTAGCTGGCCAGAGTCAAATGACTTCACACACTTTAATGGGTCACTGAGCTTTCATCTAGCCAAGGTTAAAGGTGACCAGCTTCTCTTTGGGGCCTGGCTAATTATTACTGTACAAGTTTAAAGGGAATGACAGAAAAAAAATAAATAAAGGGAATGACAGATCATTTTCTTACTGGAAACAAGAACAGGAACCATACCAAGGACCAAGCAAGCCAGTATTAAACCCCCATTAGCTGCATGGGGTCATTCCTACTGGCACATTCACTAGTGGGACAATTATTCTGCTGGCCTGTGCTAACCAGCAATTGGAATCAATAGAAGGCTCTGGGCACCAAAGCAGGTTTTTTTCTGGGCCACCTAACCCAGACCTTGTTTTTCCAGCTGACACTCTGCCTGTGTCAGCTAATTCCTGCTTTGGAAAATGCATTCCAGGGCTCATAAAGACTTTAAAGTCACACTCTTTTCTCACCATATTATTAAAACCCCAATGGCTTTGCTTCTGCCTAATATGACCAGATTTCCTGACTAGCTTAGAAAAATGGCCCAATTGTCACAGAATCTGGGTTTCCAATTGGAAAGACAAAGCCTGGGGTTTATTCGTGGATTAATTGTTTCTAAATGAGTCAAGCACCGTGATGGGAAAAGAACATGGAGGCGCACAAGTGTTTGAAGATCCATAAGGCAGGATTCAGCTTCACTTACTGCCTGTGGGAATCCAGGCAAGTCACTTCAACCTCACTGAGCCTCAGTCTCCATGTTCATAAAGTGGCAACAAGGAGACCCATGTCTCAGTCTTGTCCTGAGGCTGGCAACATGGAGTCAGTGCCCAGGAGGACCTCCCAGAATGACAGCTCCTGTGGAAGCAGGAAGGTCGTGGGTTTGGCCAAGCCAGAAATAGCCCAGGACTGGCTCTGGAAAACTGGCAGAATCCAACTGAAGCTGGTCTTCCTGGTGCTAAATGGAAATTAATCAGGAGGAACAATCACCAGCCAGAACAATTAAAGGGATATGCTAATGGCACCTGCCCATTAAAGTCACAGCCCTGCTCACTGTTGGCGGCAGCCAGGCCTCCCCAGGCCATCGGCAGCTGCCGTGAGGGAGGTAGGCTGCGTGGGGGCAGAGGGCGAGCGTGCCTTATCTCAGCGGCTACCTTTATCTCCTCCATCAGTTCTCACTAATGCTGCGCTTTGCTCACCAGAGATGGCAGCCAGGGCCATCCTTCAGAGGCCTGGGTGGGGGGGGGTGGCGGGGCGTGTGGATGTCCCCAGAAGAGCAGGGCCAGACGTGGCCCTGGGCCCCAGCTTTCCCATGGCTGAGTTGCAAGCAGGGGGCCAGACTAGAGGCTTTAAAAGCATGGATGGGCACTTGGGGCTCACTCAGACTTCACACACCCCTTTTTCAGATGAGAAAACTGAGGTCCAGAGAGGGTTAGTGATTTGCTGAAGGTCAAGCAGCAGAGTTGTAGAGTCCCATGCTAGCTAGGAACTGAACATAAATCTTTTCCTAGTGAAACCAATAGGCCTTGAAATCCCTTCAGAGATGGAGCAGGCACCAAGATTAGGTTGGAGAGGCTGAGGCTGTTTGAAGAGGACAGTGTGAGGTCAAGAAAACAAATTTTCCAATTATTTCTTGATAATCTATAACAGAAAAGAATCTGAAAAAGAATATATATGTGTATATGTATAACTGCATCACTTTGCTGTACAGTTGAAACTAACACTGCATTGTAAACTAACTGTACTTCAGGTTTTTAAAAGATGTCATAAACAGTGAACAAATAATAAATAAGCAATGACCAGATTTTTTAAAAAAGAAAACAGCTTCCTAAAATTCTGAGCTAGGTAAAAGGAAAAATATTTCCCCACCATGATAAACAAGGGACTCTTTCAATCCCATCACCCCCAGATTGTATTCAAGTCAAGCTAATCCCTAGCAAGAAGGGTTTAGCTGATGAACTAGTTGCTTGAACATAAAAACTATTTTTGCCCAATCTCCTTTTAGAAAATGTTCCCATCCCAGTCCTGCTGTTTCCTGGCTGCGAGTCCTTGGGCAAGTCACTTCCCCTCTCTGAGTTCCCATTTACCCACCTGCAAAACTGGATGGTACTAGAACTAAGAATCTTTTGTAAGCTGCCAAGCATGGGACAAACATAAAGCTTTGGCCAAGAGGCTTTTATTTCTGTGTAAAGCAGATTGATGCAGAGAATTCCCAGCTGGTAGCAGGTGTCTCCATTCCTTTAAAAGGGATAGAGAAAAATGCCAAGCAGTTATCCTGCAGAGCCTGGACGCGCCTTCCTGTTTTAATAGCCTCCTTGTAAACTGTCCAGGGGGTGACCAGCTCTCCTCCACAAAAATTTATCTGCAGTAAATTGCATTCCAGGCCAGCTCACCAATCATTAGCCATGCGATCCTGTTTATCCTGCCCAGCCTGGAATTTAGCCCCTTAAAAACCCTGGCTCACAAAAGGAGAACAGGTCTGACCAAAGCTGCATAGCCAGTGAGGGAAGCCTTCCAGAAGGCTCGGGGATGTTTATTAAACAGACATCAGGACAGGGCCCACCCGAAGTCCCCGCTGACCTTCCTGTTGACACTGATTTAAGTTTGAGGGTGTGATCTGACCCCTAGAAAGGACAGCTCCCCAATTCAGATAATCATCTAATTCTGGATCTTTATTGCAGCCCCACCTTAAATTATTTGCTGGTCACCTTCGGTGGAACAGGAATTGTGTAATCCTTGTAGTTTCTCTAAGGTTTCACAGAAGTGGAAGTCGGGCTTCTGATCCATGGAGTCACTGGCTCAAGTTCACTGAGCCGGGAGGGTAGAGCAGCGAGAGCCACTGCTGTTTGTACGTCTGGCACCCGTCCCCGCCTTCCCCCTTCCTGGGGTAAGAGGCCCAGCTGCCTGTCCACCTGGGCTGGGCACAAGACCTAGGCTAATCCAATCACCAGACCACATCCTCCTGGCAAAATGAGAGAGGAGCATGTGACCGAGCAGAACCAAACAGACCCTGTTTTGCCCACTTCGCAATTGAATATCTTTATGCCTCATAAAAGCACAGTGATACTGATTCCATTTCACAGATGAATAAACTGAGACCCAGCAAAGTTAAGTGAAAGAGGTGACCTTAAGTGGAAGGCTAAAGAAACAAACAGAACAGTCTGATGCCAAAGCCCACACCACTAGGCTGGTCTGAGGCTGAATGTGCATGCATGCATGCTCAGGTGCATCCAAGTCTTTGTGACCCCCATGGACCATAACCCACCAGACTCCTCCGTCCATGGGATTCTTCAGGCAAGAATACTGGAGCAGGTTTCCATGCCCTCCTCCAGGGGATCTTCCCGACTCAAGGATTGAACCCAAGTCTCCTGTGTGGCAGGCAGATTCTCAACCCGCTGATCTGCTTGGGGAGCCGGAGGCTGATTACATCTGGAGAGACCTTGGTCTGTGTGACCAGAGATCAGCTGGCTGCTCTTTAAGCTCCACTGCACTGCTTCTCAGGGCTTTTGTTTTCTGTGAGGCCTCCTAATCCTTCCCCTACTCTGCTTCACGGTGCCATTCTAAACAACCTAATCAGGCTGTTCTGCCTCTCATAGCTTCCGAATCACTCTGACTCACACAGATGCAAGTCCAGGTACCTAGTCTACCACTGGGTCTGCTCTGTCTCCCCTCAGTGGCTTGACTCCACATGCACACACCACTCTTGCAGACAGACCAAACCACCCACAGTTTCTGCAAAATGTTAACTTTTTTATCTAGAGCAGAACTTCCGGCACATATAATGGGAGCCACAAACGCAACTTTAAATTGTCTAATAGCCACATTAAAAGAGCAAAAAGAAAGCAGTGAAACTATTTTTAGCAGCATATTTAATATATTCAAAATACTAACATTTCAGGAGGCAATCTATATACAACAAATTATTAATGAGTTTCTTATTTTTGTTCTAAATGTTCACAATCTGGTATGTATTTTACATGTATGGCATATCTCAATTTGTACTGCTGCCACTGCTGCTGAGTCACTTCAGTCGTGTTCAACTCTGTGTGACCCCATAGACGGCAGCCTACCGGGCTCCCCCGTCCCTGGGATTCTCCAGGGAAGAACACTGGAGTGGGTTGCCATTTCCTTCTCCAAAGTATGAAAGTGAAAAGTGAAAGTGAAGTCACTCAGTCCTGTCTGACTCTTTGCTACCCCATGGACTGCAGCCCACCAGGCTCCTCTGCCCGTGGGATTTTCCAGGCAAGAGTACTGGAGTGGGGCAGTTTGTACTAGACACATGTGTCTACTGGCTACCAAGTTGGACAGTGCAGCTTTAGACTTCAGTTCAGTTCAATTGCTCAATCCTGTCCTACTCTTTGCTACCCAGTGGACTGCAACACGCCAGGCTTCCCGGTTCATCACCAACTCCCAGAGCTTGCTCAAACTCACATTCATTGAGTTGATGATGCCATCCAACCATCTCATCCTCTGTCGTCCCCTTCTTCTCCTGCCTTCAATCCTTCCCAGCAACTGGGTCTTTTCCAATGAGTCAGTTCTTCACATGAGGTGGCCAAAGTATTGGAGTTTTAGCATCAGTCCTTTCAATGAACACCCAGGACTGATCTTTAGGATGGATGGACTGGCTGGATCTCCTTGCAGTCCAAGGGACTCTCAAAAGTCTTCTCCAACACCATAGTTCAAAAGCATCAATTCTTCGGCGCTCAGCTTTCTTTATAATCCAACTCTCACATCCATAACATGACTACTTGAAAAACTATAGCTTTGACTAGACGGACCTTTTTTGGCAAAATAATGTCTGTTTTTTAATATGCTGTCTAGGTTGGTCATAGCTTTTCTTCCAAGGAGCAAGTACCTTTTAATTTCATGGCTGCAGTCACCATCTGCAGTGATTTTGGAGCCCAAGAAAATAAAGTCTGATAACACCATGATCAGCATTAGAGTAAGGCTTCCCAAAGGTTTTTAATCCCTCTAAGTGACCCAGATGCTCTCTAGGTCCAAAGTAACCGTAATAATAGCAGCAGCAACAATGCTTTTCATTCTCTGAATGCTTTCTGTGGCCATTCACTTACTGAAAGACTTACGGGCGATCCTATGGTGCTAAAACCAGCCCCGTGTTACAGAAGAAACTGAGGCATAGAGAGGAGCGACTTGGTCACACAGCTATCATCTATTTCACATCCATCTGCACTGACTGGAAAAATGACCTTTGTGGGGCAGGGTGGGGGGGTGGCGCTCGGGGTGGGGGTGTGGTTACAAAATATCAAATGAAGACAAGCAGTTAAGTTAGCTGAGTAGATCGTAGTAGAAATTTAGGGGTCAAAGGCGGGAAGATTACCTCTCATGGCCTCCCGCCATCTTGCTGGCTTTTACGTCATGTCTTCACTTCTGTTATGGCCTGCATATTTGACTCCCCAGCAGTCCATGTGTTGAAACCCTAACTTCCAATGGATGGCAGTAGGAGGTGGGGCTGGGAGGTGATGATGTCACAAGGGTGGTGCCCGACGATGGTTTCGGGCCTTGACGGGAAGTGGAAGGGAGCTAGTCCGTTCAGTCTGCTTTCTGCCATAGAGGAGCACCCAGCAGGAAGACGGCAGGCCCAGGAAGAGGATCTACATCAGAACGGGAGCATGCTGGCCCCCCAATCTGGACTTGTCAGCCTCCAGAACTGCGAGAAATAAGTGTTTGCTGTTTAAGCCACCCAGCCAGTGGTCTTCCATCACAGCAGTCAAGCTATCTGAAACACCCTCCCTTTTCATCTGTTACTTTCTCCCTCCTCCCTAGAATTCCTGAAGTTCAGAAGTTGTAGATTCTTTTCCCTCTATCATGCAAACTAGTTCAGCATCCTCTCCCAAACATGGGTGGGGTGAAACAGCAGTGGATGTCAGGGCTGACCAGGCCTTGTAAGACGTGTATCTTCTGTGTCCTTCTCGGTGTCCATTTTGCTGTAGTCTGCCCACCTCAGTCTGGCCCCTGGATCGCTGGATCGGAGCCTGCCGAGGGTCGTTACTCTTCACTGGCCTCTGGGGCTGTGGGTGGCTACTGTCGCTGAAGTTCATGGTCCGGCTGTTTGCCTCTGGTTTTAAGCCCATTCACATCAGCCCTTTTCAGTGTCTCAGCATCCTCGCTGGGTTCCCCAGGGAACTTGCTGAAACCTTGCTCACCTCATGCTGCCTCGGGCTCGTTTATCCAGCCTCCCACACCTGCACAGGCTGCTGTCCCTGCACAGCTGGACGTGACTCTGTGTGGTGTCCCCCTGCCCCCCACACCCAGGGAAGTGAGCCATCTGGCCCTGCCCTGTTTTCAGCACCGCCTCTCCTACCTGAGTGAGTCTACCACTCCCTTCTTGGGCGCTCCTCTCTGACCTGGGAAAACCAGACACACATCCTTCTGGCCTCTTCTTCTACATGGAGCAATCACACAGCAACAGAAGGAGCATGTCTGCCCTTCCTCGCCTCCTTCAGCTCAGGACTTGGCCACCTAATCTTCTCCTCTGTCCTGAGATGACCTTCACCCTGCTCCTTCCCTGAGGCCACAGTGGATGAGCAGCAGGCAGACAGCAGCAACACTTCCAACAAGTTGCCAATCAATAATGGAACACCTGCCAATATTATTCTGGCTTCGGTTGCTTTCCCAAACCTTCCCAAGTGTTCTGCAGAACAAAGGGTCCCTACTCAACAGTCACCACCTTCCTGAGAAGGCAGTCATGGTTAGAAATGACAATTTTTTCCCATACACCGTGATGATTGCATACAGGAGTGATGATTACCATGATAATGATTCATTTAGTCCGCCATGGAAGAGAGGGAAAATACAAACAATGCAATTAAGAAACACAGTCAGTGTCCGCTTCTAAGCCTCCTTCTCCTCCTCCGCCTCACTGAGGCATGGCAGAAATCCATCTCCCAAAGCCGGTCCCTGCAGTCTCAGTTTCCCGCACTCTCCTTCCCTCTCCTTTATTTTATATACCATCCAATATAGTCGTTTTCATTCAGCTTCCTCCACCAAACATCTCATCACAGAAATGGAAACAAAAACAACATCGAAGTACCAACTTTACCCAACATGACAAAACACAAAAAATGATGATCATACTCAGCACATAAACCTTTTGACAGTTTGGCAGGGAGTTGCTAGAGCGATTGAACGATGTTCATCCCCTTTGACCTAGAATTTTTCCTACAGACATAATTCCTGAAAGGAAAAACTGTCACACACATGTTCATTGTGGTGATATCTCTAATAGCTCCAAATTGGTAACCTCAGAACCAAATGACAGGGGAAAGGTGAGGGAAAATGCAGTCCTTTGAAGCAGTGTAATACTATGCAGTCTTTAAAAATGACAGGAAGATTAGGGAGCAGCGTCAGAAGTGCTTGTAATTTAATGTTCAGCATAAAAAGGCAGAATACCAAACTATCTCTCTGCAAGTTTTCCCAGAGTCCCCACAGCCTGAGTTAACCGGATCCTGCCCAGCCTGATCTTCCTGTCTAGCCCAGTTCAGGCCTCTTCATTGCTAGCATGCATGCAATGGAAATTCTCACTGTCTGTCTACATGTCCACCTCTGGCCCTAGAAGATGCCCTTTTGGAAAAAAGGCCTGGCTTTGTGAAAAAAGTTCAAGTGTTAATCCATCAGTCATGTCTGACTCTTGGCCACCCCGTGGACTATAACCTGCCAGGCTCCTCTGTCCATGGAATTCTCCAGGCAAGAATACTGGAGTGGGTTGCCTGGAGAAGGGAATAGCAACCCAGGTATCAAACCTCGGTCTCTTGCATTGCTGCTGCTGCTGCTAAGTCACTTCAGTCGTGTCCGACTCTGTGTGACCCCATAGATGGCAGCCCACCAGGCTCCCCCATCCCTGGGATTCTCCAGGCAAGAATACTGGAATGGATTCTTGCATTGCAGGCAGATTCTTTACTGTCTGAGCTACCAGGGAAGCCTGTCTGGCTTTAATAAATGCTTATTGAATTAAATAATCAATGACAATAACTTTGCCTATTGTTTATTGAGCATTTATTGTGTGGCAGTCATAGTGATCAGCATTTCCCATATATTATGTCATATTAATATATTCTGAGATGATCTTGTGAAGTTGACGCTATTACCCCTTTTGTACAGATGAGAAACTGGAGAAGTTGTCATATCATCAAAGCCATGTGTTTGGTAAGGGAAAAAGACAGAATTTGAATCCAGCTCTTTCTGGCTTCTGAGCCAGTCTTCTATTTAAGATGTGTGTGTGTGTGTGTGTGTGTGTGTGTGTGTGTGTGTGTGATGTCATCCGTAGAAAACATGGGGTAAATTCTAGATCATTTAGTTGGCTGGAGAGTAATGAAATGAGGGGCATTTTTTAAAAATATATATATCATTTATTTAAATGTTAGGATGGACTGAAAAGAGAGGACTCCACCGAAGTTCCAAGCCCTTTTTGAGTACAGTCTGGGTAACCTAAGAATCTTAAAAGGAGATTCCCTCTTGGTCTGTTAACTCCTTTTCCGTTGTCAGGGCCCAGGAAACATTCTGCTCTAAAGCACTCACTGTGTGTAAGACCCGAGCCTGTGATGACAGCCAGGAGCANGTCTGGGTAACCTAAGAATCTTAAAAGGAGATTCCCTCTTGGTCTGTTAACTCCTTTTCCGTTGTCAGGGCCCAGGAAACATTCTGCTCTAAAGCACTCACTGTGTGTAAGACCCGAGCCTGTGATGACAGCCAGGAGCAAGAAGCACAGTTGCCCCATGGTGCTGCTGCATAAGCCTGGCCTGCCTGCCTATTGCACAGGGGCAAGTATTTGCTCACCCCTCCTGCCACTCTGCTGCCTTGGGTGGGAACTACCCAGCAGATGTTCTGGGGAGAATCTCATGACTTGGGTGTGAGTGCTGGCTGGAGGTAGGGACGCATGGTGGATGGGAGCATTCACCACGGCCACCATATTCACGGAAGTCCTAAGGGCTAGAAGGCTGATATTACCTCTGAGTTGAGATAGAATTCAAAGGAGATACTCATCTCCCACTTTTAAGCTTGCATCTAATTTCTGTAGCATTCTATCTGTGTGTCATGAGTTATTATATTTAATAAATCCTGCAATTATCTTATGAATAGCATAATGATACTGCTTTGTAATTTTTTCAGTGTTGAAAGCATGAGTTTGACAAATGCAAATGTTTAAAGTATACCCCAAGTTTCCTAAATTTTGTTTCAGTATATCTTCATTAAAAAAAAAAAAANTCCTGCAATTATCTTATGACTAGCATAATGATACTGCTTTGTAATTTTTTCAGTGTTGAAAGCATGAGTTTGACAAATGCAAATGTTTAAAGTATACCCCAAGTTTCCTAAATTTTGTTTCAGTATATCTTCATTAAAAAAAAAAAAAGACTCAGAGATACTTAAAAATTTGAAGTGGCCTGGGGCTATTTTATTCCTTGAGAAATCCAAGCCTCTGGTGTCTGAGTTCATACAGTATAAAGACAAGCTGTTAGTACATTTTGAACTATTCAACATGCCTGTGAATGGAACCTATTCTTCATAATGAAAATAAAATAAGATAAATGGAGGGGAGCAGAAAATAAGATGAAAAGAAGCAAAATTTAGGTTTATAAAAGAGCAGGGGGTAACTTTCGTCTTAACATGAAGATCAAATCTATTCGTTTGTATCTGCTTCTTCCTCAGTTCAGTTCATTTCAGTTCAGTCACTCAGTCGTGTCCGACTCTCTGCGACCCCATGAATTGCAGCACGCCAGGCCTCCCTGTTCATCACCATCTCCTGGAGTTCACTCAGACTCACGTCCATCAAGTCCGTGATGCCATCCAGCCATCTCGTCCTCGGTCGTCCCCTTCTCCTCCTGCCCCCAATCCCTCCCAGCATCAGTCTCTTCTCCAATGAGTCAACTCTTCGCATGAGGTGGCCAAAGTACTGGAGTTTCAGCTTTAGCATCATTCCTTCCAAAGAAATCCCAGGGTTGATCTCCTTCAGAATGGACTGGTTGGATCTCCTTGTAGTCCAAGGGACTCTCTTCAAACACCACTAAAATGACAAAGGAATATAAAGGGTGTAAGTTTACCAAAAAAATAAGAACTCAGATATATCGATTAATTTTATGAAAAGGGAAAACTATACAGTGAATAGTAATCAGCTTTGCCAACCAGAAAAAGCTTTAACCTAGGCCTACAAGAGAGAAGCCAGAGGACCCCAGAACATCTCAGGAACTGGGTAGTAGATAGCTTGAAGCTGCAGTAAGTAGGGCTGAAAATAATGGGAACAGTTCAGTTCAGGTTCAGTTCAGTTCAGTCGCTCAGTCGTGTCCGACTCTTTGCGACCCCATGAACCGCAGCACGCCAGGCCTCCCTGTCCATCACCAGCTCCCGGAGGTCACTCAGACTCACGTCCATCAAGTCCGTGATGCCATCCAGCCATCTCGTCCTCTGTCGTCCCCTTCTCCTCCTGCCCCCAATCCCTCCCAGCATCAGAGTCTTTTCCAATGAGTCAACTCTTCGCATGAGGTGGCCAAAGTACTGGAGTTTCAGCTTTAGCATCATTCCTTCCAAAGAAATCCCAGGGTTGATCTCCTTCAGAATGGACTGGTTGGATCTCCTTGCAGTCCAAGGGACTCTCAAGAGTCTTCTCCAACACCACAGTTCAAAAGCATCAATTCTTCGGCACTCAGCCTTCTTCACAGTCCAACTCTCACATCCATACATGACCACAGGAAAAACCATAGCCTTGACTAGACGGACCTTAGTCGGCAAAGTAATGTCTCTGCTTTTGAATATACTATCCAGGTTGGTCATAACTTTTCTTCCAAGGAGTAAGCGTCTTTTAATTTCATGGCTGCAGTCACCATCTGCAGTGATTTTGGAGCCCCCAAAAATAAACTCTGACACTGTTTCCACTGTTTCCCCATCTATTTCCCTAAGAGACAGCAAATACCATCATCTCCGCCGTCACCAACATTACCACCACCACCGGTACCAACACCATTTCCTCCCTCAGCTGGCAAATGCAGACAGTAAAAATCTAGATGCTTTTCTTTGGGGTAAGATGAATTGGAGAGACCCTCCTACAGCTCAGGACAGGTGCAAAAAACACTATTTCACAGAGGTATTAAATGAAAGTCTCCACATTGAATACAGGTATCCATCCTGGGTATCAGGTAGGAGGGTGAAGGACTCCTTTCTAGGGACACTAACTAGCCTAAGAGCAAAGCCAAGTCACCACTTTTTTGCATGATAGGGAAACTCACCAATCAACAAGCCTCATGGATAGCTTGCAAACAGCTTTTCCGTTCTTAATGGTGAACAGCAGTCAAAGCCTCTGGAGCAAGTCAAAGAGAAAAGGGAACCTTCTGCCTTTAGCATCATGACAGAGATGATGCTAAAGGCAGAAGAAAACTGTCAAGAAGAAGAACAACGGCGATAATACCTTCAGGAGGGAGGGGTGGCAACTCCATCCTCAGACAAGAGTAAGAGGCTACAAAATGACAGGCCAGAGGATAAGAAAGAGCCCTTTTGAAAAAGCAAAGCAAAATAGAGGGACGCTAAGGCCTTTGCCCTCCCAGGGGCTCGGGTGGGCAACACATCAGAAGACCAAGCCACAGCTTTGGGCAGCAGGACACCTTGTTTCCAACAATCTGTGTCAAAGATGCATTTGAAAACTGCCGAATTTGGCTACCAACCTAGCTCCCAGTATTTATCATACATTCGCACAAACCGTGCTTTATATGAATTATTATCCTCATTTGATACACAGAATCTCAAAGAAATTTGAGATTTCAAATTTCAAATATCAAAAAGACACAGTATTAGGTCAAAACATATGAAATAGTTTTGCAGATGGTTGCAGTTTCCATGGTTCAACCTACTATCTGGCCTAAGGTCACACGATGACATTTTTGGTCAAAGACATAAAATGTTAAAATAGAAAACATCATCATCCAGGGTCTCAACTCGCTGTTTTTTCATGTGTCATTTTTGAATCTAAAAGGAAGAAGAATGTTTATTTTGGTAAAGTTTGCTGAAATCCTCTTTGCTACGTTCCCTGCGGCTGGTTTGCAGCAAAACCATAGTGTTAATGGTGAGTAAGTCCGTGTATGCATTGGAGGAGGGACAGGGGTTAAGTGAAGAAATCAAATTATAGCATGGCCCAAAGTCACAAAGAGACAGCGTGTGTGTTGGTGGGAGTGTGGGTTGGATACAGAAAGTTCATTCTAAAAGGAAGAAGAATGTTTATTTTGGTAAAGTTTTCTGAAATCCTCTTTGCTACGTTCCTTGTGGCTGGTTTGCAGCAAAACCATAGTGTTAAATGGTGAGTGAGTCTGTGTATGCATTGGAGGAGGGACAGGGGTTAAGTGAAGAAATCAAATTATGGCATGGCCCAAAGTCACAAAGAGACAGCGTGTGTGTTGGTGGGAGTGTGGGTTGGATACAGAAAGTTCATCACTGGATCTTTATTGCTGACTCTCTATTGGGAGGTGCAGTTCTTGGTAGAAAAACACAGCTCTTTTGGTACCAGGCACCAACCCAGGAACTTCATTTTTTTCCGGTGTAAACTTAGCTTGTAAGCTTACTGGACTCCTTGCCGCCTTGGATTAGGTCTTAGAGAGCAGGAAATTTAGCCATCCCTTCTCTGATCACTCATCTTATGTAACAACAAAACTTCCCCCAGACACTTATATTCCCAAGAATAGTCTCAATTCCATAATTAAAGTTTCCAGTCCGGGTAAGTGAAGGGACTCCAAACTTTCTTTATGGTGAAGGTGTGTTTCCTCCCAGCAAGCTGCCACCTGCTTGGGGCCCTTGCCCAGGTCTCCTTTGGTTCCTCGGGGTAAAACGGGGGGCGGGGCTCGGGAGCGCTCATCTCTCCACAGTTCCTGGTGCCCATGGTCTCTGGATCTGGCCTCTCCTGGCTTTGGCAGAGGGTTAAGCCTGACTTTTTCTCTCCTGGATATCGTGAGGGTCCTTGGAAACATTTATTACTGAGTGTCTCCCACAGCAATTCCTGTTGGGCACTGATGGTCTCTAGTGACGGGCTGTGCAGCACTCTCACATCTTGTTGTCATTCACTCAGTCGTGTCTGAGTCTTTGCGCCCCCACAGGCTGCAGCAGCATGCCAGGCCTCCATATCCTTCATCATGTCTGAAGTTTGCTCAAATTCATGCCCCTTGAGTCGATGATGCCATCCAACCATCTCTCCCTCTGTCACCCCCTTCTTCTTCTGCCCTCAATCTTTCCCAGCATCAGGGTCTTTTCCAATGAGTCAGCCCTTTGCATCAGGTGGCCAAGGTATTGGAGCTTCAGTATCAGTGAATATTCCAGTGAATATTCAGAGTTGATCTCCTTTAGGATGGACTGGTTGGATCTCCTTGTAGTCCAAGGGACTCTCAAGAGTCTTCTCCAGCACCACAGTTCAGAAGCATCAATTCTTCGGCGCTCAGTTCACATCTTGTAGATTTATCTTTGGGGTCATTGCACCTAGGTGGCCATTTTGGATAAAGACTCCAGTCAGCTGCCGCTTCTGCATGATGCCCCCATCTGGAGGAAATGGTCATGCATTCTTTGCCTCACCAAATGGCTAGCCATTCCCAGCTCAGCACTTCTTTCTTCAGCCCACCCCCTTCTTGGCCACTGACCTCTTAGATGGAGGGCAAACACCAGCCCTGTGTGTTCCTGAAAATTCCAGGAGCAAAGACCAAACTCTCCAAGTAGTCCTCTGAAGGCATCAGATGGGAAGGAAGTACTCCCCCCCATTTCCTGCTCTGAGGCAGGGCCAAGAGAAAATACCGGAGCATCCCAGCTTTGCCCAGGAGGGTCTTTCCTCTCAACCTATTCAGTCTCAACACTTTTATACCCTCAAGTAGGTATTGGGCTCAGGGTTACAAAGCTAAATTTCATCCCCCACCTCTGTAGGTTCAATGTAGGTGGAGGAATTGATCATTTTGTGGTAGAATGGGTCCCATTCGTGTAAATCGATGTTCCATCAGTGTGTTCCATAAGCATGTGTGTGCTTGGTAGAGCAGAAGAAGGTGCTTGTAGAGGATTGTTTGTGCCTGTGGAGAGTATGCACGGCCGGATGTGTGTACATAGATACACATTGTGTGTGCGGTTCATGAAATGATCGCAGTAGGCGCAGGGATTGTATGTGCAAACACATGTGTGTGTGTGTGTGTGTGTGAAGTGTGTACTTGAGCTGAATGTGCACATCCAGATCTCATCTGTGAGCACCAAATTGTGCGTTTTCCCCATGAATGACCCCACGTGTGCCAGTACAGGAGGCTTCCTCCACGACCTCTCTGCTAAGCTGTGTGAAGCCAAAGGCGGCTAAGACCAGTGTGTGGGCCCTCGCCAGTCTCGGAGGCAGACTAACCCTTCTTACAGGTGGGCACCCTCCCAGGGAACAGCAGTCACAGTCACTCTCCAGTAGAGTGAGTCACTGGCATTCCCGCCTGCCTCACTGAGGGGGCCTAGAACCACAGCTTCATTTACCTTAGAGCAAAATGCTCCCCTTCTGGTTTTGCCTCTAGACTGAATGCAAGGGGGAGAGAGCGAGAGATTCCTGCAAAGATTATCGCATTTGTGAAGCCAGCTGATTTCCCCTCTTCTTTGAACATGAGCCACATGAGCCGCCCACGTGAGTCTTAAGTCCCTGCCATGTGACTCTCTCCTTCTCATGGTATCGCCAGGCAGCTAGAGCCATTGCACCAGGTCACCATGCATGTGTGTGTGCCCATTTTGGGGCCCTCGGAAGTGCCAGTGAATGTCACTGGAATATGTCTTTCTGGAGAGCCAGGGACCCATTTCCATGGCAACGTGCAGAGAAAGCCAGGGACTCGGGGACAAGCTGCCAGACGCCGTGACCAGGGCAGGCTTGCCACAGTGTGCAGGAAGGAGAAGTCCCAGCTTGAGTGGAGAGGGTCAGGAGGGAGGCTCGCGCTCTGCCTGTAAAGAATTTGCTGTGTGTTCTGCCGCATGTCACCAGCAAACTCAGGCCCCCAGGGCAGAGTATTTGCATTTCTCCTGTCCTCACCCCAGAAGACCCAGGAGTCCACCCTAGTACCGGAGGCACACAGCATCCCTTTTAGTAAAGGTGCCGGTTAGAGGGGCTGGTTTTACAGAGTCTGGAAGAGGTTACTGCAGAAATAGTGGGGGCAGGGGGAGGGGAACCCAGTCCATCTCATTCTTCAGGTCGCTCTGGGCCATGGGATTATCCAGTAAACTCTCAAGGAATGGTTAGCCTGAAGGGATTAAGACAGTGATGCTCTTTCTCCTAAGAAAGATACAACACAGTGAATCTCAGCCATTTTAGACTTTTGCAGCTTGAGAACTCCCACAAGTCACCACCTCCGCAGGTGGGCATACTGAGTTCATTCATTTAGTCACTGGGCACATATGTTACTGAGGGCCCATGAAGCATCCTGGCTCTCACGGAGCTGACATTTCATGGGAGGAAGAGTACTGATGATAATCAGGATTAATAAGTGAGATATATAGCATGCCATTGTGAAAGTTGGACTGTGAAGAAAGCTGAGGGCCGAAGAATCGATGCTTTTGAACTGTGGTGTTGGAGAAGACTCTTGAGAGTCCCTTGGACTGCAAGGAGATCCAACCAGTCCATTCTGAAGGAGATCAACCCTGGGATTTCTTTGGAAGGAATGATGCTAAAGCTGAAANCATTCATTTAGTCACTGGGCACATATGTTACTGAGGGCCCATGAAGCATCCTGGCTCTCACGGAGCTGACATTTCATGGGAGGAAGAGTACTGATGATAATCAGGATTAATAAGTGAGATATATAGCATGCCGATGTGAAAGTTGGACTGTGAAGAAAGCTGAGGGCCGAAGAATCGATGCTTTTGAACTGTGGTGTTGGAGAAGACTCTTGAGAGTCCCTTGGACTGCAAGGAGATCCAACCAGTCCATTCTAAAGGAGATCAACCCTGGGATTTCTTTGGAAGGAATGATGCTAAAGCTGAAACTCCAGTACTTTGGCCATCTCATGCGAAGAGTTGACTCATTGGAAAAGACTCTGATGCTGGGAGGGATTGGGGGCAGGAGGAGAAGGGGACGACCGAGGATGAGATGGCTGGATGGCATCATGGACTCGATGGACATGAGTCTGAGTGAACTCTGGGAGATGGTGATGGACAGGGAGGCCTGGCGTGCTGCGATTCATGGGGTCGCAAAGAGTCGGACACGACTGAGCGACTGAACTGAACTGATAGCATGCCAGGCGGTAGTAGATGCTATGGTGAGAAATATAACAAGGAGAAGGGCGTTGAGGGGGAAGGGCAGTTGCTGGAGGGACATTTCTCTTCATAAGGGAGGCAGAAAGGCCTCACTGGTAAGACAACCCATGAGTTGAAATCTGAAAAAGTGGAGGGCACACACTATAGAGATATCAGCCGGAAGAGGGTTCTGAGCTCTGGGAGTGCAAGTGCAAAGGCCCTGGGGCAGGAGCTTGCTAACCAAGTATGTTCAAAGAACTGTAGGAAGTGCAGAGAGACTAGAGCTGAGAGCCAGTAGGAAGGCGGTAGGAATCAAGGTCACAGGGTAACAGTGCCAGTTATGTGGGCCCTGAAGGCCTCAGTAAGGACTTTATTTTTGCCCTAAGTAAAAAGACAGGTCATTGGGGGTTTGGTAACAGAAAACACAAGATACTACTTACTTTTCTTTTTCAAAAATGTTTCTATTTTGGTGAAATACTCATAAAATTTCTATCTTACCATTTTTAAACCTACGGTTCAGTCATATTAAATATATCCATAATATTATATCACCACTATCATGCATCTCCATAAAGTTTCTTAAATTTTTTTTTATGAAATCCAACTTATGAAGGCTTTCCTTTTTAATAATCCTTAAATTAGTTGTTTGGCAGTGTGAGGTTGCAGTTGTGGTACACGGGCTCCAGAGTGAGCAGGCTCAGTAGTGGCAGAAGTTCCCCTTTTCAGTTTCAAAGTTGAAACTCTGTATTCATTAAACAACCACTCCCCACTTCCGCCCCTTGCACCTTGGCAACCACGCCTGCACTTTATCTCCCTGGGATTTTACCCAGTCTAAGTGCTGCACAGAAGTAGAATCATATAGTATTTGTCTTTCTGCGACTGGCTTATTTCACTTTAACATAATGCCTTCAAGGTTCACCCATGTTATAACATGAATTGCAAAATATTTCTTTTTCATGGCTGAATAATATTCTACTGTATGTGTACACCACACTGTGTTTATCCCTTCATCCACAAGTGGACACTTGTATTATTTACACCTTTTGGCTATTGTGAATAACAGTGCTATGAACAAGAGCGTACATGTGTCTCTTCAAGATCTTCCTTTCGGTTATTTACGCTATGTACATGAAGTCCAGAATGTACTGGTTAAGTACATTCTTAACCAGTGCCCAATCAACACAGTGATGCCAAGGGGAGCAGTGGCCTTGCCTTAATGAAGCATATCCAACAGGCACTGGACATGTAGCTTCAGGTGTTAAGGGACATAGATGGCCAACCTACTATGTGATCCAAAGGGGGAAAAATAATGAATTCAGATTCAGACTCTGCTCCTGAGATGCTCACAGAGTATAAAAAAGTAGCCAACCCTGTTAGTCAAAGGGACTTAATTTATCATCTTTTTAGGGAGGTGTCTCATGGCCCTAATGTACCCAGAGTTGGTTGAATAGATGTTTTAGATCCACAGTAGCAAAATAATGACGTGGCGGATGATAATCTTACTGACTGTTCACTCTGTGCTAGGCATTGCTAAGAGCTTAATATATTATCTTAACTGAATCTTTGCAATGACCTTGTAATGTAAGTATGGTTATTGTCATGCTTTTCAGATGAGGAAACTGAGTCTGAGGGGACTGAACTCATCTGCCCAAGCCATGCAGCTGATGTCAGAACTGGGGTCAGGCCAGCCCTGCCAGACTCTCTGACCCATACTCTTATAAGCCACTGCCTGCCTGTTCTTGGCTCTGCCATCGGATCACTGTGCCTTTCCTTTCTCTGGCAAGCTGAGTGAATCAGGCTTAGAAGGGCCCACGTGGGCCAGGTCCAGTCCCTCAGAGTGAGGAGCCTTTGCCACTGACAGAAGCACCAGCAGATTTCAACACCCACATTTCCTCATCTTCCTTTCCCAACATGTGGCCCACTGGCCCCGTGACACGACAACAGTCAGGGAGAGGAGGTCAAGGGTCAGGAGACAGACTTCACTTTGTCACCTCTCCACTGAGCCCGCAGCATCTTCTGGCCATCTGTGTGCCACACAGAACCCTGAGTATAAAATGCATCACGTTATGCAAATGACTACAACGCATTTGTAGTTTCCCACTGCTCTTAAAATAAAAGTTACACCCCCTACCCTAACTTGTAGGCTTCCCTGGTGGCTCAGCTGGTAAAGAGTCCGCCTGCAACGTGAGAGACCTGGGTTTGATCTCTGGATCAGGAAGATCCCCTGGAGAAGGGCAAGGCTACCCACTCCAGTATTCTGGCCTGGAGAATTCCACGGACTATATAGTCCATGGGGTTGCAAAGAGTAGGACAGGACTGAGTGACTTTGACACACCCCCCAGCTTACACATCCCACGTGGTGCTGCCCTCCCCGTCTCACCTAATCTCCGTCTGCTTGCTTACCATGGTTTGCCCAAGCTCGCTGTGTCCTGTTTTCTCCTCCACTCTGAACAAATGTTCTTTCTCCAGAAAAGCCTTCCCCAAACTTCTTAGGTAAATTAGATCTCCGTTTGTATCATACAATCTTTTTATTTTCTTTTTTTTAAAAGGTCAATATTTTTTCACTGTGGTAAAATATGCATGCTTCCCAAGTGGTGCTAGTGGTAAAGAACCCGCCTGCCAATGCAGGAGACTTATGAGACATGGGTTCGATCCCTGGGTTGGGAAGATCCCCTGGAGAAGGAAATGAAAACCGACTCCAGTATTCTTGACAGGAGAATCCCATGGAGAGAGGAGCCTGGAGGGCTACAGCCCATGAGGTCGCAAAGAGTCAGACACGACTGAAGCACCTTAGCGCTCAAGCACACAAAATATGCATACCATAACGTTTACCGTGCTGACCATTTTTAAGTGTACGTTTCAATAGCATTACTTACACCCACGATGTTGTGTGACCATCACCACCAACCATCTGCAGATGGAACTTGCATCATCTTGAAGAGGAATTCTGTACCCATTAAACAATCCCTTTTCATCCCCCTTCTTCTCCCAGCCCCTGGTAACCTCTATTCTAATTTAAATTTGCCTATTCATGAGGCATTTGTCCTTTAGTGTCTGGCTTATTTCGTTTAGCATCATGTTTGCAAGGTTCATCCGTGTTGTAGCATAAATCAGAATGTCCTTCCTTTCTGAGGCTGAATAATATTTCATTGTATGCCCATTCCACATTTCGTTTGTTCATGTGTTTGTTGATGGACGCTTGGGTTATTTCCACCTTTTGGCTACTGTGACTGATGCTGCTATGAACACTGGCCTACAAGTATCTGTTTGAGTCCCTGCTCTCAATTATTCTGGGTATCACATGTCTATAAAACACCCCAGGACCTAAAATTATTTTGCTTATTCCTTTGTTTGCTAACTTGATTTCCACATCCTCCCATGTCTCCTTGGATTCAGGAACCTTGTCTGTTTTGGCCCATGGTTGTTATCACAGTGATCAGCTGATGTTAAGTGCTCCATAAACATCCTTTAAATGAATGAATGAATGGATGAGTAACACTGCAGATGGGCCAGCCTGTTGGGTACAAGACTAGTCACTTCTAAAATGAGGACATGTCTGAAATGCTAAAATGTTGACAGGCATTCACAAGCATTATTTAAACATTTTTCTCTTTTAAAAAAGCAAATTTAAATCAAAAATCACAAAACTGACGTGTGTATCACAGTCCACGGAAATGAGAGATGCCTGCACAATCAACACAGCATTAGAAAGTTGGAGAAATCAGAAGAGTATTCGGCCAATCTGTCAGTGTGTCTGTGTTGCTGGAGACAGGTAAGATGAAGGTTTGGGGGGCTCTGGGCCAAGGGGCCAGTCTCCCCCATTCACCCCCTCCCCCAAGTGAACATGTCTCTCTGCAGGCCCTGGTCATCTGCACTGCTGTGAGGAGGAAGAGTATTTCAGGAGAGACAGAAGCCTCTTAAACCCCAATGAAACCACAGTGTCAGTGAAGCAAAGTGAGGGGACAAGCCGGGGCCCTAAATTCAGCCTACTCTCCCCTCCATGTCAAAACTGGAGCCGTGTCGTTTGGCCCCTTCACTCTTCATGTCATATGCCTTTTTTCAAGTCAGCTGGAGGCCAATCCCCCATAACATATTCCTTGTACATAAGTACCCTTCCTTATGTGTGTATGGGTGTGTATATGTGTGCAATATTGTGCTTTATAGTAAATATACATATATATATATATATATATGTTCTTCATCCCAGTTTCTGACACAGAGCTCCTAAGTGATAGAAACAATAAAGGTGTCTCTGGATATTCACAACAAACCACTTTCAACCACACCCAAGTTTGCTGATGAGGCAACTTTTAGAAAGCACCCAAGGATGCAGGCTGCTTACCAGGGAACCGACCAGAATTAGAGGGTTGGATTTGTCTTTTTCTATTTTTTTCCTTATTTATTGAGCATTGAAAAGGATGCAGTTTGGAGATTGTCAGGTTGGTGAACATGGGGAGGTACAGGTAGAGTGGGGTGTTCCTGCGGCAGGGCAGGGCGTAAGACGGGGGAAGGTGGGGAGAAGCTCCTTTCCCCATGCCTTGCCCAAGGCATCTCCTCCATCTAGTTGTCCCTGAGTTATATCCTTTTTCAATCATCTGGTGATTTAGGAAACACAATGTTTTCCTGACTTCTGTGAGCTGCTCTAGCAAATTAATTGAACCTTAAGGAGAAGCTGATGGCTTCTGACTCATAGTTGACAGATCAGATGCCCAGGGGACAACCTGGACTTGTGATCGACATCTGAAATGGAATCAGGACAGTCTTATAGGACTGAGCCGTTAACCTATGGGATGCGACGCTTTCACCCAGTAGACAGTGTCTGAATTGAGTTAAATTGTAGGATGCCCAATCGGTGTCCACTGAGATTTGAGTTAATTGCCTGGTGATGTTGGGAAATGAATTACACAACCTGTGTGTGTAAACATGAGTGTATATGTTTCTGGATGTGAGTGAAGGTATGCATACAAGTGTATATGTGTGTGGATGTGTTTACCTGCAGAATCTTTGGGCTCAAACTCAATTCCAATTGGACCATGCCGCTTACAAGCTTGGGACATTGGATAAATCACAGACCCTCTGAGCCTCTGTTTTGTTTTCCATAAAAACAGCTTAACAGAAACTCTCCCACTGCAGGATCTGTGAATTAAATGAGGTGATGTCTTTCAGCATTGCCCACAGGGCTGGGGCCTGGCTCACCTAAGTCCCAATAAATGACGACTGTTGCTTTCAATTTTTTCAGCTTATTACTCAAATTCCTGGCCAAGATTCGTGTCATCCGTCACTAGTTAAGCTCAGTAAACCACATTCTGCTTATATTCAGTGGGAGTTGGAGAGCAAAGAAGCGACATCAGTCAAAGAAATGAGAGAAGGCTTGGTTCACCAAGCACATGGGAGAAGGGCATGCTTTCTAGCCATCCTGTATTTTAGATCGGTTGCTTCACTGAATCCCCACCTCAGCCCCATGAAGGTGGCTTAATGATGCTCAATTTATAGATGAGACACTTGAGGCTCAGCAAATAAAAGGTCAGGAATCCAGCCAGCAAGGAGCTGGCATTTGAACCCAGGCCGAGGGTCTTTAGGGTCAGTGTTCCCCACGCTCCCTGACAGTACAGCATGGCTCGGTGACTAGCCGATGACTCTGCTGCAGAGAGTGTTCCAGGCAGAGGATCTGGGGAAGAGAGGGAAAGAATGCAGTTGGTCCTAGAGGGTAGAGCTAACGTGAAGAGGGCAGAGATGAAGACTGACTGGAAAGGTGAGCAAAGACCAGATGACACAGGAGTTTGCAAGCTACATTGATTAGTTTGGAATTTATCCCAAGGCCAAGGGCTTTAAACAAGGAAATGAGGTCAGATGTGAGCTCAAGGAAAATGACGTTTCATATTCAATAAAAATAAACCTCGAGTTATTCCAAGAAAAAATCTACGGGCAATGGCAGTGGCCTGGGCTAGGAAGGATGCCTCTGGGAAGCGTGCCTGAGGAAGCAGCAACCTCTGAGTGCCTACGGGGTCTTCACACTGATCACGGTGGCCGCAGCATCCTCCTCTCTAGGAGATGGCCGGGGGCTGGGATACAGCTGCCACCTCCCTCTGCCTCACTGCTCCGAGCCAGTAGGTCTGTGCTCCAGGCAGGAGTTCCGGAACCAACACAGATGTCAGTGGAGGGCCCGGGTACAGGGCCTGAGGGCCCTTCTGGAGAAGGAAGCTCAACAGAAGCACGGGCCACTGGCAGGAACACACGCTGATCGCGGTGGCATTTCGTGTTCATGCTTCGTTGTTCCAGGGCAAACAGGTAGCCTCACGCTACAGACAGAAAACGCTCAGTGAAAATCTGCCTCCTTGGGGTTTGTGTTTCAAAAACCCTCAACTTGGGACTTCCCTGGTGGTGCAGTGGTTGAGACTTCACCTCCCAATGCAGGGGGTGCAGGTTTGATCCCTGGTCGGGGGACTGGAATTCCACATACCTCACAGCCGAAAAACCCCAAACAAAACAGAAGCAGTATTGTAACCATTCAATAAACACTTTAAAAAAAACCGCCACATCCAAAAACTAAATAAGTTCAAACCTTAAAAAAAGGCCTGAATTTGAGGTTGTTGTCCTTCCGAGAAGCGAGAGCAAGCGCCTTTTGAGTGCAGTGAGATGGAAGATTCCCTAGGATGGGGGGGTGGGGCGGAGGCTGGCAGTGCCAGGGGAGGGGCTTGGAGGGGCACATTTAACTTAGGGAGGCCAGACCCTGGCATGGCACTAGCAAGGATGCCTTCTCTCAGGGGACTGCACAGGAAGGCCACGGGGAAGATCAACAGAGCCATGGCTGGAAGGATGCCCAGAAGACCCATTTCAGTGGACAACTATCATACTGTGGGCTGCCTAAACCAGAGGGGTCCCCTCACCTCCGTAACTACTGAGACCAAATCTCCAGTCACCTTGGCAAGAATGTGGACGCAGGGTCAGATTTAATTGGACTTTCTGGAAGTAAAGTAAGGCAAAATTCCTTGCATGATCAAGTTAATGGAATGGGATTCATACCTCGAATCCAATTTATTAACAGGACGTAGTCAGGAATTCCATCAGGAATTGTCTGGTTGCTAGGAGGAGACTTTTACTTGGAAAAGTTCGCAAAAGAGGAAGCCAGTCAACAAGATACAGAGCAACCTCACAGCCTCGGGAACCAAAGATTTCTTTCTACATCTTTCTGTGGCTCCACGCTTGGGGCAGCTTCTCTGATCACGTGCTTCACCCTCCCTGGCAGAACCTCATTGTCTTCAGGTTTTTGCTTCCTGCGTCTAGCTCTTGTCCAACTCTCCATTATGCCCTGGGGAGACAGGAGCATGAAATAAAAAAGACCCAAGACACATCCTATCTATGCAACTTTATTACTGCTCCTGCCAGTGGGCTAACAACATAGACAAATGGCACCAATGTAGACAAATTCTATACCTGTATCCTCTCTTTTCTCCTCCCCACTAATATAGCCGGTGTGTCTGTGTTATTGATTAGAGATCCACATGAAGACTTAAAATAATACATAGACCTTACAGCATATGATCATAATGTCTCAGTGGAAATCCTTCTCAGTATGCACAACTCATGTTAGATTTATTTCTTACATTCTTCAACTTTTGTGCCAGTTCCAAGAAATGCTCTACTTTGGAGTAAATATAACTTATTTGGAATTTTCTATTGGAATTTCATTATAAAATTTATCATATTTACATGAACAAAATGAAATGGTTTCTTCCACAAATATCTTAAAGTTTCAATATATGTATGATGAAAAATATATTTTTTTCCTAGAAAACTGGAAGGTCTCTCAACCAGCTGTATGCCAGAACATGACAAATATGCGATTTCGCTGGAACTCAGTTTCTGCTTCTGTGAAATAGGGATACTACTTTACAGGGTGATGTGAGAACGAAATAAAGTGCACAGGAGAACAAATGTGTAGCAAATATTAATTATTCTTTTCCTAGAATATTGCAGCTATAGACTGCTGCTGCTGCTGCCTCTAAGTCACTTCAGTCGTGTCTGACTCTGTGCAACCCCATAGAGGGCAGCCCACCAGGCTCCCCCGTCCCTGGGATTCTCCAAGCAAGGACACTGGAGTGGGTTGCCATTTCCTTCTTCAGCAGCTATAGACCAACTCTATCTAATTGATTCAGGACCTGGATATCTTGGTTTAAACTCTCCAAAGGATCAATCTAATTGTTATGGAATATGTTTCCTTAGGGTCAAGAATCTTTTGGAATCTGGTCCAATTAGCTTGACTGGTGGGAGGGGTCATGTGGCACAAACATGGCTGCCCAGGCCAACCATGTGGCTGGCTAGTGAAGACAGTGATTGCCAGGAAACTGAGTGGGTAGCTCTGCAGCAACACATGTCTGGAATCAACAGTCAGAGCAGTTAGAGTCACAGAGCTGGAAAGGCAGCTGAAATCATCTGGCCCAGTTGTTTCAATTCTACAGGTTTAGAAGCCAAGGCTCTAAGAAGCGTGGTAACCTACTTGAGACCATGCAGTGAACTGGAGGCAGTGTTCTTGTGTATACAGTGTTCTTGTGTACATTGCGCCTGTCTCCATCCAGTGGGGCAAGAGCCCCAAAGGGCACAGAGGGGAGCTACAGCAGACCCTCCCACCAAACCCCCTTCCGGAACCTGTGAGTTCAGTGGTGTCACAGCCTCGGCCTGTCAACAGCCTGGAATCCCAGCTGCAGGAAGTATTCAGACTCCCAGCCTTTTGCTGCCCAGCCCTGGCCACCTGTCTAGCCAGCCTGCACCTGTTCCATCCAGCCGAGCGGGTCTGATTGCCACAGGTGTTCCTTCTTCTGCACCCGTGCTTACTGAGCAGTTTACTGGAACGCCCCCTTCTCCCCCACCCATCTAGGTCCCACACATCCACAGGTCACCACCTCTGGGAGGCCTTCCAGTGTCTGAGCCTTTTCTTCTCTCTCGACTCAACAGACCCCTGCCTGCTCCATTCAGGGGATATGTAATTGCATACTACGGGCTTGTTTTAATTCTCTTATATGTTATCTCCTGAGACTAGAAAACTTATCTCACTCATTTTGCATAAGCAAAGCACCTAGTGCTGTGCTAGGTGTTTTGAAGGTGCTCAGTGACATCTGTTGAAGGAATGGGTAAGTGAGCGAGGAAATGACTGAGTAAACAGACCGAGAATGACTGGAGTGACCATCAGGTGGGACCCTCCCCCGCCCACACTACCCTGAGAGTTGGACCCTCAGCAGCCTTTGTGGCCCTTGGATCTCCTGGGAAGGGTGGAGAGGGCCCTGGTTGGCCAAATTTGCCTGTTACTCCAGGTGTTTCTTGACTTCCTACTTTAGCATTCCAGTCCCCTATTATGAGGGTTTTTTCACTCTCTCTTTGTCCTTGCCATGATTATTACCTTGAGATGTTTACAAGAGGCAAGGACCAGCTATTTGTAAACTGAGAGGCTGATTGTAAATTCCTCAACTGGGGCCCACCTATCCCTTGCCTTAGAAAATGTCATAGGAGGCTAGTTGTAAATGTCTAGATTGGACATTTATCTCCTACATCACCTACAGCTATCTCCTATATCAAAACCACTGAGAAGTTTGTACAGAACCCCTATATTCAGGACATGTATTGTGTTAAAAAGAGTTCTGAAGTACTCTACTGTCAGCCTGATGGAGGTGAGTAACCCCACCAAGAACTTCTTTTGAACCTCATTCAAACAGTGAGAATAACACCGCATTGGTAGGGTTATTGTGAAGACAGTGATAATAAAAGGGTCTATAACTAGCATAGAACAGGCACAGATTGGGTACTAGACAAATAATAGAGCCTTTTACTTTCTTTTGGCACCATGGGTCTCCTCGAATGTGCAAAGCTGTCAAGCTAACAAAATAACTGAGAAAAGGGACTATACTCCCAAAATACTTTAAAAAATCTGGGTGAATAATTTGAAAAATGATACTGATGCACACTCATCCCGCAGGAACTAAAAGGAGTATTTCTCGCCTAGGAAATCCATCTCTACTAATCTTGCTCAGAAACTTCCTGCCAAAAATTTTGTATTTCTCTGTACAAGCTTTATTCTCATTTACAAATGAATATTTCAAGGTGATTTATCAGAAGCTCCTTAATTCTGATCTGATAAGATAGGCACCATACATCTGTAAGGACTCTTGGGGCATTTCCCAGTTTAGCCTGGCTTCTAGTAGAGATCCTTTTATGTCTTAGCTCTCATTATCTTGTTCAATTCGCAGGGATCAGTTGGAGCTTCAGTTCTTATTGCCTATATTCCCCATAGAGGAGTTCTGAGATATGGCAGGCGGCTGCTCTCTATTTTCCCAAATTTCAAAAATATGCCACATAATTTTTACTTTCTCTGGGGTACCCATGTTGTATACACATCTGGGTGGTCGGGAAAACATCTCCTATTTTGCATCAGGCTGCACTTGTATAAACAGAGGTCATGTGCTTTCATTTTCTTAGTAGTCTGGATAGTATATGAGGTTGTTGCCAAAAATGGGGAGAAGATACTGTGGTCAGGGGAACTGTCGAGATGTGGCTGGGAGAGGAGGAAATGTGAATCAAGGATAAGGAATGAAGAGTGAAGAAGCAGGTGAACTAAATTAGGTGTGTATAATGGGTGTTCTGGGCTTCCCTGGTGACTCAGATGGTAAAGAATCCACCTGCAATGCAGGAGACCTGGGTTCAATCCCTGGGTCGGGAAGATCCCCTAGAGAAGGGAATGGCAACCCACTCCAGTATTCTTGCCTGGAGAATTTGGGGTGGAACATAAAGGAAAGCCACAAGGAAGCCAGAGGAAGCAAGCAACACCTTTCTCTGCACAGCAAAATCTATAGGGTCCCTAGACCTTCCGAACTTCCCTATAAGACAGCTGGGGTGAGGATAATGAAGCCTTATTTACAGGACCGCACACAGAGTCAGAGAGTGGAGAGGATATGGAGACCAGTGTGAATCTTCTTTCCCAGCCTTCTCTCCCACTAATCATTTCTCTTTCCACTGACCTACAGGGAAATCCAGGGCTTCCCTGGTGGCTGAGATGGTAAAGAATCTGCCTGCAATGCAGAACACCTGGGTTCGATCCCTGGGTCGGAAAGAGGGGGATGGCAACCCACTCCTGTATTCCTCACTGGAGAATTCCATGGACAGAGGAGCCTGGTGGGCTACAGTCCTTGGGGTTGCAAAGAAATCAGATACAACTGAGTGACTAACACACACACACACACACACGCACGCACACACATACACAGGGAAATCCCGTTCCAGAGGGTCAGCTCTTGGTTTTCAAACATACCTTTCTTTATTTGGCTGCCCAACTTTGTCTGGGCCATTCCCCATGCCTGGACACTCTTCCCACCTAAACTTTCCAAGGCCCCAGCTTTGTAGGACACAGCCCTGATCTTAAGTTCCTCTCAAAACCTCTCCAGGTCTCCTCCAATCTGAATAAACCCCTCTGCTCACCCCAAAGACTCTCTGCCTATATCACGCTCTGATTTAATACTTCTTTATTATTTTTTAAAAATTATTTTTGAATTGAAGTACAGTTGATATACAACATTGTGTTACTGCTGTAGAGCAAAGTGATTCAGATACACACACACGCAATCTTCCCACATGGCATCAGTGGTGAAGAACCCACCTGTGATGGAGGAGACATAAGAGTCTTGGGTTCAGCCCCTGGCTTGGGAAGATCCCCTGGAGGAGGCCCCACTCCGGTATTCTTGCCTGGAGAATTCCACAGACAGAGGAGCCTGGCAGGCTACGGTCCACAGGGTCACAGAGAACTGGACACGACTGAGGTGATTTAGCACACACACACATACATATTCACACACAAATACATACACACACATATATATGTTTTTAGTTGTTGTATAGTCGCAAAGTTGTGTCCTACTCCTTTGTGACCCTGTGGACTGTAGCCTGCCAGTCTCCTCTCTTGATGGGATTCCCCAGGCAAGAATCCTGGAGTGGGGCCCTCCTCCAGGTATCTTCTCAACACAGGGATTGATCCCACATCTCCTGCACTGACAGGCGGATTGTGTACCATTGAGCATACATATATATATATTCTTTTCCATTATAGTTTACCATAGGATATTGAATGTAGTTCCCTGTGCTACACTGCAGGACTTTGTTATTTCTCTATTCTGTACATAAAAGCTTAACATCTGCTGACCCCAGCCTCCAACTCCACCTCTCTCCAACCCTCGCCTTGGCAAACACCAATCTGTGCTCTGTGTCCATGATTCTGTTTCCGGTTTTCTAGGTAAGTTCATTCAAATTTCTTTAAATGATAACACAAGAGCAGGGCCCAGTGTCTGGCTCAGACCACACTCTCCGGAGTGAAATGGTGTTCTGCAAGTCTTGGCAGAGTGCAGGTATGAATGAATAGTGGCCCTTTCACTGTTGTAGAGAGGATTCATTTCCGTGAGATGGCCTACAAAGTCTCCAGCATGGAGAGGGGCCCCGAACAGGGGCCTGTAATATGCTCAGTGTCATGAAGTGGTTTGAAGCAATGCGGTCTCCTAGACCACACCCGGCCAGCATAGCTAGACTTCCTGATTGGAACAAATGCCAACACAAAGGCTCCAGCAGGCCCGGTGCCAGAGAGCTGCCCACTGATTTCCAGAAAGAAGCAGAGTCTGGCCCTGCACAGCCACCCTTCATCCTGCCAGCTCCCGTCCCCACCTCCCCAGCTTCCTAGGCCCACAGTTTGGGGAAGAAAAATGAACAAAAGTCAGGTTCAACCAGATGGTCAAGCTGTTTTTTATTCACCACTTGTGGAGTCCTGGGGCTGGGCTCAGGAGGTGTGGCTGCAAAGCAGGCCAGGGTGCCTCACGGTAAAGAGTGGAGGTCCTGCGTCTAGATGCATTGCTGGCTTCGCGGGTACCAGCTGCTGTGACCCTGGGCAAGGCCATCTCCCTCTCCAAGACTCAAATTCCTCACTTACAAAGCACAAACAATACATTGCCATATGTTAGTCTGTAGACAAATACTGACTTGGGACATATTAAATAAAGAGAAAAAGGATGACAATGAATATTATATATTCATATCATATATGATATATTCATATATATACTCATTCATACATTCATTATATGTGTGTGATATATTCATATATGATATACATATAATATATATCAACAATACATATGTATATGCATATCTGTAGATCCCTCTATATATTATGTAGGCAAATATTAAGACATAGTGACATGGTAATATTTATCACCACGTTAGGTTTTCAACTGTCCTCCTTTAAGAAAGATTTTAGCCTTTATTCTGAGATTATATCTCTCCTTTACTATTTTTTGTTTTGTAGTTGAAACGGCTAAGGGTTTTCGTTCTTCATTCCCTCCGCCTGGAATCCCTAATCCACCCACCTGTCCACCCACAGGCTCACTCCCTCACCAGCTTCAGAACTTTACTCGCGAGTGTCCTCCTCAAGGAAAGCTTCCCTGACCTCTATTGAAAGTTACAGCCCGTCCGTGGAACACCCGCTCCCCTTCCCTGACCTGCTTTTCCTCCATGGTACTTAGCACCACCAGACCGAAGATTTATTTCCTGGCTTGGTCCATTGTCTGACTTTTCCCAGGAGGACAGGGATTTTTGTCCATTTCGTTCACAGCTGTATCCCAGAACCTGAAATACACAGTTGACCCTCAATAAATATTTGTCAGATGAATAAACAATTAAATGAATATTTGTTTTTTTAGTGTGTTTTCTTGACAAAATTAAAAATGAGCAACTCACTTGTTTTTCACCTCCTGAAATCAGGTGTTGGACAGGAGAGGATTTTACAGATCTGTGAAACCCTTATCACTGAGCAAACGTATATGAAAGTTTTGGTAAAATTCTAACTGGTAATAACAATTCCACTCGTCCTCCTGTGCCCCTCCCCCATCTTCTCCCCTCCTTTCCTCCTTGGTCCTTATCTGTCCTCACCAGGACTGTCCCCAGCCCTGCAGAACTCACAGGAACTCTCTGGCCTCTCAATTTGCCTAACTCATTTAGTTTCTTTAAAAACCCTGATTATAGGCCTGGCTTGGGAGAACCAGACTGTCAACAGGCTTGTAATGAAAGCTGTCCTGCCTGGGAGACTCAGGCACCTGTGTGAGCAAGACTGCGCTTATGATCCCAGGCCACAGATGAAATCATTGAAAGGTGTTAGTTTATCTGCTTCTCAATCCTGGTCCTGCTGTTTCCCGAGCCCAGGTGCTCAGTGCTGAGAGGTGCTGGCCTCCGGCAGGAAGACCTAGGGAAGCTGCTGGCTGACACCCGCTGGCCTGAGAAAGGGCAGGGCAGCTTCAGGACCTTGGACGAGATCCAGAAGGAAGCTCAGAGACTAAACAGATTGACTAAGTCAGTGTGCCGCTGAGCAGACTGAGGTCCGGAGAGTCTGGGACTGACTCAGGATCACACTGGGAGGGACCTCCCTGCTGGTCCAGTAGTTAAGAATCTGCCTTCCAACTCAGGGGACGCAGGTTCGACCCCTGGTCAGGGAACTAAGATCCCCCACGCCAGGGGGCCTCCTGAGTCCCCTCTCTGCAACTAGAGAGAAGCCCATGCACCACAGCGTAAGGGTGCACATGGGCAGCTAGTAACCAATGCCCCAGAATTTAATTAAAGAGAACCATCTCACTTGGAAAGAAGAAAACCAAAATCCTCATGCCTTTTTCCTGACTCCCTGTCCAGCACCTTCGGACTAGAACAAAAGGGACTTTAGCCCTGGGCCCTGCAGTTGGGCCTTCTTCCTTCCCCGCAAGTGAGGAGTCTCGGGGAACAGAGGAATGTGCCCAGTTGGAGCCTACAGACCTCCCCCACAGGTGGAACTTTGGGTTTCTAGGACTGTGGGATTCCCACTGAAGTGTCTGAACTCACTTCCCAGGGCTACATAGGCCTCTCCGCATTGTCTTCCCTTGGGTGGCCAGTGGGTGCCACTTGCTAAATGAGGGTGGAGGGGCATGTGTGGGCTGCTTCCCAGAAGCCGCTCACAGAGCCAGAAAATGCCAAGGATGGGAGGGCCGCTGCCACATGCTGGGGTAAAACTGCAGAGTTAGGCCTAACTCCAGGTCACTAGGAAGCCCTGCATGCTAGGCCTTAAAACACACCATAGTTGGCGGTTTCTTCACTTGATCTATGACTTTTGAAATAAGTAGACTATGGTTTATGACCAGATCTTGGATGAACCCACTGACTGGAGTGTCACTGTTTCTCGGGACCTCCAGTGTGCCCTGCTAGGGAAGGGAGACCCTCGAGCCTTGGGGAGGAGGGAGTGAGCCTATCACCCCCTCCCCCCCCCCCCCCCCCCCCCC